>CM075424.1:4759346-5346346 GCA_037832385.1 Rhizophora apiculata | reverse complement strand
CGCAGCTGTTTTCTTCTCTAAGAATGATATGTATTCTAAAGGGGTGAAACATATGAATTTGAAATACCTATCTGTCAAGGAAGAAGTGCAAAATCAAAGAGTGTCTATTGAGCATATTGGTACTGAATTGATGATAGTGGACCCATTAACTAAAAGTTTGCCACCGAAAACATTTACTGGACATATTGCTCGAATGGGCATTTTGGACAAGTTCTCATTCTCTTGTAAGCCAATATTTTGTACTATTCATATCATTGTGACACTCATGAATTCATTTAAAGCTATGGTTTTGCTTGTGCTTTGTTATCTCTATTTAGTTGTATACAGTTATAGTTTGTGAGATAACTAATAGCACGTATGGAAATGACAATTAAAGTTTCAGTATTCCTCATTAAGGTTATCATGAATTATGATGATTATGTGATACATGGAAGGAATCATGTCGTTAAAAGATGTGTAACCGCCATGATCCAATCGTTTTAATTCAATCAAGTACTGTGATTTGATGATTTTTAAGGATTATGCGCACTTATTTGTTATTAATTCATCAAATCATAACAAGGGCCAGGTGGGAGATTGTTAAATTAATTAACATGAGTGGCTCCTGTTATTTAAAGTATGACCCAAAATAAAAGGCATAATATGATGGTCAATTAGGTATAATAGTAATTTAGGTCATCGGGTTTAAAATCCCTCCACTCTCCCTATTTAAAGATAACTATTACGGGAAGGATAACGGTTATCCCTATTTAAAGATAATCGTTACAGGAAGAATAATGGTTATCTCTATTTAAAAATAAGTGTTACGGTAAAGATGAATGTTATCGGAAAAAAAAGGGATAATTCCCTGATTAAAGATAACTCTTACAAAAGGGTAACGGTTGCACGGATTTTTTCCTCTCTCCGTCGTCAGAGAGAAAAAAAGGCAGTGAAAGGGAGAGTAGGAGAAAAAGAAGGAAAAGAGGAGAAAAGCGTTCAGGAACAAAAACGAAAAGAGGATTCTCATTTTCGCTACGGTAGATCAGTATAATGGATAATAGTATGTTGATTTCATTATAATTTTATTACTAATATTCGTATGAAAAAAAGATTATGCATTATAGAAATAAAAATTTTATAAAGAGAAATTTTAGAAAAATCTAACATTGTAATTCAATTTCTTCCTGGCTCCAAGAGCAAATTCCTTCTTGAATGTGTTTCCATGTGAGTACGGTTGCGATGTTGTTCAGAACAACTTCGTGTGTACACGGTGAGGCCAAACATCTCGATACTGGAAACTCCAAAGTTCCAGCGTTTTCAAAATTATAATTCTAGATTTCGAAATTAAAATTTTAAAATTTTAACTAAATATCCTACGAGGATAATGAAATTTATGGACCCAAATGTTCGTTGGAGCTCTTAAGCAAATCTGTGGAGGAGCATAGCTCAAGGGCTTCAAGTTTGCGAACACGACGTGAGCGTTAACGAGATTTTGAGCATACGTGAACTAGGGAATGAGTTGACCAAGTGAAGTTGAACTTTGGCCATGGACACAAGGCGCTCGCCCTAGAATTTTAGTTGGGTTCATCATCTGATCCACATCTCAGAACGAAATGAATAAGAACAAAGTTTCGGAGGTGTTAGGGGCTCAAATCCTTGCTCCTCAAATTCTTACAAAAATATGAATTTTATTTTCGTTGTTAGAATCAAACTTCTGGCTTTCCGGGCCAGAGCCACTCGTTAAATGCTTATGATTAATTCCGAAAAGTAAAAGAAGTTGGGATCAATGGGCCAAGTTGGTCAAACACTCTGGGAACCCTACTTCGCAAGTTAGGCGAGTACGGGGATGAAAAGGGGCCCACTCCTTCCCATAAAGAAACCCTTCATTCCCGGTTCTATCAAAGCAGCCTCTCCCCTCCTTCCACCTATCGTTAGAGTGACCTCATTCTCATACGTTGGACTGTGGGACACTATCCTTATTTTTTTATTTTTACACAAAAAAAAAAAAACAGGAAAGGAATTTATATACTTGAGCTGTTTCAATGAAAATGCAGGACCACGTGAGCTTACTTGAGCCGGATTGTTGGGGGTTGACGTGAGCTTCTATACTTGAGAGTCGGGACATACATTTTTTTTCTTTTTAATATTCTGTGTCGTCCTTCACTACTCTTAAAAGTACGAGTGAAAAAACCTTCTAATTTCATTTCTTGACGTAAACTAGTTAGATGCTTACTAATCAAAAAGTACGAACGTTTTTTTTTATTATCTCAAATAACTCACAGATCCTCTTCCGGACAAACCCCAAAAAAAAAAATTACCATTTTTTGGGAATCAAGGGAAAAAATCAGACATCCACTAAGACAAAATTATCTTAAAATTACAAGTAAATGAATATTACTTTGGTTTACAATAAAGACCATTAATTTATGAGTTATACAATGCACCCTGTCCTATAAATTCAACTCTCCTTCCTGTAATTTGAACCCATGAATAAGAATGTAAGATAATTTTTAAAAAGGATATCCCTCGTAATAACTATTCCAATCGAGGAGTCCAGTCAATTAGTTTTCATTTTACCTTCAATTATTGAGATTTTTTTTTTTCGTTTTAATTAATTAATTAATTTTGTGCGTTTCAAGATGCGACCTCTGCAGTCACAAGCCTTTTGGCAGTTGACACATGGGAAGTTGCGACTAGTGTCGAGTAGGGACGGCTTTGCAATGGCGACGTTATAAAACTCTTTTTGGTCATCTTGGCCTGGCGAGTGTGTCAGAAAATCATTTCTTTTATTTTTTTAATAATAATAATAATGTGTTTAGGTTGTCCGAAATCAATTTTAAAAAAGGTGACGGATCTAAGGACAAATCGTGGGCCTTTTTGGGGAATAGCAGGTACCAAACGCCAGCCTCTCTTCCAAAAACGCTCCTTTAATCATTCCTGCTTGTCGAAAAAAATCATTTAAACATTACAATCATTCCCCTTGTCCCCAGATTAAGCTCCTCACGTTAGAATCTCTTTTCAAATCATATATTAAAAGAAAATAAAAGAAATTTTTTAAAATTTTTATTTTAAAAAAATTAATTTTAATTTTTTTAATAAAATTTTTAAAAATTTTATACTGTTTATTTTTTTAAAATTAACATATAATTTAAATATATATTAATTTTTTAACAACAATTATTATCAATAAAAAGTAAAATATATATATCCTATCAATTTTAAAGAAACAATCTAATCTTTGATAGACTTAATAGTAAGAGTAAGTATATTGGTTTTATCTTAATACTACATTTTGTATTAACTCCCACGTTATACTTTTATTAGTATTTACAAATTTTAAAAAATAAAAATTATTTTTATCGATAATTAAATAAGTATAATTGTTATTTTGTAAGAAATAAAATTAAAATTTTTTAATAATTTAACAATTATCAGAAATTAGAATATCGATTGGTTTGATTTTATTAGATCCGTAATTTGACAATACACTATCACATGTCAATCAAAAACACTTTTACATAGGCCATCTCCACAAAACTTTTAGTTGTGGTTTTCGTCCTGGAGTATGAAGTTGGTCTTGGCCTTGGCGAACTCATCAACTTGGTCGTTCCCACAGTTGCAGTGTTGCTCGAAACATTGGCAAACAACACAATAAGAGGGACACATACCTTTGCAATCATTATCGTTATAGCAAATTGTAGGCACTTTTCGTGCCTCAATATCCGTAATGAAGCCTACAAGAAACAAATAAAAAAATAAAAAATAAAAACACAAATACACATGTTAAAAAATAAAAAAGTGATGTATTTCAAGGTGAGTAAATTTTTTCAAATGAATTAAAAATCATTGTTTTCAGCCACTTGTTTAATAAAAAGCACCTGGTTAGTCAATTGCACGAAAAAAGAAAAAAAGCAAAAAGCATATATGTTGAGAGGAAAAAAAACACAAGTATATATGTTGAAAGAGCAGAGAAAACGTTATACCGATTGCAAAGGTAAAGATGACAAAGAGGCACAACTTGCTTGAAGCTTTCTCCATTTCGTTTCTTGGATATTCTGCTATGTACATGTCCCATATTAATAGCCAAGGAGCATTTAATGTCTTTTTTTTTTTTCGCGTAATTATGGTAAAATTTATATCCATATTTGTATTAGTATTATTTCGGCGTCAAAATTTTTTTTAACTATTTTTATTTTTTTAATTGATAATTTTTTTTAATTAATAAATTAAATTTATTGTTTTATAATTTCTATTTAAAAGAAATAAAAAGAATGAATAGAAGAAAAATTTTCTTCATTTTTTATTTTCGATTTTGGATTATATGACCAATTTTAATAGCCAAAAAGAGCATTCAATGTCATTCCTTTTTTTTTTTTTGTGCATTTATTGCGTATAATTATGGTAAAACTTATATTTATATTTGTTTTAATATACGGAATTCAATGAATTTAAAATATAAAAAATGTACAAAAAAATTGTTATAATCAATATTATTTGTTATTGACATAAAAATTAATTAAAAGATTATTTTGTGTGAATGACAAGATCATTTTATATGAATGAATTCTTGTAAGGAAAAGAAAAGTCTTGCTAAAATGATATGACAATCTCATTGTTGAAGAATTAAACCATTTAAACTGATTAATATCAATATTCATTTGTCTGATAGAATTTAATGAATTTAGGGGTAAAAACATGCTTGATCGAAAGCATGAAATGTTTTGTAGATTAAATTTGATAATATTTTTTAATTAATAGATTAAATTTATGGTATTATAATCTCTATTTAAAAGAAACAAAAAGAATAAGGAAAAAAAAAAAATCTTAGAAATCTCCCTCTTCTTTTTTTAAAAGGTAAAAAAGAAAAAAAATAATTAAAATTTAATACCTTATATATTGTTTTCTTCTTTCCATAATAAAATATTTATACTATTTAAATTTTCGTAAAAAAGGAGAAACTATATAATTTATATCATTATCGTTTTCTTTTTGTTTTAATATTACTTCTTTAATTATTTTTATATGTCAAAAAAATTATTTTGTAAATATTTATGATTTTTTATATAAATTTTAATTAATAAATTTTTTTTTAAAATTTTAATGTTTTTATTTAAAATTATTAAATATATAATTAGTATAACAAATATAAAATTAAAAATTATATATATATAAATTAAATATTATTAGATATTTTATAATTGATTATATATTTATTAAATTTTTTTAAAATTTAACTGAAGTCCACTGTTCTCAAACAAAAATCATCCGGGCATAGAAGGGAAGTCCTTCGACAAAGACGTAGGCAGACGTGCTCGGGAGTTCACTCTTCAGTTTCCACTAGCAAAGGCCACTTGCGTAAATTCAGCCACCGTTGTTATGGGCATCGGATTCAAATAATTTATCAGCAAACGACACCCAGATAAGTAGAAAACTTTTGCAGCGTCCAATTCTTTCTCCTTGCCTTCAGAGAATATGCACTAACAATATTTTAATCTTACGAAATGAAGAACAGAGCAAATTTCTCTATCACAGATTGAGAGAGAAATCAAGGGAGAAAAGGGACAAGGGTTGATCTTTCAAAAAGCCATTTCTTGGGCCCTGCCCAACTTGGGCGCTTTCAAGGTCCAGGCAATGTTTTCAGAATCCAATCCATCGTCCAACCAGTTCTGGATTTTTTTGACGGTCCAATTTTAAAAACACTTGTACAAGGCATTAACAACCTAACAACCTAAAGCGTGGGGGACAAAAGTGTACAAAGTGGATCCCTGCTGAACCAAATATCACCTTTTAAATTGTATTAAAAGGAAAAATAAAATTTTTTTTACTATTTTCATTAAATTTAACTAATAATTATTAGTTATAGTAACTAACTTTTAATAATTGAGTACAATTAAATTTTTATTAAATATTGTGAACTACGTTAAGATATAAAAAAATAAAAAATAAAAACACAAATACACATAATAAAAAATAAAAAAATGATGTATTTCAAGGCAAAAAAATTTTTTAGATGAATTAAAAATCATTGTTTACAAGCACTTGTTTAATAAAAAGCACCTAGTTAGTCAATTGCACGAAAAAAGGAAAAAAAAAAGAATATATTTTGAGAGAAAAAAATACACAAGTATATATGTTGAGAGAACAAAGAAACCGTTACACCGATTGCAAAGATAAAGATGACAAAGAGAAAAAAAACACGGCTAATATTAATAGTTAAAGAGCATTCAATGTTATTCGGGTTTTTTCCTTTATGCAATATAATTATGGTAAAATTTGTATTTATATTTGTATTAATATTATTTAAATATTTATAATTAATAATTTTTTAAATTAATATTAATATTATTCACACGTCTATTTTTACTCTTTTAATTAATAAATTTTTTTAATTAATAGATTAAATTTATCGTATTATAATTTTTATTTAAAAGAAACGAATAAAGGAAAAGATCTTCCTTTTACTTTTGGTTAAAAAGAGAAAAAATGTTTTAAATTTATTGTCTTTATATTTTTTCTTTTTTTCAAAATAAAATATTTTATACCATTTAAATTTTTGTTAAAAAGAAAAAACTATATAATTTATGTCATTATTGTTATCTTTTCTTGACATTATTCCATTAATTAACCTTACATATTAAAAAAAATATTTATTTATGATTTTTAATTATAAATTTTAATTTAATAAAAAATAATTTTAAATTTTATTTTTTCATTTAAAATTATTAAATATATAATTAACACAACAAAATATAAACTTATATATATATATATATATATATATATATATATAATATATATTAGATATTTTTATAAATAATTATATATATATATATATTTTTTTTTAAATTAACTGAAGCCTACTATTCTCAAAACAAAATCATCAGGGCATAGAAGGGAACTCCTTCGACAAACACCTAGGCAGCCGCGCTCGGGAGTTCACTTTTCAGTTTCCACTAGCAAAGCCCACTTATGTAAATTCAGCCACCGTTGTTACGACATCGGATTCAAATAATTTATCAGCAAACGACACCCAGATAAGTAGAAAACTTTTGCACCGTCCAATTCTTTGCGTTTCTTTACAAACTGCCATCTTATAGCATTAAACCAATTGTTTTCCAAAGGCATCGATTTTCTTTTGCATGCTAAACCATGGTATTAACACGCTATCTCCTTTCTACAGTGTTTCTGTGTGTGTTTGTACTGTTTATTAATATTGTACCCATGGCGCATATTGAAAAAAATCAGTCGTCTTGGCATTACATTCGTGGGATTCCTTTCTGCCAATTGCATTCTGGTGTGAGGTCCCGTGCAGCACTGAGCCTTTTGTACTAACATGTTAAAAGCGGCTTCATTGAGATGTTTAGGGTATTGGTTAGAGTTGATGTTTTTGAGTGTCCCCACTTATTCTCAGAGAAGGGAAATGAGCTTACAGTTAGAAGTACAGAAGAGCTAAAGGTGTTAACTTGACATGACCGATGAGCCATTGTTCTAATTCTTTGGTTGCATTTTATGTTAAATTAATTAATATGAGTGACCCTTATTATTTAAAGTATGACTTAAAATAAAAGGTTTAATATGATGATCAGTTAGATATAATGGTAATTTGGGTCATCGGTTTAAAATCCTTTCACTCTCCCTATTTAAAGATAACTGTTACGGGAAAATAACGGTTATCCCTATTTAAAGATAATCGTTACAGGAAGAATAACGGTTATCCCTATTTAAAAATAATTGTTACGGTAAAAATGAACGTTATCGGAAAAAAAGGGATAATTCCCTGATTAAAGATAACTCTCACAAAAGGGTAACAGTTGCACGGATTTTTTCCTTCTCTCTGCCAGAAAAAAAGGCAGTGAAAGGGAGAGTAGGAGAAAAAGAAGGAAAAGAGGAAAAAAGCGTTCAGGAACAAAAACAAAAAGAGGATTCTCATTTTTGTTACGGGACATCAGTATAATGAACAACGGTATGTTGATTTCATTACAATTTTATTACTAGTATTCGCATGAAGAAAAGATCCTGCATTATAGAAATAAGAATTTCATAAAGAGAAATTCTAAAAATGTCTAACAATTGGTATCAGATCCTGGTTAGCGAATACTGCAATTTGTTTTACTTTTATTTATCGCCTGTAATGCGGTGGTGCTGCCCAACAACGGGGTCCTCGACCGGTGGTGGAGAAGGAATTTTCCGAATGGATGCTGCCATGTAAAGGGGACCGGTTACTGGAACAGTACGCCGATCCGTATTGGACGGTGTTAACTCCCGCATAATGGAAAGTTTAAATCTTCATAATTGAAAATTTTTTTAAAGTTTATTAAGGTCACATCAATATGACTCAAACATTGAAAGCTCGTTAGTTACCAAAGTGGCCTGGCTTGAAAGGATTTGAATTATTGATTGTGAATTTCAATTGTTCATTTTTTATGCTAATAAAGTATTATATATGAACAATTGTAGTTATTAATTATGAGGTTAGGAGATCATTCAAAGATGGATCATTGCCTATAATTAATGACACTAAAGGGGATTGATTGATATACTGGGTAAACGTGATTGTATATCTAAAGATAACATTCATGTTAACTCTAGTATGATTGATTGATCTATTAAAGTATATTTAAATTAGTATCATTATTAATTGCAGTTATGTATTTGAGGATCACCCAAAGGTGAACTTAAATGCATAGTCAAAGTTTATAATGCATGTATCTGAATCCATTAGAGTTTACTCAAAGCATTAACATGTAAATTTGGATTATGTTTGCAGCTTCCAATAACGTTTTCACCTTGGGCAATGCAATGATCAAATTCAATGGGCTGAACTATGCAGAATGGTCTGAGCATATTCAGTTTCATTTAGGTGTCTTGGGCTTGGACTTAGCAGTCATTTCGGATGAAAAGCCTACAGCCATTATCGAGACCAGTACAGAATCTAATAAGTCTTTTCATGAGGCTTGGGTACGGTCCAATAGGCTGAGTTTGAATTTGATGCGAATGACGATGGCTGAAAATGTCAAGCCATCGATGCCCAAGACGGAAAATGCAAGGGAATTTATGATGAGAATCAAGGAATACTCTCAATTAGACATAACTGATAAATCCATTGTGGGAACCCTAATGAGTGAGCTGACGACTAAGAAATTTGATTGGTCACGACCTATTCATGATCATATAACTAGTATGGCTAATCTAGCAGTAAAGTTGAGAACAATGGGCATGGATGTGAGTGAATCCTTTTTGGTTCAATTCATCATCAACTCACTGCCTCCTGAATTTTGCCAGTTCCAAGTGAATTATAACACTATTAAAGAAAAATAGAACTTTCAGGAAATTAAGGCCATGTTAGTTCAGGAAGAAGGGAGATTAAAGAAGATGAAGGATCACTCCATTCATCTCACTGTTCATAATGATGCTAGCAGTAGCAAATCTAACCCATATCAGAAGAGTAAGAAGAAGGACAAAGCCTCTATGAAAGTTACTGGAGGTCAGACCCAAAAGGATCAGAAATGCTTCTTCTGTAAAAGGATGGGTCACTTCAAAAGGGATTGCCCAAAAAGAAAGGCTTGGTTCGAAAAGAAAGGTATGTACTATAGATCAATATGTTTTGAATCAAACGTAATTGAAGTGCCCAATAATACTTGGTGGTTAGACTCTGGAGCTACTATTCATGTGTTACATATTATGCAGGGATTCCTTTCAATCCAGCCCACAACAGGAACTGAGAAGTTCCTCTATATGGGAAACAGAATGACGGCACGAATAGAAGGAATTGGGACGTACAGATTGATCTTGGATACTAAGTGCCACCTGGATCTAGAAAAGTGTCTCTATATTCCTGAATGTATTAGAAATTTGGTTTCTGTTGCAAAGTTGGATGAAGTGGGATTTAATCCTAAGATTAGAAACGGTGCATTTTCATTGTATAGACATTCGTACTATTATGGATCTGGTACTTTGGTTGATGATTTGTACCATTTTAATCTTGATGCTATGTATGCTGATTCTTTATTTCTTGTTGAGCATAGTATAGGTAACAAACATAATGTGCATGATGATCGTTCTGCTTTCTTGTGGCATCAAAGATTGGGTCATATATCCAAAGAAAGGATATTGAGGTTGGTGAAAGGTGATATCCTGCCTCAATTGGATTTTACTGATTGGGATGTGTGTGTTGATTGTATAAAAGGGAAACAAACAAGACACACATCGAAGAACCCAGCCATGAGAAGTAATGCGCATTTAGAATTGATGCACACCGATATTTGTGGCCCCTTTGATATTCCCACATGGGGTGGTGAAAAATATTTCATCACATTCATAGATGACTACTCACGGTATTGTTACTTATATCTACTGCATGAAAAGTCCCAGTCAGTAAATACCTTAGAGGTGTTTATTGATGAAGTGGAAAGACAGTTAGATAGAAAAGTAAAAGTGATTAAGTCAGATAGGGGTGGTGAATATTATGGAAAATTCAATGAAAGTGGATAATGTCCTGATCCATTTGCAAAACTTCTTGAAAGTCGAGGCATATGTGCACAGTATACAATGCCTGGTACACCACAACAGAATGGTGTAGCGGAAAGACGGAATCGCACACTTATGGATATGGTTAGGAGCATGTTGAGTTACAGTACTGTACCTTTATCCTTGTGGATGCATGCATTAAGAACTGCTGCATATCTGCTGAACAGGGTTCCTAGTAAGGCTGTCCCTAAGATTCCTTACGAGTTATGGACAGGAAGGAAACCAAGTTTGAGACACCTTCATGTTTGGGGTTGTTCAGCAGAAGTACGGATATATAATCCACATGAAGGAAAGCTTGATGCAAGGACCATTAGTGGTCACTTCATTGGCTATCCTGAGAAGTCTAAAGGATATAGGTTTTATTGCCCTAACTATAGTCCTAGAATAGTTGAGTCTGGTAATGCTCGGTTCATCGAAAATGGCCAGTTTAGTGGGAGTGGGGAATCACGAAAGGTGGATATTAGAGAATTACAAAATGAAAGATCCACAGTGAGTACTCCTACTCAAGTTGGTATCCCCACACCCAGTGTTTCTACTCAAGTTGTTCCTTTTGTTGCATCACAGTCACGTGACATGCAAGGACAACAAATTGATACTCGAAACACGCAAAGTGAATGCATAAGAGATGAACCAAGTGATAATGTGCAATTTACAAATGAACAAGTGATACCACAAGAAATGGCATTACGGAGGTCTACGAGACAGAAAAGGTCAACTGTATCTAATGATTATGTGGTTTACTCACTTGAGCATGAATCGGAATTAAGCATTGATAAAGATCCAGTCTCATTTCAACAAGCCATGGAATGTAATGATTCTGAAAAGTGGTTCAATGCCATGAAGGAAAAGATGAAATCGATGGATGTAAACCAAGTCTGGGAACTGGTAGAGTTGCCTGAAGGATCAAAACGAGTTGGCTGTAAGTGGGTCTTCAAGACCAAGCGAAACTCGAAAGGTAACATCGAAAGGTATAAAGTCAAACTTGTTGCCAAAGGTTTCACTCAAAGGGATGATATTGGCTATAAGGAGACTTTCTCTCCAGTCTCTAAGAAAGACTCCTTAAGAATCATTATGGCTTTAGTGGCTCAGAATGACCTAGAGCTCCACCAAATGGATGTAAAGACCGCCTTTCTGAATGGTGACTTAGAAGAGGAAGTGCATATGGACCAACCTGAAAGTTTCATCACCACTGGGCAAGAAAATCTGGTGTGTAAATTAAAGAAATCGATATATGGACTGAAACAAGCTTCCCGACAATGTATATTAAGTTCAATGATACCATCACGTCATACGGCTTTATAGAGAACACCGTTGATCGGTGTGTCTATATGAAGGTCAGTGGGAGCAAGTTCATTATATTAGTCTTATATGTCAATGACATTCTTTTGGCAGCTAATGACATGGGTTTGTTACATGATGTCAAAAAATTTCTCTCTGAAACTTTTGAAATGAAAGATATGAATGAGGCATCATATGTGATAGGAATAGAGATATTCCGTGATAGATCACAAAGATTGTTGGGATTGTCTCAGAAAGGTTATATCAATAAAGTGTTAGAGAGATTTAGAAAGGAAAATTGCTCAACAGGAATAGTTCCAATTCAGAAAGGGGACAAGTTCAGTGGATTGCAATGTCCAAAGAATGATTTGGAACGGAAAGCGATGGAATCAATTCCATGTGCATCACTGGTTGGAAGCCTGATGCATGCGCAGACATGTACTCGGCCAAACATTAGTTTCACTGTTGGAATGTTAGGCCGATATCAAAGTAATCCTGGAATAGATCATTGGAAAGCCGGAAAGAAAGTACTTAGGTACTCACAAGGCACCAAGGATTATATGCTTACTTATAAAAGATCAAGTCGTCTTGAAGTAGTAGGCTATTCGGATTCAGATTATGCTGGATGTGTAAACTCGAGGAAATCTACGTTTGGTTACATGTTCCTCCTGGCTGGAGGAGCAGTTTCCTGGAAAAGTGGGAAATAGTCTGTCATTGCTACTTCCACTATGAAGGCTGAATTTGTAGCATGCTTTAAGGCTACTATTCATGCATTATGGATGCGGAATTTTATCTTAAGGCTTGGTTTGGTCGATAGTATAAAAAAAGCCATTAAGAATTTATTGTGATAATTCCGCAGCTGTTTTCTTCTCTAAGAATGATATGTATTCTAAAGGGGTGAAACATATGAATTTGAAATACCTATCTGTCAAGGAAGAAGTGCAAAATCAAAGAGTGTCTATTGAGCATATTGGTACTGAATTGATGATAGTGGACCCATTAACTAAAAGTTTGCCACCGAAAACATTTACTGGACATATTGCTCGAATGGGCATTTTGGACAAGTCCTCATTCTCTTGTAAGCCAATATTTTGTACTATTCATATCATTGTGACACTCATGAATTCATTTAAAGCTATGGTTTTGCTTGTACTTTGTTATCTCTATTTAGTTGTATACAGTTATAGTTTGTGAGATAACTAATAGCACGTATGGAAATGACAATTAAAGTTTCAGTATTCCTCATTAAGGTTATCATGAATTATGATGATTATGTGATACATGGAAGGAATCATGTCGTTAAAAGATGTGTAACCGCCATGATCCAATCGTTTTAATTCAATCAAGTACTGTGATTTGATGATTTTTAAGGATTATGCGCACTTATTTGTTATTAATTCATCAAATCATAACAAGGGCCAAGTGGGAGATTGTTAAATTAATTAACATGAGTGGCCCCTGTTATTTAAAGTATGACCCAAAATAAAAGGCATAATATGATGGTCAATTAGGTATAATAGTAATTTAGGTCATCGGGTTTAAAATCCCTCCACTCTCCCTATTTAAAGATAACTATTACGGGAAGGATAACGGTTATCCCTATTTAAAGATAATCGTTACAGGAAGAATAATGGTTATCTCTATTTTAAAATAAGTGTTACGGTAAAGATGAATGTTATCGGAAAAAAAAGGGATAATTCCCTGATTAAAGATAACTCTTACAAAAGGGTAACGGTTGCACGGATTTTTTCCTCTCTCCGCCGTCAGAGAGAAAAAAAGGCAGTGAAAGGGAGAGTAGGAGAAAAAGAAGGAAAAGAGGAGAAAAGCGTTCAGGAACAAAAACGAAAAGAGGATTCTCATCTTCGTTACGGAACATTAGTATAATGGATAATGGTATGTTGATTTTATTATAATTTTATTACTAATATTCGTATGAAAAAAAGATTATGTATTATAGAAATAAAAATTTTATAAAGAAAAATTTTAGAAAAATCTAACATTGTAATTCAATTTCTTCCTGGCTCCAAGAGCAAATTCCTTCTTGAATGTGTTTCCATGTGAGTACGGTTGCGATGTTGTTCAGAACAACTTCGTGTGTACACGGTGAGGCCAAACATCTCGATACTGGACAACTCCAAAGTTCCAGCGTTTTCAAAATTATAATTCTAGATTTCGAAATTAAAATTTTAAAATTTTAACTAAATATCCTACGAGGATAATGAAATTTATGGACCCAAATGTTCGTTGGAGCTCTTAAGCAAATCTGTGGAGGAGCATAGCTCAAAGGGCTTCAAGTTTGCGAACACGACGTGAGCGTAACGAGATTTTGAGCATACGTGAACTAGGGAATGAGTTGACCAAGTGAAGTTGAACTTTGGCCATGGACACAAGGTGCTCGCCCTAGAATTTTAGTTGGGTTCATCATCTGATCCACATCTCAGAACGAAATGAATAAGAACAAAGTTTCGGAGGTGTTAGGGGCTCAAATCCTTGCTCCTCAAATTCTTACAAAAATATGAATTTTATTTTCGTTGTTAGAATCAAACTTCTGGCTTTCCGGGCCAGAGCCACTCGTTAAATGCTTATGATTAATTCCGAAAAGTAAAAGAAGTTGGGATCAATGGGCCAAGTTGGTCAAACACTCTGGGAACCCTACTTCGCAAGTTAGGCGAGTACGGGGATGAAAAGGGGCCCACTCCTTCCCATAAAGAACCCTTCATTCCCGGTTCTATCAAAGCAGCCTCTCCCCTCCTTCCACCTATCGTTAGAGTGACCTCATTCTCATACGTTGGACTGTGGGACACTATCCTTATTTTTTTATTTTTACACAAAAAAAAAAAAAAGGAAAGGAATTTATATACTTGAGCTGTTTCAATGAAAATGCAGGACCACGTGAGCTTACTTGAGCCGGATTGTTGGGGGTTGACGTGAGCTTCTATACTTGAGAGTCGGGACATACATTTTTTTTCTTTTTAATATTCTGTGTCGTCCTTCACTACTCTTAAAAGTACGAGTGAAAAAACCTTCTAATTTCATTTCTTGACGTAAACTAGTTAGATGCTTACTAATCAAAAAGTACGAACGTTTTTTTTGTATTATCTCAAATAACTCACAGATCTTCTTCCGGACAAACCCCAAAAAAAAAATTACCATTTTTTGGGAATAAGGGAAAAAATCAGACATCCACTAAGACAAAATTATCTTAAAATTACAAGTAAATGAATATTACTTTGGTTTACAATAAAGACCATTAATTTATGAGTTATACAATGCACCCTGTCCTATAAATTCAACTCTCCTTCCTGTAATTTGAACCCATGAATAAGAATGTAAGATAATTTTTAAAAAGGATATCCCTCGTAATAACTATTCCAATCGAGGAGTCCAGTCAATTAGTTTTCATTTTACCTTCAATTATTGAGATTTTTTTTTTTCGTTTTAATTAATTAATTAATTTTGTGCGTTTCAAGATGCGACCTCTGCAGTCACAAGCCTTTTGGCAGTTGACACATGGGAAGTTGCGACTAGTGTCGAGTAGGGACGGCTTTGCAATGGCGACGTTATAAAACTCTTTTTGGTCATCTTGGCCTGGCGAGTGTGTCAGAAAATCATTTCTTTTATTTTTTTAATAATAATAATAATGTGTTTAGGTTGTCCGAAATCAATTTTAAAAAAGGTGACGGATCTAAGGACAAATCGTGGGCCTTTTTGGGGGAATAGCAGGTACCAAACGCCAGCCTCTCTTCCAAAAACGCTCCTTTAATCATTCCTGCTTGTCGAAAAAAATCATTTAAACATTACAATCATTCCCCCTTGTCCCCAGATTAAGCTCCTCACGTTAGAATCTCTTTTCAAATCATATATTAAAAGAAAATAAAAGAAATTTTTTAAAATTTTTATTTTAAAAAAATTAATTTTAATTTTTTTAATAAAATTTTTAAAAATTTTATACTGTTTATTTTTTTAAAATTAACATATAATTTAAATATATATTAATTTTTTAACAACAATTATTATCAATAAAAAGTAAAATATATATATGCTATCAATTTTAAAGATACAATCTAATCTTTGATAGATGTAATAGTAAGAGTAAGTATATTGGTCTTACCTTAATGCTAGATTTTGCATTAACTCCCACGTTATACTTTTATTAATATTTATAAATTTTAAAAAATAGAAATTATTTTTATCGATAATTAAATAGGTATAATTGTTATTTTGTAAGAAATAAAATTAAAATTTTTCAATAATTTAACAATTATCGGAGATTAGAATATTGATTGGCTTGATTTTATTAGATCCGTAATTTGACAATACACTATCATATGTCAATCAAAAACACTTTCACATAGGCCATCTCCACAAAACTTTTAGTTGTGGTTTTCGTCCTGGAGTATGAAGTTGGTCTTGGCCTTGGCGAACTCATCAACTTGGTCGTTCCCACAGTTGCAGTGTTGCTCGAAACATTGGCAAACAACACAATAAGAGGGACACATACCTTTGCAATCATTATCGTTATAGCAAATTGTAGGCACTTTTCGTGCCTCAATATCCGTAATGAAGCCTACAAGAAACAAATAAAAAAATAAAAAATAAAAACACAAATACACAAGTTAAAAAATAAAAAAGTGATGTATTTCAAGATGAGTAAATTTTTTCAAATGAATTAAAAATCATTGTTTTCAGCCACTTGTTTAATAAAAAGCACCTGGTTAGTCAATTGCACGAAAAAAGAAAAAAAGCAAAAAGCATATATGTTGAGAGGAAAAAATACACAAGTATATATGTTGAAAGAGCAGAGAAAACGTTATACCGATTGCAAAGGTAAAGATGACAAAGAGGCACAACTTGCTTGAAGCTTTCTCCATTTCGTTTCTTGGATATTCTGCTATGTACATGTCCCATATTAATAGCCAAGGAGCATTCAATGTCTTTTTTTTTTTTTCCCGTAATTATGGTAAAATTTATATCCATATTTGTATTAGTATTATTTCGACGTCAAAATTTTTTTTAACTATTTTTACTTTTTTAATTGATAATTTTTTTTAATTAATAAATTAAATTTATTGTTTTATAATTTCTATTTAAAAGAAATAAAAAGAATGAATAGAAGAAAAATTTTCTCCATTTTTTATTTTCGATTTTGGATTATATGACCAATTTTAATAGTCAAAGAGCATTCAATGTCATTCCTTTTTTTTTTCTTTGTGCATTTATTGTGTATAATTATGGTAAAACTTATATTTATATTTGTTTTAATATACGAATTCAATGAATTTAAAATATAAAAAATGTACAAAAAAAATTGTTATAATCAATATTATTTGTTATTGAAATAAAAATTAATTAAAAGATTATTTTGTGTGAATGACAAGATCATTTTATATGAATGAATTCTTGTAAGGAAAAGAAAAGTCTTGCTAAAATGATATGACAATCTCATTGTTGAAGAATTAAACCATTTAAACTGATTAATATCAATATTCATTTGTCTGATAGAATTTAATGAATTTAGGGGTAAAAACATGCTTGATCGAAAGCATGAAATGTTTTGTAAATTAAATTTGATAATATTTTTTAATTAATAGATTAAATTTATGGTATTATAATCTCTATTTAAAAGAAACAAAAAGAATAAGGAAAAAAAAAAATCTTAGAAATCTCCCTTCTTCTTTTTTAAAAGGTAAAAAAGAAAAAAAATAATTAAAATTTAATACCTTATATATTGTTTTCTTCTTTCCATAATAAAATATTTATACTATTTAAATTTTCGTAAAAAAGGAGAAACTATATAATTTATACCATTATCGTTTTCTTTTTGTTTTAATATTACTTCTTTAATTATTTTTATATGTCAAAAAAAATTATTTTGTAAATATTTATGATTTTTTACTATAAATTTTAATTAATAAATTTTTTTTTAAAATTTTAATGTTTTTATTTAAAATTATTAAATATATAATTAGTATAACAAATATAAAATTAAAAATTATATATATATATATAATAATTAAATATTATTAGATATTTTATAATTGATTATATATTTATTAAATTTTTTTAAAATTTAACTGAAGTCCACTGTTCTCAAACAAAAATCATCCGGGCATAGAAGGGAAGTCCTTCGACAAAGACGTAGGCAGACGTGCTCGGGAGTTCACTCTTCAGTTTCCACTAGCAAAGGCCACTTGCGTAAATTCAGCCACCGTTGTTATGGGCATCGGATTCAAATAATTTATCAGCAAACGACACCCAGATAAGTAGAAAAACTTTTGCAGCGTCCAATTCTTTCTCCTTGCCTTCAGAGAATATGCACTAACAATATTTTAATCTTACGAAATGAAGAACAGAGCAAATTTCTCTATCACAGATTGAGAGAGAAATCAAGGGAGAAAAGGGACAAGGGTTGATCTTTCAAAAAGCCATTTCTTGGGCCCTGCCCAACTTGGGCGCTTTCAAGGTCCAGGCAATGTTTTCAGAATCCAATCCATCGTCCAACCAGTTCTGGATTTTTTTGACGGTCCAATTTTAAAAACACTTGTACAAGGCATTAACAACCTAACAACCTAAAGCGTGGGGGACAAAAGTGTACAAAGTGGATCCCTGCTGAACCAAATATCACCTTTTAAATTGTATTAAAAGGAAAAATAAATTTTTTTTTTACTATTTTCATTAAATTTAACTAATAATTATTAGTTATAGTAACTAACTTTTAATAATTGAGTACAATTAAATTTTTATTAAATATTGTGAATTACGTTAAGATATAAAAAAATAAAAAATAAAAACACAAATACACATAATAAAAAAAAAATGATGTATTTCAAGGCAAAAAAATTTTTTAGATGAATTAAAAATCATTGTTTACAAGCACTTGTTTAATAAAAAGCACCTAGTTAGTCAATTGCATGAAAAAAGGAAAAAAGAAAGCATATATGTTGAGAGAAAAAAATACACAAGTATATATGTTGAGAGAACAAAGAACCGTTACACCGATTGCAAAGATAAAGATGACAAAGAGAAAAAAAACACGTCTAATATTAATAGTTAAAGAGCATTCAATGTTATTCAGTTTTTTTCCTTTATGCAATATAATTATGGTAAAATTTATATTTATATTTGTATTAATATTATTTAGATATTTATAATTAATAATTTTTTAAATTAATATTAATATTATTCACACGTCTATTTTTACTCTTTTAATTAATAAATTTTTTTAATTAATAGATTAAATTTATCGTATTATAATTTTTATTTAAAAGAAACGAATAAAGGAAAAGATCTTCCTTTTACTTTTGGTTAAAAAGAGAAAAAATGTTTTAAATTTATTGTCTTTATATTTTTTCTTTTTTTCAAAATAAAATATTTTATACCATTTAAATTTTTGTTAAAAAGAAAAAACTATATAATTTATGTCATTATTGTTATCTTTTCTTGACATTATTTCCATTAATTAACCTTACATATTAAAAAAAATATTTATTTATGATTTTTCAATTATAAATTTTAATTTAATAAAAAATAATTTTAAATTTTATTTTTTCATTTAAAATTATTAAATATATAATTAACACAACAAAATATAAACTTATATATATATATATATATATATATATATATATATATATATATATATATTAGATATTTTTATAAATAATTATATATATATATTAATTTTTTTTTAAAATTAACTGAAGCCTACTATTCTCAAAACAAAATCATCAGGGCATAGAAGGGAACTCCTTCGACAAACACCTAGGCAGCCGCGCTCGGGAGTTCACTTTTCAGTTTCCACTAGCAAAGCCCACTTATGTAAATTCAGCCACCGTTGTTACGACATCGGATTCAAATAATTTATCAGCAAACGACACCCAGATAAGTAGAAAACTTTTGCACCGTCCAATTCTTTGCGTTTCTTTACAAACTGCCATCTTATAGCATTAAACCAATTGTTTTCCAAAGGCATCGATTTTCTTTTGCATGCTAAACCATGGTATTAACACGCTATCTCCTTTCTACAGTGTTTCTGTGTGTGTTTGTACTGTTTATTAATATTGTACCCATGGCGCATATTGAAAAAAATCAGTCGTCTTGGCATTACATTCGTGGGATTCCTTTCTGCCAATTGCATTCTGGTGTGAGGTCCCGTGCAGCACTGAGCCTTTTGTACTAACATGTTAAAAGCGGCTTCATTGAGATGTTTAGGGTATTGGTTAGAGTTGATGTTTTTGGGTGTCCCCACTTATTCTCAGAGAAGGGAAATGAGCTTACAGTTAGAAGTACAGAAGAGCTAAAGGTGTTAACTTGACATGACCGATGAGCTATTGTTCTAATTCTTTGGTAGCATTTTATGTTAAATTAATTAACATGAATTATCCTTATTATTTAAAGTATGACTCAAAATAAAAGGCCTAATATGATAGTCAGTTAGGTATAATGGTAATTTGGGTCATCGGTTTAAAATCCCTCCACTCTCCCTATTTAAAGATAACTGTTACGGGAAGATAACGGTTATCCCTATTTAAAATAATAATTGTTACGGTAAAAATGAACGTTATCGGAAAAAAAAGGGATAATTCTGATTAAAGATAACTCTCACAAAAGGGTAACAGTTGCACGGATTTTTTTCTTCTCTCTGCCAGAAAAAAAGGCAGTGAAAGGGAGAGTAGGAGAAAAAGAAGGAAAAGAGGAAAAAAGCGTTCAGGAACAAAAACAAAAAGAGGATTCTCATTTTTGTTACGGGACATCAGTATAATGAACAACGGTATGTTGATTTCATTACAATTTTATTACTAGTATTCGCATGAAGAAAAGATCCTGCATTATAGAAATAAGAATTTCATAAAGAGAAATTCTAAAAAGTCTAACAATTGGTATCAGATCCTGGTTAGCGAATACTGCAATTTGTTTTACTTTTATTTATCGCCTGTAATGCGGTGGTGCTGCCCAACAACGGGGTCCTCGACCGGTGGTGGAGAAGGAATTTTCCGAATGGATGCTGCCATGTAAAGGGGACCGGTTACTGGAACAGTTGTATTGGACGGTGTTAACTCATAATGGAAAGTTTAAATCTTTAATTGAAAATTTTTTTAAAGTTTATTAAGGTCACATCAATATGACTCAAACATTGAAAGCTCGTTAGTCACCAAAGTGGCCTGGCTTGAAAGGATTTGAATTATTGATTGTGAATTTCAATTGTTCATTTTTTATGCTAATAAAGTTTGTATATGAACAATTGTAGTTATTAATTATGAGGCTAGGAGATCATCCAAAGATGGATTATTGCCTATAATTAATGACACTAAAGGGGATTGATTGATATACTGGGTAAACGTGATTTTATATCCAAAGATAACATTCATGTTAACTCTAGTATGATTGATTGATCTATTAAAGTATATTTAAATTAGCATCATTATTATTGCAGTTATGTATTTGAGGATCACCCAAAGGTGAACTTAAATGCATAGTCAAAGTTTATAATCCATGTATTTGAATCCATTAGAGTTTACTCAAAGCATTAACATGTAAATTTGGATTATGTTTGCAGCTTCCAATAACGTTTTCGCCTTGGGCAATGCAATGATCAAATTCAATGGGCTGAACTATGTAGAATGGTCTGAGCATATTCAGTTTCATTTAGGTGTCTTGGGTTTGGATTTAGCAGTCATTTCGGATGAAAAGCCTACAGCCATTACCGAGACCAGTACAGAATCTGATAAGTCTTTTCATGAGGCTTGGGTACGGTCCAATAGGCTAAATTTGACTTTGATGCGAATGACGATGGCTGAAAATGTCAAGCCATCGATGCCTAAGACGGAAAATGCAAGGGAATTTATGATGAGAATCAAGGAATACTCTCAATCAGACATAGCTGATAAATCCATTGTGGGAACCCTAATGAGTGAGCTAACGACTAAGAAATTTGATTGGTCACGGCCTATTCATGATCATGTAACTAGTATGGCTAATCTAGCAGCAAAGTTGAGAACAATGGGCATGGATGTGAGTGAATCCTTTTTGGTTCAATTCATCATCAACTCACTGCCTCCTGAATTTTGCCAGTTCCAAGTGAATTATAACACTATTAAAGAAAAATGGAACTTTCAGGAAATTAAGGCCATGTTAGTTCAGGAAGAAGGGAGATTAAAGAAGATGAAGGATCACACCATTCATCTCACTGTTCATAATGATGCTAGCAGTAGCAAATCTAACCCATATCAGAAGAGTAAGAAGAAGGACAAAGCCTCTATGAAAGTTACTGGAGGTTAGATCCAAAAGAATCAGAAATGCTTCTTTTGTAAAAGGATGGGTCACTTCAAAAGGGATTGCCCAAAAAGAAAGGCTTGGTTCGAAATGAAAGGTATGTACTGTAGATCAGTATGTTTTGAATCAAACGTAATTGAAGTACCCAATAATACTTGGTGGTTAGACTCTGGAGCTACTATTCATGTGTTACATATTATGCAGGGATTCCTTTCAATCTAGCCCACAACAGGAATTGAGAAGTTCCTCTATATGGGAAACAGAATGACAGCACGAATAGAAGGAATTGGGACGTACAGATTGATCTTGGATACTAAGTGCCACCTGGATCTAGAAAAGTGTCTCTATATTCCTGAATGTATTAGAAATTTGGTTTCTGTTGCAAAGTTGGATGAAGTGAGATTTAATCTTAAGATTAGAAACGGTGCATTTTCATTGTATAGACATTCGTACTATTATGGATCTGGTACTTTGGTTGATGATTTGTACCGTTTTAATCTTGATGCTATGTATGCTGATTCTTTATTTTTTGTTGAGTATAGTATAGGTAACAAACATAATGTGCATGATGATCATTCTGCTTTCTTATGGCATCAAAGATTGGGTCATATATCCAAAGAAAGGATATTGAGGTTGGTGAAAGGTGATATCCTGCCTCAATTGGATTTTACTGATTGGGATGTGTGTGTTGATTGTATAAAAGGGAAACAAACAAGACACACATCGAAGAACCCAGCCATGAGAAGTAATGCGCCTTTAGAATTAATACACACCGATATTTGTGGCCCCTTTGATATTCCCACATGGGGTGGTGAAAAAAATTTCATCACATTCATAGATGATTACTCACGGTATTGTTACTTATATTTACTGCATGAAAAGTCTCAGTCAGTAAATACCTTAGAGGTGTTTATTGATGAAGTGGAAAGACAGTTAGATAGAAAAGTAAAAGTGATTAAATCAGACAGGGGTGGTGAATATTATGGAAAATTCAATGAAAGTGGATAATGTCCTGATCCATTTGCAAAATTTCTTGAAAGTCGAGGCATATGTTCACAGTATTCAATGCCTGGTATACCACAACAGAATGGTGTAGCGGAAAGGCGGAATTGCACACTTATGGATATGGTTAGGAGCATGTTGAGTTACAGTACTGTACCTTTATCCTTGTGGATGCATGCATTAAGAACTGCTGCATATCTGCTGAACAGGGTTCCTAGTAAGGCTGTCCCTAAGACTCCTTACGAGTTATGGACATGAAGGAAACCAAGTTTGAGACACCTTCATGTTTAGGGTTGTTCAGCAGAAGTACGGATA
This sequence comes from Rhizophora apiculata, assembly GCA_037832385.1. NCBI lineage: Eukaryota > Viridiplantae > Streptophyta > Magnoliopsida > Malpighiales > Rhizophoraceae > Rhizophora > Rhizophora apiculata. Next base: position 5,322,973 of record CM075424.1, on the reverse strand, counting down.
TATAATCCACATGAAGGAAAGCTTGATGCAAGGACCATTAGTGGTCACTTCATTGGCTATCCTGAAAAGTCTAAAGGATATTGGTTTTATTGCCCTAACCATAGTCCTAAAATAGTTGAGTCTGGTAATACTCGGTTCATTGAAAATGGCCAGTTCAGTGGGAGTGGGGAATCACGAAAGGTGGATATTAGAGAATTACAAAATGAAAGATCCACAGTGAGTACTCCTACTCAAGTTGGTATCCCCACACCCAGTGTTTCTACTTAAGTTGTTCCTTTTGTTGCATCACAGTCATGTGACATGCAAGGACAACAAATTGATACTCGAAACACGCAAAGTGAACGCATAAGAGATGAACCAAGTGACAATGTGCAATTTACAAATGAACAAGTGATACCACAAGAAATGGCATTATGGAGGTCTACGAGACAGAAAAGGCCAACTGTATCTAATGATTATGTGGTTTACTCACTTGAGCATGAATCAGAATTGAGCATTGATAAAGATCCAGTCTCATTTCAACAAGCCATGGAATGTAATGATTCTAAAAAGTGGTTCAATGCCATGAAGGAAGAGATGAAATCGATGGATGTAAACCAAGTCTGGGAACTGGTAGAGTTACCTGAAGGATTAAAACGAGTTGGCTGTAAGTGGGTCTTCAAGACCAAGCGAAACTCGAAAGGTAACATCGAAAGGTATAAAGCCAAACTTGTTGCCAAAGGTTTCACTCAAAGGGATGATATTGACTATAAGGAGACTTTCTCTCCAGTCTCTAAGAAAGACTCCTTAAGAATCATTATGGCTTTAGTGGCTCAGAATGACCTAGAGCTCCACCAAATGGATGTAAAGACCGCCTTTCTGAATGGTGACTTAGAAGAGGAAGTGCATATGGACCAACCTGAAAGTTTCATCACCACTGGGCAAGAAAATCTGGTGTGTAAATTAAAGAAATCGATATATGAACTGAAACAAGCTTCCCGACAATGTATATTAAGTTCAATGATACCATCACGTCATACGGCTTTGTAGAGAACACCGTTGATTGGTGTGTCTATATGAAGGTCAGTGGGAGCAAGTTCATTATATTAGTCTTATATGTCAATGACATTCTTTTGGCAGCTAATGACATGAGTTTGTTACATGATGTCAAGAAATTTCTCTTTGAAACTTTAGAAATGAAAGATATGAATGAGGCATCCTATGTGATAGGAATAGAGATATTCCGTGATAGATCACAAAGATTATTGGGATTGTCTCAGAAAGGCTATATCAATAAAGTGTTAGAGAGATTTAGAATGGAAAATTGCTCAACAGGAATAGTTCCAATTCAGAAAGGGGACAAGTTCAGTGGATTGCAATGTCCAAAGAATGATTTGGAATGGAAAGCAATGTAATCAATTCCCTATGCATCACTGGTTGGAAGCCTGATGCATGCGTAGACATGTACTCGGCCAGACATTAGTTTAACTGTTGGAATGTTAGGCCGATATCAAAGTAATCCTGGAATAGATCATTGGAAAGTCGGAAAGAAAGTACTTAGGTACTTACAAGGCACCAAGGATTATATACTTACTTATAAAAGATCAAGTCGTCTTGAAGTAGTAGGCTACTCGGATTCAGATTATGCTGGATGTGTAGACTAGAGGAAATCTACGTTTGGTTACATGTTCCTTCTGGCTGGAGGAGCAGTTTCCTGGAAAAGTGGGAAGCAGTCTGTCATTGCTACTTCCACTATGAAGGCTGAATTTGTAGCATGCTTTGAGGCTACTATTCATGCATTATGGATGCGGAATTTTATCTTAAGGCTTGGTTTGGTCGATAGTATAAAAAAGCCATTAAGAATTTATTGTGATAATTCCGCAGCTGTTTTCTTCTCTAAGAATGATAGGTATTCTAAATGTGTGAAACATATGGATTTGAAATACCTATCTGTCAGGGAAGAAGTGCAAAATCAAAGAGTGTCTATTGAGCATATTGGTACTGAATTGATGATAGTGGATCCGTTAACTAAAAGTTTGCCACCGAAAACATTTACTGGACATATTGCTCGGATGGGCATTTTGGACAAGTCCTCATTCTCTTGAAAGCCAATATTTTGTACTACTCATATCATTGTGACACTAATGAATTCATTTAAAGCTATGGTTTTGCTTGTACTTTGTTATCTCTATTTAGTTGTATACAGTTATAGTTTGTGAGATAACTAATAGCACGTATGGAAATGACAATTAAAGTTTCAGTATTCCTCAGTAAGGTTATTATGAATTATGATGATTATGTGATACATGGAAGGAATCATGTCGTTAAAAGATGTGTGACCGCCATGATCCAATCGTTTTAATTCAATCAAATACTGTGATTTGATGATCTTTAAAGATTGTGCGCACTTATTTGTTATTAATTCATCAAATCATAACAAGGGTCAAGTGGGAGATTGTTAAATTAATTAACATGAGTGGCCCCTGTTATTTAAAGTATGACCCAAAATAAAAGGCCTAATATGATGGTCGATTAAGTATAATGGTAATTTAGGTCATCGGGTTTAAAATCTCTCCACTCTCCCTATTTAAAGATAACTATTATGGGAAGGATAACGGTTATCCCTATTTAAAGATAATCGTTACGGGAAGAATAACGGTTATCCTTATTTAAAAATAACTGTTACGATAAAAATGAACGTTATCGGAAAAAAAAGGGATAATTCCCTGATTAAAGATAACTCTCACAAAAGGGTGACGGTTGCACGGATTTTTTCCTTCTCTCCGCCATCAGAGAGAAAAAAAGGCAGTGAAAGGGAGAGTAGGAGAAAAAGAAGGAAAAGAGGAGAAAAGCGTTCAGGAACAAAAACGAAAAGAAGATTCTCATCTTCGTTATGAGATATCAGTATAATGGATAACGGTATATTGATTTCATTACAATTTTATTACTAATATTTGTATGAAAAAAAGATCCTGCATTATAGAAATAAGAATTTTATAAAGAGAAATTTTAGAAAAGTCTAACATTGTAATTCAATTTCTTTCTGGCTCCAAGAGCAACTTCCTTCTTGAATGTGTTTCCATGTGAGTAAGGTTGCGATGTTGTTCAGAACAACTTCGGTGTACACGGTGAGGCCAAACATCTCGATACTGGACAACTCCAAAGTTCCAGCGTTTTCAAAATTATAATTCTAGATTTCGAAATTAAAATTTTAAAATTTTAACTAAATATCCTACGAGGATAATGAAATTTATGGACCCAAATGTTCGTTGGAGCTCTTAAGCAAATCTGTGGAGGAGCATAGCTCGAAGGCTTCAAGTTTGGGAACACGACGTGAGCTTAACGAGATTTTGAGCATACGTGAACTAGGGAATGAGTTGACCAAGTGAAGTTGAACTTTGGCCATGGACACAAGGCGCTCGCCCTAGAATTTTAGTTGGGTTCATCATCTGATCCACATCTCAGAACGAAATGAATAAGAACAAAGTTTCGGAGGTGTTAGGGGCTCAAATCCTTGCTCCTCAAATTCTTACAAAAATATGAATTTTATTTTCGTTGTTAGAATCAAACTTCTGGCTTTCCGGGCCAGAGCCACTCGTTAAATGCTTATGATTAATTCCGAAAAGTAAAAGAAGTTGGGATCAATGGGCCAAGTTGGTCAAACACTCTGGGAACCCTACTTCGCAAGTTAGGCGAGTACGGGGATGAAAAGGGGCCCACTCCTTCCCATAAAGAACCCTTCATTCCCGGTTCTATCAAAGCAGCCTCTCCCCTCCTTCCACCTATCGTTAGAGTGACCTCATTCTCATACGTTGGACTGTGGGACACTATCCTTATTTTTTTATTTTTACACAAAAAAAAAAACAGGAAAGGAATTTATATACTTGAGCTGTTTCAATGAAAATGCAGGACCACGTGAGCTTACTTGAGCCGGATTGTTGGGGGTTGACGTGAGCTTCTATACTTGAGAGTCGGGACATACATTTTTTTTCTTTTTAATATTCTGTGTCGTCCTTCACTACTCTTAAAAGTACGAGTGAAAAAACCTTCTAATTTTATTTCTTGACGTAAACTAGTTAGATGCTTACTAATAAAAAAGTACGATGTTTTTTTTAGTATCTCAAATAACTCACAGATCTTCTTCCGGACAAACCCCAAAAAAAAATTACCATTTTTTGGGAATCAAGGGAAAAAATCAGACATCCACTAAGACAAAATTATCTTAAAATTACAAGTAAATGAATATTACTTTGGTTTACAATAAAGACCATTAATTTATGAGTTATACAATGCACCCTGTCCTATAAATTCAACTCTCCTTCCTGTAATTTGAACCCATGAATAAGAATGTAAGATAATTTTTAAAAAGGATATCCCTCGTAATAACTATTCCAATCGAGGAGTCCAGTCAATTAGTTTTCATTTTACCTTCAATTATTGAGGATTTTTTTTTTTCGTTTTAATTAATTAATTAATTTTGTGCGTTTCAAGATGCGACCTCTGCAGTCACAAGCCTTTTGGCAGTTGACACATGGGAAGTTGCGACTAGTGTCGAGTAGGGACGGCTTTGCAACGGCGACGTTATAAAATTTATGGTAATTTTCTCAATTTTTTATTTTAGATTTTGGATTATATGACCAATTTTAATAGCCAAAAGAGTATTCAATGTCATTCCTTTTTTTTTTTTTGTGCATTTATTGCGCATAATTATGGTAAAACTTATATTTATATTTGTTTTAATATACGGAATTCAATGAATTTAAAATATAAAAAATGTACCAAAAAAATTGTTATAATCAATATTATTTGTTATTGATATAAAAATTAATTAAAAGATTATTTTGTCTGAATGAGAAGATCATTTTGTGTGAATGAATTCTTCTAAGGAAAAGAAAAGTCTTGCTAAAATGATATGATAATCTCATTGTTAAAGAATTAAACCATTTAAATTGATTAATATCAATATTCATTTGTATGATAGAATTTAATAGATTCAGGGGTAAAAATATACTTGATACAAAGTATAAAATATTTTGTAGATTAAATTTGATAATATTTTTTAATTAATAGATTAAATTTATAGTATTATAATCCCTATTTAAAAGAAACAAAAAGAATAAGGAAAAAAAATCTTAAAAATCTCCTTTTTTCTTTTTTAAAAGGTAAAAAAGAGAAAAAATAATTAAAATTTAATATCTTATATATTATTTTATTTTTTCATAATAAAATGTTTATACTGTTTAAATTTTTATTAAAAAGGAGAAACTATATAATTTATACCATTATCATTTTTTTTTTTTTTGACATTACCCCTTTAATTATTTCTATATGTTAAAAAAATTATTTTGTAAGTATTTATAATTTTTTATTATAAATTTTAATTAATAAAAAAATATTTTTAAATTTTAATGTTTTTATTTAAAATTATTAAATATATAATTAGTACAATAATGTATAAAATTAAAAATTATATATATATACATATATAATTAAATATTATTAGATATTTTATAATTGATTATATATTTATAAAAATTTTTTAAAATTTAACTGAAGTCCACTGTTCTCAAACAAAAATCATCCGGGCATAGAAGGGAAGTCCTTCGACAAAGACGTAGGCAGACGTGCTCGGGAGTTCACTCTTCAGTTTCCACTAGCAAAGGCCACTTGCGTAAATTCAGCCACCGTTGTTATGGGCATCGGATTCAAATAATTTATCAGCAAACGACACCCAGATAAGTAGAAAACTTTTGCAGCGTCCAATTCTTTCTCCTTGCCTTCAGAGAATATGCACTAACAATATTTTAATCTTACGAAATGAAGAACAGAGCAAATTTCTCTATCACAGATTGAGAGAGAAATCAAGGGAGAAAAGGGACAAGGGTTGATCTTTCAAAAAGCCATTTCTTGGGCCCTGCCCAACTTGGGCGCTTTCAAGGTCCAGGCAATGTTTTCAGAATCCAATCCATCGTCCGACCAGTTCTGGATTTTTTTGACGGTCCAATTTTAAAAACACTTGTACAAGGCATTAACAACCTAACAACCTAAAGCGTGGGGGACAAAAGTGTACAAAGTGGATCCCTGCTGAACCAAATATCACCTTTTCAAACCAAAAAAAAAAACAAAAAACAAAAACAAAAACAAAATTACTCTAAATAAAGAAAAAAAATTAAACACAAAATCATTATAACTATTTATTATAATTAATTATTATGTTAAAAAAATATTTATATCTAGTGTAACTAAAAATTATAATGAATTTGCATCTAATTCAACATCTATTTCACCATTTCACCTGACACCCAAAGAGAGCTGCTTCCTTCCCCAGTGGCTTCTTCCAGATCCCATTGTCTTTTTTTTATTTTATCTGAAAACAAGAAACAGTATACAACGCAACTTGCTTCCTTTCTTTCAATCCTCGCGGTAGCTAAGGGCAGCTGACTAGAGCGACAATAGTGATCATTCATTCCTTTTCAGGCATTTTAACTTGGTTTTTAAAACACTTGGATGAAGGTTCTGCGTCAAAACACTCTTCCATTAGTTGACCCCTTACTCCGAGCACAATTTGGCAGACTCACCATCGGTTAAGAAGTGAAGGATGGCCGTTATTGTAAAAACCTTTTTATCATCCGTTTCATGGAGTTCATCATAGATGTCAAATTACATGTGTACTGATAAGATTCTTACATCAATCAATCAGTCAAAAAATGATGTTAGAGTTTTGATTGCCCATTTCTTCCAGGAATCTGCAATGCATCGTAATGGCCAAAACCGTGATACATAACCCTAATTGGGTTTTCCTTTCCATATTCTTGCCCATATTCAGCAATGGATATCAGGCCACCAGCATTCTCATCATACATGTAGACAGTTATTGGCATCCTGTGATTATAAATATTGCGGCTTCCATCACCGTAGTGGATTCAATGAATTATAAAAAGACGAAAGGACGGATTAATGTTGAAATTCAGATTCAGCGATTGAATGCATAAATATTTTTGTTCTCCATACAAATTCCTAAGAGGTGATATGCACGTAAATCTTGAAATCTCATAGTCCCCTGTTTGCAGGCTCTATGTGTGTATATGCATATGCACGCATGCCTGCACAGGGAGAGAAAGAGAGAGAGAGGGAGAGAGGTAGGGATAGGGATCTTTACTTGAGAACATGTGAAGCCACGAACAACTCAGGCTCCCCACCCCATACATGCGACTTCCTCATTTGTGACACATAGGTGTCAAAATCTCCTTCTACAAACCTGTTGGGATTGAGAAGTTGTCAAGCACAAGAATGTTTTAACAATGGGATGACAACCAACATTCTATATAAGCTTCATTTACTTTCAAGTGTATGCATTGCTTGAAAAATGTGTGAAAGGAAAATAGTTGGATGACCAAAACCCCATATCTCACTCATTGTCAACTTCCCCATTCCCCAATTCAACTGGACCAAAACTATATCTGGATGACTACAAATTATTCCGATGCACCAAAAAGAAAATAGAAAATTCAAGTGTATGCCTTGCACAAAAAATGCAGAGAATGCAAAACAGCTAGATGACTACAAATTACCAAAGTTTACCATAACACCATCAATGGATCCTTTACATAAAAAAATGGCATTAGTATCTTGAAAACTGACTTTTACAGTTGACTGACAAGAACAAAAGGTCTTGCTTTTCTTATTTAAATATTGACCATGTGCAGGATGCACATTGGTTCCAGTAAGCAGATCTTGTTACCCCAATCACTGCATGCTATGGTTTTACGAATGCAAGCAAATGCCACAACTGTGGAACCAAATTTTACCATTCTGTTTTTTTGCTTTCTCTTGATAAACTCATCTGCAACCTGCCAAATTCAAGAAACAGCACAAATTAGAGGACTTCAGATGTAAAAATAATGAAAACCACAGGAGCCTGCCTCACACATTAGAAATAGCATCAGCTGAGTGCTTGTATTACAGAAGTTTGCGTTGGTTAGTATTACAGAAGGTGCCAAGCATATAAAGATTCCATTCAAAACCTAGACATAAGCATATGATATGGTGCTGGTAAACAGAAGCATATGATGCCTTTGCATATTGAGTTGTTTATGCTAGTAAATGAATTTTCTCAGAATAACCTCCCAGTGACAAACAATTGTGCCATCAGAAATAACTACCTGACGATACTGCCGAATGTTGACAGGACGATCATTTCCACCAAAGTAAACAATATGTGTCTCCTGTTTATATAAGCTACCAGCATCCCAAGCTAGTAAATGAGACACTGCTATTTTTACATTCTGTCATCCTCGTAATCTAACACTCTAAGTGCATAATCATCTCAAGTCTCAACCACATAAAAGAACAAAAATTTTGATCCGAAAAACATCTTTGGGAATATCATTCTACCCATTCCCACCTTGTTGCTTGAAAACTGTCATAAGCTTCCCTTATATCGCCCTCATCTCCGACAAACACAGAAATTTTACCGCCCCACAAAATTTAATCCACACATAAAAATCAGGCACACTTCAGTTTTATTAATACTACAAACCACTGTATAATATTGGCTGTGTAACTGACCACTCTATTGTTTTTAAAGGGGCGCAAGAATTGACAATCAATAAAAACTGAGAACCAAAAAAGAGAATGATGGCCCCAAAAGAAACATATCACAAATCAATAATTAATCCCTGAGAGTTGTTACAAAAATGGGTCCTTCTCAATTAACACTACTTGCTGTAAATGTTAAGAACTGAGAATCTAAAATTAAACTAGAACCAGAATGATTCCCAATACACGAGCACATTCAGAAGATAGTCAACAAAATTTAGATGAAAAACGAATAACAAGAAAAGAAACAGACCAACAATTCAGTGCAAAAGAGGCAGACATAGGAATGGGGTGGCTAAGAGGAAAAAACGTAAAAAGAACAAACCTTTCGACCTGAAACAACAGCAACAACAAAAAATAACAAAGAATTCGAAAGAATAAACAAAGGACAGAAAAAGGGTCACAAAAAATAAAAAAAATAATAAAAAAAAGGCACTGAGAGAGGGAGAAGGGGTTTTAAGTTCAGTAAAGAATTATACCTCCCCGGGGCCAAAGCAAAAGAAGAGATGGTAAAATGAACCAACTGACTTACAGAAATTAATATTTTTTGTTGAAATCGAATTGATGAACGAAGCTTTGCTTTTAAAAAAAAATATATATTGTTGAGATCTGGCTGCAGTGATTTTATTATTGTCTGTCACTAATAAATGGATATTTACGGAAAGAATTGTGAAAAGTTTATTTGAGTATTTTAATATATAAATGTGATAATTAATATATTTATATTTTTTTTATTAAAAAAAGGTTTTTTTTTTTTTTTTTTGACTGAAGCTGTACCTTAATATCTGTGAAGAAACGGACGCAGACTGCAATCCTGTCGCAACCCCATGTCGCTCATCTTTCCTACAATGGAAACGCAGCGTTTTACACGTTTTATTTATCCGTGTCCATTTTGCGCTTTTCGAGAGAGAAGTATTAGAAGAGAAATAGAGAATAAAGATGCTTTTTTTATTTTTCTTCTTTTTTTTTCAGATACCAAGAATGCCATGGTGGAGTGATGTGAGCCATGTTTAGTGTCCTTTTTTTTCTCATTTTAGCCGATCCGGATTGTTTAACATGACTAATTAAAAGAAATTGTAATTTTAATTTTTTAATATAATTTATTTATAATTTTATATTAAATAATAATAAATAAAATATATTTAAAATAATAAATAATAAAATAAATTTATATAATATAAAATTATGAATAAATTATATATATATAAATAAATATATTAATTAAAATATAAAAAAATTATATTTAATATATTTTATTTTAAATTTAATAATAAATTTATATCTTAAATTTTTTAATATAATAAAAAAATATAAATATTTATATTTTATTAAGTATATTTTAAAATAATTAAAATATTTATAAAAATATCATTATAAATGTCAAAAAAAATAAAATTATTTTTAATTTAATAAAATAAAAATAAAATTATTTAAATTAAATTTTAAAATTAAATAATTTATTTAATTAATTTTTAATACAGATATTATTAATAAAAATTTTAATTAAATAAAAATATATATATTTTTTATTTATTATTATTTTAAAAAATATTATAAATTTTATTTAAAAAATAAATATAATTTTTTATTATTTTTATTATATTTAATTAATAATTATTAATTATAATATTTTTTATATTTTAAAAAATAAAAAATAAAATATAAATTCTTACAAAATTTAAAATAAAGTATATTAAAATAAATTGTTTAAAATACAATAATATTTAGTAGAATAAGCTTGTATTGTGTTTTTCGTAAAGCAATGTGATGGATTGGGCCACCCTGTGCTGCGGGCCAATCTAATCCAATCCAATAGGTGAAGAAGATCAACCACAATATATCGTTGGTTTTTCGAAAGATTAAAAAATAAAAAATAAAAAATTTTCCTTTTGCTCAATTTCGCCTGACGGGCTTGGAGGTTGATAAGGCAACTGCACTTGTTAACAACAGAGTTCTTCTCGAGTTTGCTTTGCAATGCTTGTTCTGCCTTCTTCTCCTCTACACTGCCCACTGGCCACTGGCTTTATGATCCTTCTGTCTTTTCTCTTCACTTGCCACCATTCAATATTCTAATTTTCCCAGCCTTCTTTTTGGCTATATATTTTGTTGTTTTCTGTGTTTATCCAAATGCATATAGTGCTTTATGATTGTCTCATTCGCATGTAGTTTCTTGTTAGTGTCCAACATGAGCTGGGCCTTTTTGTTAAATTAATTAATATGAGTGGCTCTTGTCATTTAAAGTATGACCCAAAATGAAAGGCCTAATATGATGGTCGGTTAGGTATAATGATAATTTGAGTCATCGGGTTTAAAATCCTTCCACTCTCCCTATTTAAAGATAACTGTTACGAGAAAGATAACGGTTATCCCTATTTAGAAATAACTGTCACGGGAAGGATAACGGCTATCCCTATTTAGAGATAACTGTTACGGTAAGAATGATCGTTATCGTAAAGAGGGGTAATTCCCTGATTAAAAATAACTCTCATAAAAGAATAGGGTAACCGTTGTACGGATCCCTTCCTTCTCTCCACCATTAGAGAAAACGAAAGGCAGTGAAAGGGAAGAGTAGGAGAAAAGAAGGAGAAAGGAGAAAAGCGTTCAGGAACAAAAACAAGAAGAGGATTCTCATTTTCGCTACTAGACATCAGTATAATGGACAACGGTATGTTGATTTTATTACAATTTTATTGCTAGTATTCGCATAAAGAAAAGATTCTTCATTATAGAAATAAGAATTTTATAAAGAGAAATTCTAGAAAAGTCTAACAATTGGTATTAGAGCGCGGGTCAACAAATACTGCAATTTGTTTTACTTTTATTTGTTTGCGCCGAACTGTTTTTCCTTTTTATATTTTTGCGCCTATTTTGTTATTTGTTGTGCTTAACGGACAACGACGGCCGGCGTTGAAAGGGGAAACGCCGGCCATGGAAATCTGCACTGCCGAAACGACCGGCCACGAGGACTGTACGCCACCGGAACCCAAACAGATCTGGGTATGGTGGATCGGCTCCGATGAAGGCTGTGTTTCCGTTGTTTGTGGGAGACTCAAATCGGTCTGGGTTTTCTCATAGGAATGGCCGGAGACATAGATCGGTCTGGTCTGGTGGGTACGGTGGAACGAGGAGGCAGCACGCGGGCTGTGTCACCTATAATGTGGTGGTGTTGCGGGTCCTCGACCGGTGGTGGAGAAGAAATTTTCTGAATGGATGCCGCCATGTAAAGGGGACCGGTTACTGGAACAGTACGCCGACGCGTATTGGACAGTATTAACTCCCACATAATAGAAAATTTAAATCTTCATAATTGAAAATTTTTTAAAAGTTTATTAAGGTCACATCAACATGAATTAAATATTAAAAACTTATTAGTCACCAAAGTGGCCTGGCTTGAAAGGATTTGAATTGTTGATTGTGAATTTCAAATTGTTCATTTTTTTTTTTATGCTAATAAACTGTTGTACAGTTTTGAAATGAACAATTGTGGTTATTAATTATGAGGTTAGGAGATCATCCAAAGATGGATCATTGCCTATAATTAATGACACTAAAGGGGATTGATTGATATACTAGGTAAACGTGATTGTATATCCAAAGATAACATTCATGTTAACTCTAGTATGATTGATTGATCTATTAAAGTATATTTAAATTAGCATCATTATTGGTTGCAGTTATGTATTTGAAGATCACCCAAAGGTGAACTTAAATACATAGTCAAAGTTTATAATGCATGTATATGAATCCATTAAAGTTTACTCAAAGCATTAACGTGTAAATTTGGATCATATTTGCAGCTTCCAATGATGTTTTCGCCTTGGGCAATGCAATGATCAAATTCAATGGGCTGAACTATGTAGAATGGTCTGAGCATATTCAATTTCATTTAGGTGTTTTGGGCTTGGACTTATCTGTCATTTTAGATGAAAAGCCTGCAGCCATTACCAGGACCAGTACAAAATTTGATAAATCTCTTTATGAGACTTGGGTATGGTCCAATAGGCTAAGTTTGAATTTGATGCGAATGACGATGGCTGAAAATGTCAAGCCATCGATGCCTAAGACGGAAAATGCAAGGGAATTTATGATGAGAATTAAGGAATACTCTCAATCAGATATAGCTGATAAATCCATTGTAAGAACCCTAATAAGTGAGCTGACGACCAAGAAATTTGATTGGTCATAGTCTATTTATGATCATGTGACTAGTATGGCTAATCTAACAGCAAAGTTGAGAATAATGGGCATGGATGTGAGTGAATCCTTTTTGGTTCAATTCATCATCAACTCACTGCCTCCTGAATTTGAACAGTTCCAAATGAATTATAATACTATTAAAGAGAAATGGAATTTTCAGGAAATTAAGGCCATGTTAGTTCAGGAAAAAGGGAGATTAAAGAAAATGAAGGATCACTCCATTCATCTCACTGTTCGTAATGATGCTAGCAGTAGCAAGTCTAAACCATACAAGAAAAATAAGAAGAAGGACAAAGCCTCTATAAAAGTCATTGGAAGTCAGATCCAAAAGGATCAGAAATGCTTCTTCTGTAAAAGGATGAGTCACTTCAAAAGGGATTGCCCAAAAAGAAAGGTTTGGTTCGAAAAAAAAGGTATGTACTATATATCAGTATGTTTTGAATCAAACGTAATTGAAGTACCCAACAATACTTGGTGGTTAGACTCTGGAGCTACTATTCATGTGTCACATATTATGTAGGGATTCCTTTCAATCCAGCCCATAATAGGAACTGAGAAGTTCCTTTACATGGGAAACAGAATGAAGGCACGAATAGAAGGAATTAGGACGTACAGATTGATCTTGGACACTAAGTGTCACCTAGATCTAGAAAAGTGTCTCTATGTTCCTAAATATACTAGAAATTTAGTTTCTGTTGCAAAGTTGAATGAAGTGGGATTTAACCTTAAGATTAGAAACGGTGCATTTTCATTGTATAGACATTCGTACTATTATGGATCTGATATTTTGGTTGATGATTTGTACCGTTTTCATCTTGATGCTATGTATGTTGATTCTCTATTTCTTGTTGAGTATGGTATAGGTAACAAACATAATGTGCATGATGATAGTTCTGCTTTCTTATGGCATCAAAGATTGGGTCATGTATCCAAAAAAGGATATTGAGGTTGGTGAAAGGTGATATTCTGCCTCAATTGGATTTTACTGATTGAGATGTGTGTGTTGATTGTATAAAAGGGAAACAAACAAGACACACATCGAAGAACCCAGCCATGAGAAGTAATGCGCCTTTAGAATTGATACACACCGATATTTGTGGCCCCTTTGATATTCCCACATGGGGTGGTGAAAAATATTTCATCACATTCATAGATGACTACTCACGGTATTATTACTTATATCTACTGTATGAAAAGTCCCAGTCAGTAAATACCCTGGAGGTGTTTATTGATGAAGTGGAAAGGCAGTTAGATAGAAAAGTAAAAGTGATTAAGTCAGAGAGGGGTGGTGAATATTATGGAAAATTCAATGAAAGTGGACAATGTCCTGGTCCATTTGCAAAACTTCTTGAAAGTCGAAGCATATATGCACAGTATACAATGCCTGGTACACCACAACAGAATGGTGTAGTGGAAAGGCGGAATCGCACACTTATGGATATGGTTAGGAGCATGTTGAGTTACAGTACTGTACCTTTATCCTTGTGAATGTATACATTAAGAACTGCTGCATATCTGCTGAACAAGGTTCCTTGTAAGGCTGTCCCTAAGACTCCTTACGAGTTATGGACAGGAAGAAACTCAGTTTGAGACACCTTCATGTTTGGGGTTGTTCAGCAGAAGTAAGGATATATAATCCACATGAAGGAAAACTTGATGCAAGGACCATTAGTGGTCACTTCATTGGCTATCTTGAAAAGTTTAAAGGATATAGATTCTATTACCCTAACCATAGTACTAGAATAGTTAAGTTTGGTAATGCTCGGTCCATTAAAAATGGCCAGTTCAGTGGGAGTGGGGAATCACGAAAGGTGGATATTAGAGAATTACAAAATGAAAGATCCACAGTGAGTACTCCTACTCAAGTTGGTATCCCCACACCCAGTGTTTCTACTCGAGTTGTTATTCCTTTTGTTGCATCACAGTCATGTGTCATGCAAGGACAACAAATTGATACTCGAAACACGCAAAGTGAACACATAAGAGATGAACCAAGTGACAATGTGCAATTTACAAATGAACAAGTGCTACCACAAGAAATGGCATTACGGAGGTCTACGAGATAGAAAAGGCCAGCTGTATCTAATGATTATGTGGTTTACTCACTTGAGCATGAATAGAAATTGAGCATTGATAAAGATCCAGTCTCATTTCAACAAACCATGGAATGTAATGATTCTGAAAAGTGGTTCAATGCCATAAAGGAAGAGATGAAATCGATGGATGTAAACCAAGTCTGGGAACTAGTAGAGTTACCTGAAGAATCAAAATGAGTTGGCTGTAAGTGGGTCTTCAAGACCAAGCGAAACTCGAAAGGTAACATCGAAAGGTATAAAGCCAGACTTGTTGCCAAAGGTTTCACTCAAAGGGATGGTATTGACTATAAGGAAACTTTCTCTCCAATCTCTAAGAAAGACTCCTTAAGAATTATTATGGCTTTGGTGGTTCATAATGATCTAGAGTTTCACCAAATGGATGTAAAGACCGCCTTTCTGAATGGTGACTTAGAAGAGGAAGTGTATATGGACCAACCTGAAGGTTTCATCACCACCGGGTAAGAAAATTTGGTGTGTAAATTAAAGAAATCGATATATGGATTGAAACAAGCTTCCCGACAATGGTATATTAAGTTTAATGATACCATCACGTCATACGGCTTTGTAGAGAATACTGTTGATCGGTGTATCTATATAAAGGTCAGTGGGAGCAAGTTCATTATATTAGTCCTATATGTCGATGACATTCTTTTAGCTGCTAATGACATGGGTTTGTTACATGATGTTAAGAAATTTTTCTCTGAAACTTTTGAAATGAAAGATATGAATGAGGCATCCTATGTGATAGGAATAGAGATATTCCGTGATAAATCACAAGGATTGTTGGGATTGTCTCAGAAAGGCTATATCAATAAAGTATTAGAGAGATTTAGAATGGAAAATTGCTCTACAGGAATAGTTCCAAGTCAGAAAGGGGACAAGTTCAATGAACTGCAATGTCCAAAGAATGATTTGGAACGAAAAGCGATGGAATCAATTCCCTATGCATCACTGGTTAGAAGCCTGATATATGCGCAAACATGTACTCGGCCAGACATTAGTTTCACTGTTGGGCTGTTAGGCCGATATCAAAGCAATCCTAGAATAGATCATTGGAAAGCCGGAATGAAAGTACTTAGGTACTTACAAGGCACCAAAGATTATATGCTTACTTATAAAAGATCAAGTCATCTTGAAATAATAGGCTACTCGGATTCAGATTATACTGGATGTGTAGATTCGAGGAAATCTACATTTGGTCACATGTTCCTCTTGGCTGGAGGAGCAGTTTCCTGGAAAAGTGGGAAGCAGTCTGTCATTGATACTTCCACTATGGAGGTTGAATTTGTAGCATGCTTTGAGGCTACTATTCATACATTATGGATACAGAATTTTATCTTAAGGTTTGGTTTGGTCGACAGTATAGAAAAATCGTTAAGAATTTATTGTGATAATTCCGCAATTATTTTTTTCTCTAAAAATGATAGGTATTCTAAAGGTGCGAAACACATGGATTTGAAATACCTATCTGTTAAGGAAGAAGTACAAAACCAAAGAGTGTCTATTGAGCATATTGGTACTGAATTGATGATAGCGGACCCGTTAATTAAAGGTTTGCCACCGAAAACATTTACTAGACATGTTGAACGGATGGGCATTTTGGACAGGTCCACTTTCTCTTGAAAGCCAATATTTTGTACTGCTCATATCATTGTGACACTCATGAATTCAATTAAAGCTATGGTTTTGTTTGCGCTCTGTTATCTCCATTTAGTTGTATACAAATATAGTTTGTAAGATAACTAGTAGCATATTTGGAAATGACAATTAAAGTTTCAGTATTCCTCAGTAAGGTTATTATGAATTATGATGATTATGTGATACATGGAAGGAATCATGTCGTTAAAAGATGTGTGACCGTCATGATCCAATCGTTTTAATTCAATCAAATACTGTGATTTGATGCTCTTTAAGGATTGTGCGCACTTATTTGTTATTGATTCATCAAATCATAATAAGGGCCAAGTGGGAGATTGTTAAATTAATTAATATGAGTGACTCTTGTCATTTAAAGTATGACTCAAAATGAAAGGTTTAATATGATGGTCGGTTAGGTATAATGATAATTTGGGTCATCGGGTTTAAAATCTCTCCACTCTCCCTATTTAAAAATAACTGTCACGGGAAAGATAACGGTTATCCCTATTTAAAGATAACTGTTACGGTAAGAATAATCATTACCGTAAAAAGAGGTAATTCTCTGATTAAAAATAATTCTTATAAAAAAATAGGGTAACCATTGTACGGATCCCTTCTTTCTCTCCACCAGAGAAAACGAAAGGCAATGAAAGGGAAGAGTAGGAGAAAAGAAAAAAACGTTCAGAAACAAAAACAAGAAGAGGATTCTCATTTTCGGGACATAACGGTATATTAATTTTATTTTAATTTTATTATTAATACTCACATAAAAAAAATTTTACATTATAAAAATAAAAATTTTATAAAAAAAAATTCTAAAAAAGTCTAACACTTTTTTCTTTCTTACCCTCGTTTAAGGCTTCCAAGCTTTCTTCTTTCTGTAGATTATTATGCTGTAACCGATTGCTGGGTTGGTTGGTACAAACAGATTACTGTAAATGTGTGCTTGTTCTTTTTTAAGGGTGATGCTACTTTTTGATCTGGGTTTCACAATGTTTATGTCCTCCTTTTGGGCTAGCCTATAAGCCTGTAAACTTGATTTTCTGCACTATCACTGCTGGTTATTGGGTTTTGGAGGGGTGGCGGGGCGCCGGTGTTTGGCCCCAACATTTGCTGTGCCAAAAAAGGACTACTGGATAAGTAAATGGAGTCGTTGACTTGAAATAAACACATGTAACAAAACATATTACCTTTAAGTGTTTCTTTCGAGTGTTGCTGATGTGATCTGTTTTCCTTGTCCCTGGCTGATAGGTGACCATAATGCCATGGTTTTCTGGCCGACTGCACTAGCATGTCCTTCTCCCTCTTCCCCCAACAGGCATAACAAAAAGAAGATTTAACGCTTATACTAATACTTCCCCTAACCATAATGTCAACCCTCGCTTTTTATTCCTGCCCGCATTAATTTTATTGATCTTGTGTGTAGAATTTGATAAGAAAATTTCTGTTTCAGCCCAAAACTCTTATCTTGTTCTGTTTATCATTAATCATAATTGGACTTACCCGAAAGTCTTGCAATTGTATTGTGCCGGAGGATCTTAAATTGGTTGAAATCAGAAAAGAATGCTGATTCATTTTTGTCAGCTGCTGATACTATAATTTTATTTCATGAAACAATGACGAGTTATCAACAGATGTCTTGCCAACCATGACTTATGATTGGACATGAGATTTTTTACCCATTGGATTTGTAATAGCTAGAAATGGTGCATGCATTTGAAAATATTTGTGATGTATATAGCTTTTAGTCAGACCACTGGTACTGTCAAGCACCCCTGAAACTTATACTATGATTGTCCCCATTTCCGAATGCTTCCCGAGAGTAGGCAACAGAAAGGTTGATTAAAGTAGGCAGGTCATGTAATGATTGATTTGTGCTTTCCATGGTTCTCTGATTAAATGTCCACTGTAATATTCTTTTTCCGGAACTCAGGTTTATCAAACGACAGCATCTTATTGATGTCACTGAAGTTTTCAGAAAACTTAATTTTGAGAAGAAGTGTAGAATGATCAAACTTTTTTCTACTCGCTCCTTTTGTCTGCTATTGCGATCAGGTTAGTTGCACCCTTAGCATGTAATTGTCCTGTTTTCCCATTAGCCACTTTTATAGTTTTAGTAGATTTATATTGATGTATAAGCTTGTTTTATTTAAAAATTATAATAATAAATTGCCCAAAGTATTTTGCTCTAATCAATTTGGTCCCTTCTATTCTGAAATAGCATTACTGCAGGTGTCTTATTACTACACTGATATGAAGATTTAGACTTCCGTTCCTCTTTGCTTGAATTGCTGAAACTTTGCCATTGAAATCCAGGCTGGATATGCAAATGTTTTGCTGTAGGTTAGCATTCGATATATATATATATATATATTCCCATTCCGAAGGTTTGCGTTTCTTTACATCTTATAGCATTAAACCCATTGTTTTCCAAAGGCATCGATTTTCTTTTGCATGCTAAACCATGGTATTAACACGCTATCTCCTTTCTACGGTGTTTCTGTGTGTGTTTGTGCTGTTTATTAATATTGTACCCATGGCGCATATTGAAAAAAATCAGTCGTCTTGGCATTACATTCGTGGGATTCCTTTCTGCCAATTGCATTCTGGTGTGAGGTCCCGTTCAGCACTGAGCCTTTTGTACTAACATGTTAAAAGCGGCTTCATTGAGATGTTTAGGGTATTGGTTAGAGTTGATGTTTTTGAGTGTCCCCACTTATTCTCAGAGAAGGGAAATGAGCTTACAGTTAGAAGTACAGGAGAGCTAAAGGTGTTAACTTGACATGACCGATGAGCTATTGTTCTAATTCTTTGGTAGCATTTTATACAAGCCTCTGTAATTCAATTTCTTTCTGGCTCCAAGAGCAAATTCCTTCTTGAATGTGTTTCCATGTGAGTAAGGTTGCGATGTTGTTCAGAACAACTTCGTGTGTACACGGTGAGGCCAAACATCTCGATACTGGACAACTCCAAAGTTCCAGCGTTTTCAAAATTATAATTCTAGATTTCGAAATTAAAATTTTAAAATTTTAACTAAATATCCTACGAGGATAATGAAATTTATGGACCCAAACGTTCGTTGGAGCTCTTAAGCAAATCTGTGGAGGAGCATAGCTCGAAGGCTTCAAGTTTGTGAACACGACGTGAGCTTAACGAGATTTTGAGCATACGTGAACTAGGGAATGAGTTGACCAAGTGAAGTTGAACTTTGGCCATGGACACAAGGCGCTCGCCCTAGAATTTTAGTTGGGAATAGGAACAAAGTTTCGGAGGTGTCAGAATCAAACTTCTGGCTTTCCGGGCCAGAGCCACTCGTTAAATGTTTATGATTAATTCCGAAAAGTAAAAGAAGTTGGGATCAATGGGGCAAGTTGGTAAAACACTCTGGGAACCCTACTTCGCAAGTTAGGCGAGTACGGGGATGAAAAGGGGCTCACTTTTATCTCCGGCAAGAGTCCCATCACGACAGCTTGCTGGACCCGACACGCTCGTAGGCAGCTTCGGAACAGCTTGCCTTCCTTTGTAAAACCGAAAAGATAACCATCATTGATAATTGGGCCCCCATGAGACCACATCATCAGGGCCCCCGTTGGGAGTGGGGGGTCCACTTCCGCTGATGGGAAAGGTTCAACCACTTAATGTGTTGACCCCACCACTGCATCGCTTTGTGAGCCCTAGCGGCAATGTCGGGTCATTTTCGGACTTTGGGCTTGGCCTGAGTTGTCTCCTGTATTTCCCATGTGGGCCTGGTATCACAGAGCCCCGCTTCGCCCGAACAGCAAGTGGCGAGTGGGTCTTATTGCAGATGGGTCTTTGTCTAAGTGGGGCCGACGAGCTGGAGATATCCGACCGTCCGCCGTACCGGCATGCTGCCCGATAATTAATTCCAGAGCCTTATTAATTGTTCGGAAACGAAGAAAAATTACGCCGTAGCCCTACGTAGCCCTCTTTTTTCTTAGGTTATCTAGCTTCCTTCGCATAATTAAAAATTTAAAATGTTATTTTAAACGTTTTAAATTTTAATATTTTAAAAAATAAAATTAAAAAAAAAAATCTCATTTTTGTAGTTAATGGATCAACAAAAAATGGTGCAAGCTTTGCCGCAGCCACCGTTAACAAACTTCCATTCCAAACATTATCGGTTATCGGTTTTGCTCATGTCAAGCAAAAACGCTAGGAGTTGGTTCGTTTAATATGATGTTATCAAGCTGCTTACTTTTTCCATAAAATATATTAGTTTATTCATTATTTAATTATCTGAGTTGGCTAATATTGTGTCCGTATCCTAATTTTATGTATCTGAAAAAAAGCAAAAATAGTTGGACTAAATTTTAATTTTTGTGTCATGGATTAAAATTAGATTTACATACGTAAAAACTGTTTGGCATAATTTTAAATTTTAAATAACAATATTTGATAAAACTAAATATATATTTAATATCATATAATTTATAAAGTGACTGATAATTTTTATTAAATATCACGTAATTTGTTCTTCATAAGTTTAGCATCGGGAATACAATAAGTGCAATTCTTTCTAACGGGATTGTGGGACACCATCCTTATATTTTTATTTTTACGAAAAAAGAGAAAAAAGGAAAGGAATTTATATACTTGAGCCGTTTCAATGAACCGTATTGTTGGGGGTGTTGGTGTGAGCTTCAATACTTGAGAGTTGGGACATACTTTTTTTTTTTTTCTTTTCTTTTCTTTTTAATATTCTGTGTCGTCCTTCACTCCTCTTAAAATTCAAGCATTTAATATTGGTTAATATTTGAGTGAATTGACTAGCATCAACTAGCTATCTAAGATGTTTCTAATTTTTAATGATGTCTCGCTCATAATTTATGAAAAGAAACCCTATCCAGGGAAATGTAACAATGTAGATTGTAGACTTGTTGGCTGTTGTTTTATCGCGCCGTAGACATAGCCTTTCGTTTGATGTGGAGTGGGGTTAGTGTCCCAGCTGTATCACAATTACAAGACTCTTACCTTTTCTTTTCCATGCACAATCCATTGATCGCTTGAGACATTAAACTGTACAACTACTGTATGGGGATGGTGCCCAAGTACTCAAGCTTTAAACTTAGAGTTGAACATTTCACTACATCGAATCAGAAATAGAGAGCAGCTAGAATTCTGTAAATTAGTAGAACCATTGAAGATAAGTACATGGAGATTGGGATTCAAAAATAATATAATACCCAGTTGAACATAGGCATATGAGAAAGCAAAGGTTTTATCGAGGTTAGTTGACAGAAAGGACAATCTGTAAATTTAGAGATTTCAAATTAATTTCTATTTTACAAAATAAGATTTCGACAAAACTTGGTCTCTTCAAGTCCATTTGATCATCACTCATTCTTATTTTATATTCAATCAAAAACAATTCTGTATATAATACACCAAAATTATGGTTTCTATATTCCTATAATGTTAAAATTCTTAAATTCGTTGTAGACTTTATAAATGTATATTGAATGTAAACCAAATTCACATTATATAGCCTTTTTTTTTTTTTTTTTGTGAGATATAGATTGCATTATAAAATACAACATTATCATTTCTTTCTTTCAACTATATATTAATACATGAACAAGACCATAAGTGAAGTTATTATTAAAAATTTTATTTAATAATCTAGACGTTTCAAGCAATTTTAAGTTTAAATTTTGGAGAAAGACATAAGATTTATAGAAAAATAATTTATAATCTAATAGATCTTTTGATGGAAAACAAAACAGATGTTCAGTTTCATAACAATTTATTCCCATAACTTTCCATTATTAACTAATGAATTTTCCTCCTAAAAGAAGGGGAAGAAAAAAAATACACTGGGATAAAATTAATTAGTCACATAGCTTAAATACAAAATGGCCACTGTAACGGATCATGAGGTGGATTGAGAGCATGTTGGGTTTATATTTTTGATATTATTATTATTATTATTGTATGTAATTATTAATTGTTATTATTGTTAAAAGATATGAAAATAATTGAAGTAAAACAGTATTATTTAAGAGGCAGACCAAAAAGAAGATTTAACGCTTATACTAATACTTCCCCTCACAGACCTAGCCCACATAATGAGTGGAAGAATAATACCGTGGCAGAATTTTTTTTTTTCTCAAGAATATTTTTTTCGTATAAATTATTTTTAAATATTTAAAAATAAAAATAAAAAAAGTACTTATTTTGGTAATTTCCTGCCAAACTGTCGTCAGAGACCTTGACATTAACTTAAAAAAGTGAGCAATACTTTGAGAATTATTGTTAAAATTTAAATATTAAACAACGAAATTCAAAAGTTAAATAAAACTGGGTTAGCCAAAGTTGCTCTATCCACCATTGCTCAATTACATTGAATGATTTTCCTAGAGGAGGTTGGGTAAAGGTGGACCCCTCACCGAATGTACGAATTGGACATACCTCTCATTTGCGCAGAAATGTCTCATCCCCCATCTTTTCTGTAATAAAAATGTCACATCATGCGAATTGCAATTAAAAAAAAAAGTTCAAACTATTCCGAAGTTTTAGGTTATAATATTGAAAAAAATAAAAAATAAAATTTATAAATATAAAAAATATTATTTATTATGTAATTTATAATTAAAAAAATTTTTAATATAAAAAATATTTAGTTAAAAAAATGAGTAACAAAAAATATTTTTTAATTAAAAAGACAGAAGGGGTCATGTCGACGGGGATGATCCTGTCAGTAAGGTCCATGGCAGCGGACATTCTGATAATTAGAACATCTAATTCAATAATCTCAATTGTGGAATTTGGATCTGAACATCTTTTTGCGGTATAATTTTTCATTATTGTAACAAATTTTTTTATTAAAAAATTTATTGAATTGTGTGTCATATAATAAAATATATTTTTTTTTATTTTTATAAATTTTAATTTTTTTTAAAAAATAAAACTTAAGACTTCTTAATAAAAATTTAAAATTTTAATTATTAAAATATTTTCTAAAACATAACGAGAAATCTCTTGACTCTTTCTTTGCGTTTAAAGTAAAAAAAAGTAATAATAATAATAAAAGGTGGCAAGTAAGTATTAGTCACGCTGGAATGCCGATCAAATCAGAATTTGGTTAATTTTGCCGCAACTATTTTAATTTTAATTCAATTAACAATAATTAAAATTCAAACACAAAATGTTATTAATGACAGCTCCAGTATCATGAAACTAAAACTCTTTATTTGAAATATTATTCAAAATACGAATGGCCCAATTGGCCACTTATGGTCTGGAGCGATTGGCCATGCACCAGCCAGCACGAGGGACCACTCTGGGTGATCGACCGCCTGGCTAATCGATTTCGTGCTTCGCTGCGGACCAGATCATTTCTAACACTCTGGCTCATCAATTTGGAGCTACTATATTTTTATGCGCAGCTGCATCATTTAATTTCATTTATCGTAATTTTAAGCAGATTAATTTTTATTATATAAAATTAAAATTGAGAGAATATAACATAATTATCATTAAGTAAATTTTAAAATATAAAATATGTAAGTATATTTTAATAATAATAAATTAAAATTTAGTTTATAAATAATAAATTAAATTAAAGTGCAGTGTACAAGAAAGTTAGTTAACTGACACTAAAAGCAAATGATTACTACTACTAATTGGGCGGATGCTCAGATGGTTATTTAAATTCACCGACTATCGTAAATTTGTGCATTGGCTGTGGTGGGCCTTGCGGAAAATTATGGTCCCTATCCTATCAGATTGCATTATTTCTGGAATCTATAGCATGGAGCGTCGGATGGAGTAAATGGTTGACTAATAGTTGATAGAGCCGTGTGCTTTGCTTGGAACGGTGAGCTAACCACAATGCTAAACTCTGTTTGTGGATCATTTGGTATAGCAGCCTAATCGTCCTAGGTCATTCGTAGTCTTCTGGGTGCAAAATAATTAAGATTCGAATTTGGTTAATTATTCATTTTCCTGTCATTGGACTTCTTTTTAAATAAGTTCGCTGTTCCCAAGCTCAATTATTTGCATACGCCGGTTTGCAGATGCTCCCAATAATCTTCTGCGGTTCTGCCCACGTACTTGACTGAATTAGAAAGTCCTTGGTATTTGCAAAGGTAAATTCACCAGTAGCGGCCCTTTTCTGCTTGCCCTGTTTTGTTTGTCCTCGCCTTTAATTGAATGTCTGTGCTCTCTACTTTGGTTATGTTCGTGCACCAAACAAAACCAATGTGCAACGAACCGTTATGAGTACAGCGACAATAATCGTTTTTTTTTTTTTGTTGGTTTGCATCTAACTTTTGTTAATGAACCTACCCCCATGTCACATTTCCTTTGGTGATATCCTTTATCCCGCGGAATAATGCTTGACCCTTTTTTTTTTATTTTTTAATTTTATTGATATTAATGCTTGACAATCAATTAATATTCAAGAATAATTTGACTATCTCTCGACCGAATGCGTAGGCATCAACCTTTATGCTTAATTATGATCGTAATAATGTGTCTGTGCTGAGTCTATTCCTTTAAAAGGTGTCATGATAGCTGTTTTAGCCCGCTTACACCCCTAGTCTAGCCTAATAGTGCAAAGGCTGGCCTCGTGCTAACTGGTGGTTAAAAACTTGTATTCATACAGAAGAGTTGGCAGGTCCGTAGCACATACGTTCTGATTATTTCAGGTTTGATTGTCCCATGTGCGGATGAAGCTCCATTTTGGCGAGAGAAAAAAAAAAAAAAGTCTTCTCTCCATGTTCATATCTCAATAACTTAAGGAATGAATACCACATTGGAAGTGGAAATTTGAAACACTAAGGTCAAATTAATAAGCGTGACCATTCATATCAGTAAGTGACTAGAGATTAGCTTCATGTTGCTATAACATGATTGAGAGGCTGTAATTTCTTCATGCGAATGATTATGCTCAAATAATGATTGACGGGTGGATGAATGCCGCTCATAATTCTGTTATGTTTAGCAGTTAGGAAGCATAATCACGGGTCGGAGTCTCAATACCATCAACAAATAAATAATGGGATTCCAAGTATTATCAAATCTTAAGAGGCCTTGCCGTGGTTGACATGTTTGCACCCACGTATCAGTCACCGGATCAAAAATTATGCAGTATGGTCTCGTGACAACCAGATCAAAAATTATGTAGCATGGTCTCGTGACAAGATGACTGGCGTGCCGAATCAAATTCCTTTTGAAAATTAGCACACGAAGCTGAAACAATTGGATCCCAAGTGTACAATCATGGGACAAGGGTAATGAGAATATATCAATTGAAGGTGAACTTAAGCATTGATTCCCTGTTGTGATTCTGGATATAACCATGATTTCCTGGATAATAAAAGAGAGAATGACCAAGAAAACAAAATATGCCTCCACTCACATTGCGTTTGGGAGAAGACAACAGAGGAGGAGACAGAAAAATAAAGAGGAAAAAGACTATACTTGTATTAGGGAAATATTTGTACAATGAGATGAAAAAATAATAAAAAAAAAAGGCCAAAATTTTCCTCTATCTATCACATTAAATCTATTTCTCCTACTTTTGAAAAAAAAAAAAAATTTTCTGTAAATAACAAATTTATTCATATTAATTTTTTTATTAATACCCATTAATTTTAGTGTAAGAATAAAATTGAAATTGTAACAAATTTTTTTTTTTATCATTTTCAACTTTTTTGAAAATAAAAAATTTTTAATTTTTCTTCCTTACATTACTCTTTTCTAAACATGGAGAGTATTAAAAACTTTTTCTTCATTCAACTTTTCGTTACTTTTTTTTATTTTTAATTTCCTTCCACCCTCCTCCGTTATCCAAACAAAGAGTTGAATCTTTTTAGTGAGAACCTATGCGCTGGGGGGGGGGGGGGAATTGTATGACAAGATCGCTGTCCTTTAATTGAATTTCATGTCTCCTGATGTTTCCCTGTGAAAACAGCTCTCTATTCAGCAGTCACCAAAATTATGGTTGGTACATTACTTTGGCTCTAATTAAATAAACCCTAACGGGAAAGTGATAGGTGTAGCAAGGTAGCAGAGGAGGGTCCTCCATGATGCAATTAAATGGGAAGAAAAGTGGGCTGGGACAATTCTCTAGGCTTTCATGATATTAAGGTATTATTATTGGGATATTCATGGCTGGAATTATTTGGAATTGGAACAAGCTAACTACTACAATGCCCCAAATTGTTTCTTCCACTTTCATTAATATTTTTGAACTACACAAAACACAACTTGATAGCCATAGCCAGCAGCCGTCACTTGTCACAGTCCCTGTTCCTCAATAACTCTAAGGCCGGGTCTAACATCTGTGTTCAAATGTTTGAAGAGTCAGCTATTACATAGTTATAGTCGAGAGTGTGTCTATGCGTGTGTAATTATTTGCTCGAAAACCATGTGTGTGCAAATGTCTCACTACTGTTTAAAACGTTGGCTTCAAAACAGAAATTAGGCAATGGGAGACAGACTATAGTTACGAGTGTATTTAAATGGAACACTATGCTATTGACATCTGCCAAAAATTGGCAGAGGAGGCCTCACATTTCAGGCTGTGGAGCATTTGTTAGGCTTCCCAAAAAATTCTAAACATAGTTGAGCCAGTTTTTGATTAACCAATATTCTTTGATTTCGTTTAATGCCCCCCCCATTTGAAGAGAGGCTAATGGCTAACGGGAGTAGATCTTTAACAAGATCTTTAGAGCGGTGCTCGATAAGAAACATAACATGGGTCTTCATCATGCAAAAAAGAAAAAAAAAAACATGCATTTGAATTTATTTTTAATACTTTTAAAAAACTGACAACCACTACTTGAAATTTTAAATTTTTAAGAAAAACAAAATTTGTCCCTTTAGCACAACATAATTTATAGTTAAACACGGATACGTATGAATCATTGACCAATCAATATATTATTGTTAAGATTCCTCCAACACTAATTTACAATGGCAACACTATTTTTTTTTTTTTTTAATGACTACTTTAACTCTACTTTGCTAGCAGCTCTAAGATTAGCCAAAAAAAAAAAAAAATCCGGGAAATAGTTACCTTCTTCTCTTAATATATGCAAGGAGCAGCAACACTAATTTTCCAAGTTCTATTAGGACAAACATCTAGAGGACCACTCCGAGGCAGCAAGAAAATAATCTCGTGTGCCCAAGAAAACTTCACTGTATTGATTGATGTGTAAATCCCCACTGGAATCCCTAAACATGTTCGATTGTTCATTGATCTTTAATAACCCCACTTCCCTGCAATCCAATCGTTGTGTTGTGCAAGTAAGTGAAAGCCAAAAAAGAGGAGATGGGACTTTAGATTCTACTGATCACCCCGTTGCTCCTTTGCTCTATGTTCATCGATAGATGACTGATCAATCCTATGTTTTTACTTAAAGACGTGTAAATACCATAGAAGTATACAAACCGAAAAAAGAAAAAAAAAACACTGAAGTATTTTAATTTTGCGCAGCTATTAAAGACTGTTCTTAAGTTAAATAAATGAAATTTATTATTAACCATAATTTAATTTT
The DNA here is from genome assembly GCA_037832385.1 of Rhizophora apiculata. Lineage (NCBI taxonomy): Eukaryota > Viridiplantae > Streptophyta > Magnoliopsida > Malpighiales > Rhizophoraceae > Rhizophora > Rhizophora apiculata. The sequence goes on along the minus strand of CM075424.1, from coordinate 5,294,940 downwards.
ATTTTAGTATTTTTTGTTTTTACAAAAAAAAAAAAACTTTTGTGTGACATTTTACAAGTTTATTATTTATTTATTTATTATAAATGGCTCCACACTCCATCAGTATTCTCTTATATAGAGACGGAGAGTGTGAGTGAGCAACTGACAGCCGCAGACCCAACTGAACCAACCCCCCTTACAAAGAAGCAGCATTGACCGCCATTGAAGGCAACCCATTTTTCGCTATAACGCTTACTTTCTTCCTTGCCTCTCCCATTTCAAGCACCATTTTTCTACTACTGGGGCTTTTCTTTGGGAAACCCAACTGGGAATTTTCCAACCCATCTTGATTTCTTGAAATTTTGAGTTAAAATTGAGCTCAATTTCGCCGGGTTTTGGTTCAATTTTTGTTTTTTTTTTTTTTCTGTCATTTTGGTAACTGGTTTTCCTGGATATGGAGCTACCTACAGGATCCGGAGCTAGATCCGACGACTCCGGGCTTGATCCTATCCAATTCGGCGAAGATATCCAGCACTTAATCTCCGTACCACCGGAGAATGCCAGCTCGTTCATTGCTCTCCTCGAATTACCGCCCAATCAGGCCATGGAGCTCCTGCACCACTCGCCCGATTCGACTCTCGGGACCCGACCCGTGCTCGCCCACGGAGAGAAACCGTATCCTCCGCCTCCGCAGCACTTCAACGCGAATTTGACGTTTCCGGGTGACGTAGGGTTGATTGAGCGAGCCGCGAGATTCTCGGTGTTCGCCGGCGGCGAGAGCTTGAATAACACCTGCAACAATTCACCTGAGACTGGTTCGGTGCCCTCAAATTCCAGTGGGAATCTCGACAAGTCCGTGAAGAGGGAGCCCCTTGAGACGGAATCGTTCCTGAATTCAACGCCGCCGCTGGTTTCTGATCCGGCGATGGAGAGTGGGAGGCAGAATCCGAGGTCGGCGAAGAGGAAGGAGCGAGGGAAGAAGGTACTAAAAATTCATTATTTCTTGGGTTTTCACTAATTTTATCACATTAATCCCCTAAATTCCCATAATTAGCTGCTTAATCAGCTAATTAATTAGTGCCTTCCAATTCGATTATGCAGGCAAATGGGTCAGCAAAGAAGAACAAAAGCACTGAGAATGAGGACCCTGAAAATAGGCAGAATCTTCCTTACGTTCACGTTCGGGCTCGTCGAGGCCAAGCCACTGACAGCCATAGCTTAGCAGAGAGAGTAATTATCACATAATCCGTTAATTAACGGCTTAATTAACCTCATTCTTCTAAATTATGAAAGTTTCAACCTTTTAGCTGACTGCGAGATGGGGGCTTTTTTGCTTTTTGTTTCTTTGTCTCAATAGGCGAGGAGAGAGAAGATCAATGCAAGGATGAAGCTTCTTCAGGAGCTGGTCCCAGGCTGCAATAAGGTAACATGCTTAGTTAGAGATGCATATTTGTGGTCACTACTACTCGTAATGATTGGGCAATTTCCAATTAATTAATCATTTGACTAAGGTATCTATCAAAATTAGTAGCTGATAAAGCACGATCATATGTTTGGATTATGTGTTTTGATTAACGGGTTTGTCGGGGTCACTTTTTGTGCAAAAGTGGGCCTTGCTTTTGTACCAAGAAAAGTGCTGGTTGGGTGCGGCAAGCTTCAAATTCTTCTAAATTGACCATCTTGTTGCTAAGGAAGTTTCTTTTGTGTATATAGAGGAGCTTATTGGTGGTCCATTTTTGGGGTCTAGTTTTGTCATTTGAAGTAATTGGTATCGTTGCCGTCTTTTCACTCATTGTTACCATGGCCCGGTAGATGATGCTTGAACGTTTGGATGCAAGAGGGAATGATTACATTCAAGACTGCCTTAGAACCATTTAAGTTGGTTTGTTGTGTCTTGCACTGAAAGTTTTGTCCATGGCCGAGGGATATGCCCCCCCAACCCAAAAAAGAAGAAGGTCCCACACTTCTATACATTTTTATAATTGGATCTTAAATCTTTTTAAGTTTACATATCAGTTCTAAATGTTTAATTTTTTTTTTTTTCAAATAAGTACTTTTCTAGATGGAAAGTGGTCAGTTAATGGATGTAGATATTTAATGGCTTGGCTGCTTTCCATCCGAAAAAAAGTACTCAGTTGGCAATTATTTTAACCGTTTAGGATTGATATAAAAAGTCAAAAAGGTTTAGGACTTAATTGTAAAAATCTATAAAGGTTTAGGATTAATTTTTTCTACAACGTTTCAAGAATTGATAACTTGAAATTCTGGCTAGTTTCCGGTAAAATACAAGAGTAATCTTCAAGTATTATCCTAAAAGGACTAGTTTCTCCAAAATTGCTTAGCTGGATGTGCCTTGGAGCATGTATTATCTTGTTTGTGGTAGACCAAATGTTTTGGGTCCCATCTCAGGGACATAAACATTTTGGATCCATATTAGAAAGGTGCATGGTGCCAACTTGTCATGCAAATTTTGCAGAATGAAAATATGCCATGCTGCTGGACAACAATTTGAAAACTAAATTTCTTATTCTGTATTTTGTGAGCTGACGGGTGCATAGAGATTCATATACTTTATGTGGAAAGAGATAAATTAAGACTAAATAATTCTGAATGAGACAGATGTCTATGTTCTGATATAGTACGATAAATTGGTGTCTTCTTAAATTTTCTCCCAATATCCATTCTTACATTTCATTTTTACAAAAACACCAGGCTATAGCTTTGATTGATTTGGTTTGGAGGCCATGTGAATTTCTGTGTACTTCCCTCTGGGTTGAATTTTGTGAAAAGGCCACAAAGAGGCATCATGTGCCCTTGTTAGGGTATTAGGTCCAATTTTTCCGTAAGAGTCGGTATCTGCCTTGGCATTTAATGAAAGCTACTTGTGAATGCCCTGTAGAAAGTGCTCAAGGTTCTGAATGAATAGTAATCAGAGTATGTGCAGGATCAGAATTCATTCTTCCCTATCCATTATGCTTGTTTCTTACTGCAATAGTGTGCATGGTTGAACAACAATGATAATAATAAAGCCTTAATCTCAAATTTATTTGAATTTGGCTACATTAATCTTTTCTTGCTGTTGTATCTATAATGAAAAGTTAGTTTGATGTGAGATGTAATTATTTTGGTGTGAGATGTAATTATTTTGATTTTTTCTAACCAATGATTGCCAAAGTCTACTTAGGTCACCCTCTCCTTTTTCTCTCACCATCTACTTGAATTTGGTCTTCCTCTCTTAATTGGAGCACTTTTAGATCTACATTGGAAATATCCATATCAATGCAAACATCACTCCCTCAACTTGTCTCTTATTGGAACTATATCTATTTTGCTATGAATATTCTCATTTCTCACTCACAATAGTGTACATAATTCATGGTATCAAATTAGTTAATTGAACCGAGGCAGAGAATGCTTGAAAGCCCATATAATGCGTTGCTCTTAGATAAATGATTCTAATACGGGTATATCTAGGATTGATTGGAGGGCCTTCTCATGTTCATGGTTTGGTTATAAATTAATGGTAAATTTTTCAACTAGAATAAATGGGCTCTGATAGTAGCCCAAATCTGACCATGTAAATGTTTAGGAGGGAATTGTTCTTTTTCTTCTCTCTCTCACTCCTCTTTCCCCCGCTGCCCCTCCCTCCCTTCCTCCTTACAAACTGCTGGCATTTCTTCATAGCTGATGGCCTCCTTCATCCGCACGTTATATTTTGCTTTGTCCAGTCTAATAAGCTGAAAAATAAATTTTGTTCATTTCTTTTTTGTAGAGGCCTTGTGAACTTTTTTGGATTAAATGATGAGTGACCAAAAAATTGCTCTTCTTATGCAGATTTCTGGTACGGCATTGGTATTAGAAGAAATCATCAACCATGTACAATCTCTTCAAAGTCAAGTGGAGGTGAGATTTCCTTATCTTAAGCATCAATGTAGTCCCATGAAAAACAAACATGGGGCATGTTACTATTGGGATTTGGCATATTTTTTAAGTTATGTTCTTACCAGAGTTCCCATTTGGGAGGGAGAAAAAGATAAAATTTGTATGGGTCCACTTGTATATGAATAACCTAAATGATGCCTAGTTACACTTTTCTTGTTAACATCTTATATTACTACAGCAATTAGTTGCCAACTTATTCTGGTTGAATGTTTCTTTTGTTTTTCAGTTATTATCAATGAGACTTGCAGCAATAAACCCAAGAAATGATTTAAATCTCGACTCTATATTGGCTGCAGAAGTAAGTAGTGCCATCCTCAATTTCATGTTAAACCCATGAAAAGTTTGAACCATGTGTAGATGCATGTTGGTTGAGCTACTAGTTTCATAAATCCTATTTCATAACATGAGTAATTTGTTTTGTTGATGGGTTCTTGATTTATTATAAAACCTTAGATTTGTTAGCTTATAAGTGTATACTTGATGATTCTGATGGCCAGCACATACTTGTAACTGGTTCATAGAATGTGGTCGATGAACCAAGCAAAAGTCCATCTTTAGTTTTCCTTAAACCATAGTCCCCCTTTAGGTGTTGACGACCAAAATGGCATCGCTAAAAGCTAAATTGACTGGATGGTCCATTCCGGAAACATTTATTAAGCTGAACCTAATTAAATAGACTCCTGTAGGCATTATTCAACTATCCTCATTTATTATTTTCTATTTATAGTGGCTAATGGTGCTACTATCCCTTGAAAACTTGCAGAGTGGGTCCCTGGTAGACGATAACTTTCCCAGCATGATTATGCCTATGATGTGGCCTGAACTTCAAGTGAGTGGTAGCAGACAACAGTATAACCAATGGCATTTTGATGCACTTCACCAGCCAATTTGGGGAAGAGGAGAAGACAACCATAACTTTGTCACTCCAGAGAACTCCCTTTTGAGCTATGATGACTCAGCAAATTCAGGTAGATTACAAATTGATAGCACAAGGTCTTTCATTATTAGCTTCCAACATGACTCTGGTTCTTTCATTTTGCAGCTCTTTGTAAGATCCACAATGCATACTAATCATTCTGAATACGATAATGATAAGTTTAGAGCATGGCATATACATATTAATTGTCCTTGTGGTGCAGCATCTCTGCATTTGAATCAATCGAAAATGGAGCTATGAAGGCAGAACGAAGCTCCGATGTAGCTAGTAAATGTATATACCAAAACATTTGCATTTAGCATAGCCTAAAAGGCTCGAGTAATCATCGTTGGTTTCCCAATCTTCTAAATATCGAAGTGCGAATGGAAACCCAAATTTCTCTTGCTCGGAGACGAGAAATTCCAGTATGTTATTGTTCTACATATATATGCATATAGAATTATTTATGTCATAATGTTATGTATATATACACAAACTTCTGAGAGTCATTCAATCTAATACTTCATTTGTAAGGATGATTGATTGATTCTTGTTGCGGAGTTGGACCCTGTTTCCATGCTGAACTCTGATCGAAGTCGGCTTCTTTCTATTTTGATACTTACTTCGAGGGTTGTCTGGAATGCATATTGACTATAGAGCACGTCCTCGAGAGCTCCATCCAAAGTTTACGAAGGAGGGAGAGCATCGAGTCCCCTCCTCATGTGCTGTTTCTGCTAGGCCATCTTATTTAATGAGACCGAGTAATGTCAAGGACTGGCTGATAACTTTTATGCCAGTTTTATTATGTCAATAACCCCATTCAGATTCTTTATGTATGTAAATTCGACCGGCCATAACATTCTGCTATGCCCTGAATACAGCCGACAAGCTGCCCTGGAATCCGATAATCCCTCACAAAAATCGACTTGAGGGGGCTGTTAAAAAAAACAAGAAGAAAAATTTAAAAATTGAGGGGACCATTCACACACGAAAAAAGTAACTTGAGCATCATCCGTTGAGCTCGACTCGCTTGAATGTACAATTGGACAATTGCCTGCTTGCCAATGTCTCTTGCGTTTTCAGGGTCGGGGGTTGCGGGTTAAAAAAAAAAAAAGGTCTGTACCCGTGATACAAGGTAAACTGTTCTGAGTCAGGTACAACTGGTACCGAAAACGAAAAAGACACGTGAAGGAAAAAGTAAATCAATTGTTCCCAACGAGTCATTGACTTAGAAAAAAAAAAAAAGAAGAAAAACAATGGTTCATTATGTAAATCATATTTGAAACATTGCCCGCAAGCTGCCTTTATGATAGGGCTAATCATTTGTTTAATCTTATTTATTGGCACACACTGAAGTGACTAAAAAATTTGGATAATGATGAAAAAATAATTAAAGAAAATAGAGAAAAAAATGATTTATAATATCTTATTAACCATGACTGACTTTCTGCATTTTTTTGTGTGCATCTTTTTTTTTTTTTTTTTTCCTTTGAACATGTCCTCCCCGAGCATACAGACGAAAGAGGAAACACACGTGCCGTTGGTCTCAGTTCCTTGATTAACAGGATAAGTTGAGTTTGGAGACTACCAAGTATGTGCCTTGACAAAATGGTTGGTTTGGCTTGTACGGCATCGACTTTCTTACATGAAATAATATTTTTAATAAACTAATGCCCAGAAATCCTTTTTTCTAAAAGAACCAATTATTTGTTTTAGTTAATCAATGCATGTGGCCCAAAAAAAAAAAAAAAAATGAAGCACACCGCACCCTGAAAGTCTTTTAAGAATGTCTGATCTTCCATTCAAAAAAAAATGACGAGCCTACTCATCAAATCCATCATCCTCCTGTTACTAGTCCGCCTCATCCAATCACACCCCTCCACGTCACCCCAACTCCTCCTCCCAACCACCCTCTCCGTCACTGACTTCGGGGCCACCGGCGACGGCATCCACTATGACACTCTCGCCATCCAATCCGCCATCAATAGCTGCCCCACCACCACAACCACAACCACAAACACAAACACAACCTGCCATGTCAGATTCCCCCGGGGAACCTACCTAACCGCCACCGTCCGGCTGAAATCCAACGTGATCCTGGACATCCAGGAGGGGGCCACCCTGCTGGGCGGCACGAGACTGGAGGACTACCCGAAGGAGTCGGACAGATGGTACGTCGTACTGGCGGAGAACGCGAGCGACGTGGGGATCACCGGCGGCGGAGTGGTGGACGGGCAAGGGCTGAAGTTTGTGAAGAGGTTAAACGAGATCAAGAACGTAATGGTGAGTTGGAATCAGACAGGGGCTTGTTTGGGAGACGAATGTAGGCCGAGGCTCGTTGGGTTCATCGGATGCTCTCATGTCCATGTCTGGAACGTCACTCTCAGACAACCTGCTTATTGGTGGTACGCTGGAATTTTATTTTATTTTATCTTTTCTGGTACTCCACTACTTTAATCGTAATTATTTCATTCATGCGGATAAATAAGATTTATTTAAAATAAAAATTATAATAAAATAAATTTATGCGAAATAAAATTATAAATAAATTATATTAAAAGATGAGTAAATATGATTTAAATTTTTATCATTGAATGCTAATTTGTGTTTGTTTTTGCTCTTTGGCGGGGGTTAAGACGGAAATTAAACTATAGATATCTATATAAAAAAAATTAGTCCGATGGGAAAATTGTTGCGCTTTTATTTTAGTATTAAAAGAAACAAAAGAGAAAAAAGCTGAGTTTAGCTAAAAATTTAGAGGAATCATGGATTAGCATGTCCACAAATCTCAGAAGATTGTACATTTCTGGTTTGTAATTTTTGTCAATTAAGGAAGGTCTGTGACATCTTTTTACAAACACAGAAACAGGTTCTATCTAGCATGTTATTAAAAAAAAAAAACAAAAGCAAAAAAAAATCTATGCATGTGATATGATTCCAAACCACAAAAAATGGAATTTGAATTTTTCTGCTGCCTAGTTTTATGATATAAAAAATTATAGTTGTTTTGTATGGACATGGTTCCATTCGATATATAGCTAAAAAATGAGCAAAGAATGTAACAAAAGTATTTCGATAATTAGTTTTTGCATCAAGTAACACTACACTCTTCCATGGACTGAGTTCAATGGAGAGAGACTAGCCACTTTAAAAATGAAGAAGGGGATAAACTCGACAACTCTTTACACTAAAAACCATAATGGAATGCAAGTATGATGGATCAACTTTTCAAGCATCTAATATTCTATGCTTTATTCCAAGCCTTTTGATTGCTATGTTAACTATATTGTTGCAGCCTGCACATAGTAAGGTGTCACAGCACGTCTGTTCATGATGTGTCCATCTATGGCGATTTCAATACACCTAACAATGATGGTATAGACATAGAGGACTCAAATCATACGCTCATTACAAGATGCCACATTGATACAGGAGACGATGCAATATGTCCGAAGACATACACGAGGCCTCTTTACAACTTGACTGCCACAGACTGTTGGATTCGAACAAAATCTTCTGCAATCAAGCTTGGGAGTGCCAGTTCATTCGATTTCGGGCACCTGGTCTTTGACAACATCACTATTGTCAATTCACATAGAGGGCTGGGTCTGCAGATACGTGATGGAGGTAACAACTTCAAAGGCGAATCTTATGGATGAATTCTTTGATATGGTAGTCTCATATTTGGTTCTAAATCACTTTTACTGTCAACATGTACAGGAAATGTGAGTGACATCACCTTCTCGAACATAAACATCAGCACAAGATACTATGATTCGTCATGGTGGGGAAGAGCAGAACCTATTTATGTAACAACATGCCCGCGGGACTCAGCTGCAAAAGAGGGCTCTATATCTGATATACTGTTCATCAACATAACTGCAAAATCCGAAAATGGTGTATTCTTATCTGGTTCTAAACATGGCCAACTAAGCAATTTGAGATTCATTAACATGGATCTCACTTACAGAAGATGGACAAACCATGCAGGTGGATTGGTGGACTACAGACCAGGGTGCCAGGGTCTTGTTAATCACAGTGTGGCTGGAATCATCATGGAAAACATTGAAGGCTTTGAGGTTAAAAATGTGAACATGAGATGGTCTGATGTTCAAAATGATCAGTGGGACAACCCTCTGGATTTCAGGCCTTCAACCGTAAATAACATTTCTTTCCTCAATTTCCATTCAGGATTGTTTGAACAATGAGACACAGAAAGCACGGGATTTCACTGACTTTGATGCTATTTCTTGTATGGTACTTGACTTCCTTAAAGTCAAATTCCTTATTTTTCTACAAAATGGTGGATTGACAACTGATTATTTGACGAGTTTATTGCATCAGATAGGATATGTAATGTGTGCAATAAAGGGAGGTCTTCTGTCCCCATCTTCCATTAGATCAAAAGCATATTTACTAGTTGTCAATTGCGTTAACGGGCTTTGTAATCCCCTAGAGAAACTTTCTTTGAGCTTCATCACACCAACATAATTAATTTGAAGATGCAATCTACTTATATATATATATATATATATTATAACTATTAGATGTCTACTAAATATAATTAATTTTAAAAACTACGAATATATTTGTGATAGTTGTGAACTCATGTTAGATTATATAGGCATCCGTTAGAATGTGTTCAAATCACCACCATGTTTATCTTAATTTTTGCGAGCAAGCTTACATTTCCGTGCCCAGGTGGCTTGCATTTTATCAGTTACCATGAGTTGAGTCCATTTGCCATCTTACTGGGCTTTGAAGCTGAAAGATAAAAAATAACGTAACAAAACCAACTCATGCACACATATGTACGTTAGGGTCATGAAATTGCTCCATAATTTCAACTTGTTTATCGTCGCTCGTCCCAAAAATGCTTACTCTTTCATCTTTAAGAACCCATTTACCCGCCAACTCAGACTATCCTCCTCCTTCCCGCCAAAAACGCCATCGCTTTGCACCCAAGGTTCCCTACAAGAGGCGTTACTCGAGATGGCAATTCAAGGCACTCAAATGAGATTTCATGGCTACCACGTGCTCTTGAACGAGTGCGTGAACGAAAGGGCCATCAAAGAAGGCCAAAGGGTCCACGCCCACATGATCAAAACGCGTTATCTCCCGCCCGTATATCTGAGGAACAGGTTGATCATCTTGTATAGTAAGTGTAATTATTTGAGCGATGCGAGGCAGTTGTTCGACGAAATGCCTGAGAAGGATGTCGTTTCTTGGACTGCCATGATTTCGGGTTACTGTCAGAATGGGTTCGCGCGTGAGGCATTGCCTCTTTTTGTCGATATGCTGAGATCGGGTAATCTTTTGGTTCCACTGATGAAGCGTTTACTTGATTTTGGTCACATAGAACATTTCTTGCATTCTTGCCTGCATGAAATATTTGTTGCATTATACAACATAGCACTTGCTGGCTGCTGCTGGCTGTTGGAGTAAATTGACAAGAGGTGATCATTTTTAACAGACTTTCTCTGTGTTTCTAATACGAGCGTGCCTTTGATGCAGATACGGGGCCAAATGAATTCACTTTTGCAACTGTTCTTAGTTCTTGTACGGGCGTTTCTGGGTTCCAGTTGGGAAGGCAGGTTCACTCTCTCACAGTCAAGAGTAACTATGAATCCCATATTTTTGTTGGGAGCTCACTTCTTGATATGTATGCCAAAGCTGGTAGAATCCCTGAAGCTCGAGAAGTTTTTGAATGCTTGACACAAAGGGATGTTGTTTCGTGCACAGCAATTATCTCAGGTTATGCCCAATTAGGTCTTGATGAAGAGGCATTGGAACTGTTTCAAAGGTTGCAGAGGGAAGGAATGAGTTCAAATTATGTAACTTATGCCAGTGTGTTGACTGCATTATCTGGCCTTGCTGCATTGGACTATGGAAAACAAGTTCACAGCCATGTCATTAGATGCAGTTTACTTTTTTATATAGTTCTTCAGAATTCTTTGATTGATATGTACTCAAAATGTGGAAGCCTTAAATACTCGAGAAGGATCTTTAATAACATGTCCGAGAGAACTGTTATCTCGTGGAATGCAATGCTTGTGGGGTATGGTAAACATGGAATGGGAACAGAGGTAATTGAGCTTTTTAAATTAATGAGAGAAGAGAATAAAGTTAAACCTGACAGCGTCACCTTCTTGGCTGTTCTATCTGGCTGCAGCCATGGAGGCTTGGAAAACAAAGGGCTGGAAATTTTTGAGGAGATGGTGAATGGGAAAGATGGTGTTGAGCCAGGGATTGAACATTATGGGTGCATTGTTGACTTGCTTGGGCGTGCTGGCCAAATAGAAAAGGTTACTGAATTTATTAACAGGATGCCTTTTGAGCCAACTGCTGCCATTTGGGGTTCGCTTTTGGGTGCTTGTAGAGTCCACGCAAATTTTGAGATGGGAGAATATGTTGGTCATCGGCTTTTAGAAATGGAACCTGAAAATGCTGGCAATTATGTCATTCTTTCTAATTTATATGCATCTATGGGGAGATGGGAAGATGTGAGAAGCCTGAGGGAAATGATGATGGAGAAGGCAGTGAAAAAGGAGCCTGGAAGAAGCTGGATTGAACTTGAACAGACCCTTCATAGTTTTCATGCAAGTGACCGTTCCCATCCAAGGAGGGAAGAAGTATTTCAGAAAGTTAAGGAATTATCAATCAAGTTCAAGGAAGCTGGCTATGTTCCTGATTTGAGTTGTGTCCTATATGACGTTGATGATGAGCAAAAAGAGAAAATACTGCTGGCCCACAGTGAGAAGCTGGCTTTGGCCTTTGGACTGATTGCTACTCCTGATGGATTCCCAATCCGTGTGATAAAAAACCTCCGCATTTGTGTCGATTGTCACAATTTTGCCAAATTTGTGTCTAGGGCTTGTGAAAGAAAAGTTTATTTGAGAGATAAAAACAGGTTCCATCACATTGTTGGTGGAATCTGTTCTTGCAGTGACTACTGGTAGTTACCACATTATGTGAGAAACTGTTTCTGGTTGATATAATCTTACCCTGTCAAAGCCTTGTGCTACTTCAAGCAATTTCTTTCACTGGCCAGGCCTTGAAAGATCCATTGTAGTCTGCTGGATGGAAGAAAAGTAAATGCTTAAAAGCAGGAACATCTTATACGGACACGGCTCCTCTCTCATTCATCCTGCTTGTTTGTAATTGAGCAGCTTGGTAACTTTCAGTCATCAGGTAGACTAGAAGCTTGAAATACGAAGATGATGAGCTACAACTTTGAGGTGAAGAACAGGAATAAGTTTCTTGCATATGACAGAAGAGCTAAGAGAAGATATTGGCAAGTGTGAGAAATTTTTTTATTGATGCCCGGTTCAGATCATCTGTAATCAGGTTGACAAATCTTTCTGCTTGGGGGAATGAGGGGAGGCAATGATATGAGGTTGCCAGCGTAGAGGACCATCCACAAGAACGAGAAGACGGAATGCAGCCATGTTGTTAAAGTGAATGTTATTGACCAGAATTTGATTGTTGGGGTTAGTATCATTATGGAACGATCTCATGTTAATTCTTTAGTCGTGGCAAGGATCCAAAATGAACTTCAATAACAACTCATCACAATGCTAAGAAAAGGAGTCAACCTTCATCAAAGAAAATTTCAAAGGAAACATTCTTAAACTGATATTGAATGAATCTATGGACATTTCTAAACTACTGAGTGTTTGTAGAACTGCAATCTTCTCCTCTTAGAAATAACCTGCCTGGTTAAGGTAAATTCATTTAATTCACTTATTATTTTTATTTTTTAAAAATATATAAAATTACTAATTAAATTACTATTTTAAGTGATATTTAAATTATTTATTTAATGTGAGAGAAATTAATTTTCATTGTAGTAAAAAAGCTAAATTATAACATGTAATTGAAAATTTTAGATTCTTTTTTGAACACTAAACTAAAATAAAATAAAATAATACCCAAGCGTTCGATTTATCCTAAGGTTTATAACTATAAGTCTCCCTCAAAAAGACCACATTTTTTTCCGAAAAAGTAAAGGACATTTTAAAGGGCTTAAGGCTGACGAAACGACGCCGGTCCAGCGAAGTTTCCTCTGATATCAGCAAAAACAAAAGCTCACCCGGACTTCACACAAAGCCTCCTTCCTTCTTTATCTCTCCAAGCCCCAAACGCACAGGGTCGGGTGCCCGATGCTCTCTCTACAACCATTGAAGGCGGCGCCCTCCACCACCATGCTCCGGCAGCGTCTGACATCCTCCCTACGCAAACGAGGAGGCGCCGCTGTGGGACCCAGCAGGTGGACGAGCCCGGGGCACGAGGAGCGGCCAAAGGGATACCTCTTCAACAGGACGCAGCCTCCGCCGGGTCAATCGCGCAAATGGGAGGACTGGGAGCTGCCCTGCTACATCACCAGCTTCCTCACGATCGTGACCCTCGGCGTCGGCCTCAACGCCAAGCCCGATCTCACCATCGAGACCTGGGCCCACCAGAAGGCCATCGAGCGCCTTGAGTCTGAAAAATTGGCCCTCTCGACTTCTACTGATTCAGAGTGAGAATCTCAATGTTTTTGGATCCAAACTTCTTGGGGTTTTTGTTGGGTGTTTGTCTCTCTTTTTTTTTATCTTTCCTCCTTTTTTCAATGTTGATAACGAAAATGTTTAGTGGAATAATTTTTTTTTTTTATCCGACAACTATTTGAGAATTTGAGCTAACATATCAGCTGTAATTTGGATGTTTTCCTGCAATATCACGCGGCTTGAAGATTCCAACTGTCTTTGGTTTCAATTATTTGTTGGATTAGATTAAATTTGCGCCTGAGAATTATATTAATATCAACATTTAGTGTTTGGGTTGCTTGACCTCCATCAAGATGTGGATTTTCTTGAAGCTCTATTGCTTCTCGTTTGGCTGGTACTGACTTCTGTGTTTGGAATAAAAAGCATTTCAACTGAGTATGATATGTGCAATTCATTGCTGTACGTTGCTTGTCGTTCTTGTGCACTTTTTGCTTGCTAGCTTGGTTGGATTCTTTTGAGGTTTGATAAGTTGAACTTTCGTGCATATCTCTTTGAACGCAAAATGTGGATGAATTTGTTAAGGCTTGGATTTTCTAGGTTTGGTGTGTGTAAGGAGCATCTGCCTGTCTTTTTGATTTTAAGTGTTCCTGGATGTTGGGGTTATGGTAACTACTTCTAGGTTATGAATTTGTTTGGCTTGCTGTAACTAGTTTAAATATCGTGCTTCTAGTTCAAGTGGGTTAGATTGGAATAAGATGTTGGGTTTCTAATAGCTCCTCAGATACTGATTTGTTGACTTAGATCTCATTACCTTGATTGGTTAATTGCATATTTGTTCATTCATTCAAAATTATGAAACCGTGCACATTTTTTTTGCAATTTTTTGTTTTTTTTTTGAGCTGAAGGATGGGGCCTTTGCTATTCAACTCGTGATTGTTTTATAGCCATGTGCTAAGTTTTCCGTATTGTAAGCAGGCAATTGATGCGGATATGTTAATCAACATTTGTTGTTGGCTGCATGGTTTAATTCACTGATTAGATTTTTTAGTGGCAATCTTTCGCCATTTTTGTCCCTTCAACATGGTGTTGACCGTCAACCCATTGCTGAACTTTATCGGCTTCTTTTAGATAAATTTTTGCAACTTAATCAATTATCTTTTATTAATGATGAATTCAACTGGCAATTTTGATATTTAGTCTGATTACTGTTTACTTGCAGTATGATACAGTTTTTCTTCTTTTTTATTTTATTTTATTTTATATTTGGTCTGTTTAACTAACACACTGTTCTAAGTTGGACCTTCCTCAAGAAAAAAATATATTGCAATATTTGCAAATTTTTTATGGTTTCTTAAATTACATTACTAATTTTTCAAAACTTACTTTTTGAATAAGGTGAGATAAGAAAATATAAATTTAAAAAGTATAATTAAATAATTTTTTATTTTTAAAAATATTTTTAATTAATGTAATACAGATTAAATGCATTATCAAATATAATTATATTAATTTAAAGGTACAAATTTCGTCTACGCTGAGGTGAACCGAAATCGAATCCCAATAAAATAAAGTTTTAGAGAGTTAATTTTTTCTTTTGGTGCGGTGAAAAGTGGATACCATACATAATAATCAAATTGGCACGCGTTTCTTACAAAATCTAACAAATTCTGATTATATGATTTTCTTAAAAGAATTAAGACTTGCAAATTTAAAGATTTATTTCAACTGTTTAAGTTCCGGATTTTGGACCCACCCGGAGCACGAACACACCGCCCCATTCGAGTTGGAGAGAGCTCTAGCTATTGTAGCCGAAGAGAATTGACCACAAAAGTCAAAATTCAATTTCATGGACCATGAAGTTAAAATTTGAAGGTTTTTAGTCAATCCTGATTATCGTGTGCAGCACTGTTTTGGACATGGGACGACGCCCCGTTAAGAAATGGGGTGCATTCCCACCAACGGCCCCCTTGGCCCCCAAAACGGAACACACAAACAAGCTAACAAACGGGGTGCTGTAGGTTATCATAACAACTAACAGATAAGTGCAATCCCTGGTCTTCAATAATGGGAATTGTATGGTATAATCCAATGTTTTGCTACATTGCATTTATCTCTGTAAAGAAGGGTATCGTTCAAAGGTTCCAATTTCACCGGACGTGTAGCGTAATTACACATTATCTTACCATCAAACTCTCACGTCGAGTGGTCATGCATTTTAACACCTTTGAACTTAAGCATTGTGCAATGTTGAATTGTTCTCATCCCGTACCCACCGATAAGGAGCAGTTCAGGTTTTTACTTTAAGAAAAATAAAAAGAAAGAGTAACAACCTATGTTACCTGAGAATTCGATTTAACTAACAGGTGTTTCCTAGTAGTCCCTACCCCACATTTCGAAGGTAGTTCGGTAGTCAAGTTTCAATATATTCCAACATTTGCTGGCTAGAACAACGATTTAGTTTGGTTTAAGTAAAACAATATTAGGTATTAAATCCAATTTTCTTATAATTAACTTATGAATCAATACGCGAATAGGAGCATTCACGTCAGCGGCACTCGATTATTGAACAAATTGGAAGCTAAATCTTGCAAGAGATTCGGCCACTAGTACCGGGCCTACCCAGAAATGAAATGGCGACCAGCCTGGCAAATCTAAACAAATTCCGAACGTGTAATCTTAAATGATTCCCATTATTTAGAATGACAATTGATAAAACATGTCCTATCCTGATTCAGCCCCAATGGCTCCTAGTATAAATTCTTTAAGTAATTAGGTTAATGGTTTAAAAGAAGTGCCTAATTATTGCTTATCTACATAATGGGGTTGGTTAAAAATCCTTTTTAATTGTTGAATCTATACGCATTGCAAACCTTACTGCCTTACTCCATTGAAATTGCTGCACTAGAAGAACTCACAAAGATGGGTACATTACACCTTCCGCATGGGGCCACCATTCAAGAAGCGTAAGCATTTTCCCATTGAACTTGCTGTACCAGAAGACCTCACAAAGATGGGTGGATTACACCTCCCGTTTGGGGCCACCATTTAAGAAGCCTAAGCATTTTATTTTCCAACCTAACAATGACCACAAACGCCCTTTTCTCTTTTTTGTTTTGTTTGTATCGTTCCAGACAATGATATTCCGGTAATTCAAGACAGACAAGGATGGCAGTTTAGGTATACCAATTAAAAAAACTCACCGACCGGTAGAAAAATGGGGCGGCTTAACCGGTCATACCCCCTTCAACTGGCACTGTCTTTTCATTTTTAACTCTGTTTTTTATTTTTTATTTTTTAATTAGTTCAATTGGAGTTCTCGCAGATAATTAAAGGAAAAAAGCCGGGGGTGGGGAAAATGATACTAACGCTTTGCTATTCTTTTATTAGCTAAAATCGAAGTTAAAAATTATTAAGTAAAATCGAGACCAATAGTTTTAATATCTTTTATGAAAGTAGTGAAAAACAATGAACAAAATCTTTTTTTTATTTTTTCATTTCATCGAAATTATTAAAACATAAACTTCAACCAGGGAGATTTTGAATCAAATTCTATTTAATATATATATTTTTTACTGTGTGTGATAGTAAATTTAACAAAATTTAAGAGTCCAATTATTTTTTGATATTTCGAAATTATTGAAAAACTCACGTTGTGTGAAATTTTAATAGATATCTCATTCCAAGAATTTTACTCGTATCACAGTAAACATAATTAGTTAAAAGTTCAATATAGTTTATACACATTATATAAAACTCATATTATTCGTCCGCACTATCAATTTATAACCAAAATATTTATAAGAAGTTAGTTCATTGTGAAATTTTCAGTAATTATGATTAGAATAATCTATTTTTGGTCGGGTGAACAATGGGATAAAAATTGATCAAAAAAACAAAGGAAAATTAAATAAACATTGAAAAAGAAACCAAACCTTTTAAAAGCCATCTTCCGCATCCTGACCAAGCGAGTCTTACCAAGCCAAATTACCATGTCTCCTTTCCGTACCTTTCACATGCCAATATGCCATCTTAGATAGAGAGAAAAGGTCACGGTCCAGAGAAAGAGAAAGTGACGATCCAAAAGATTGTGTGTTAAATTCTCCCATTAAACTTAAGTTATTAACAAAGTACAGTTTCTGACAGCTTTGCTTTTTCAGAGTCACTGGAAGCAGATTCTCAGGACAGGTGAGGTCAGCACTTTAAGTTCATTCAATGTTTTTATCCAATGCCCATTACATTTGACAGCTTTTCTCTGTGTTTCTGTGTGGGGTTCTGTAGAAGTACCATTAGACCTTTGCTTTATTGTCCCTCCGCTTGAATCCCTGGGCCCCAGGTTTGTCCAAGCTTTGCTTCAGCCAGCTTTGAAAGTGTCTGATAACTCATGGCTATGCAACGTTGGTTTTTCAGTTGGGATAGTTCTCTGCTCTTTTGAAGCTTTTGCCTTTTTCTCCTTGGTCTTAAAATTTAGTTCTGCAAAGAAGTGATTGAAGATGCTCACTAGGTTTCCATTTGCACGATAGAAATAGTGAAGATTGATTGAGATTCTGTTTTTTATTTTTTAGGGCCGATGATGGTTGTGCTCTTCGTTTGAATGCCTTCTCCATTTCTTGTATTCATGAATTCCAGCTATTTGGTCATAGCTCCAACTCAGATACCGTTTGTCACACATTGGGACTCAGTCACCATTGGTGAATGGTTAAAAATGGCCTTCATTGCCTACCTTTATGTTGCCACCGACATGGGAAATTGTTTTAAACAGTGTGGTTGGTGAATTCCATTTTGTTTGCTGGCTTATTGTGTTGTTGGTGGTACTGATCGAAGATATTTTAATACATTTAGAAGATTAGCCTTGATCTCTACTAAAACTAAGTAACTTAGGCCCCAATTTTTATTATCTTTCATTGCCTGATGACAGCCGAATAAAGGAAGAGCAGAGACTTATTTGAACTCCAAGTAAACAATTGTTAAATTTCACGTAATATTTCAACTTAAATTAATTTATTTTATTAATATTTTATAATATTATTTTTTTAATATATAATATTTAATTACATAATTTAAATATTTATGCTGAAAATTTTAATACAATAATTTTTTATTTTTAATTTTGATATAAACCTTCTGTTTCGAATATTAAGCAAACCAAGAATTCCATATCCATCCCCCGTTGTTACTGTTTCTTCATCTTGATTTTCAGTTTCATTGAAGTTGGAAGCGATCAAAATATAAAGCATGAAAGAGACAGACACGAGGAGAACTCCGAATAATAACAAGCCGAAGCGCTCTGGAAAAGATGTGATGAAAGCTGGCAAACCCCATCAAAAATTGAATGGAAATGCTAAGCCTGGCTCCAGTGTCTTAGTAAGGGATTCGAATATGGGCTCAGAGCCGTCTGAAGTTTATGAAAACATTGTTATACATTATGTAGATGATATCAACAGGTTTGAGCAGATACCTCAAAACTCAAAAGTAGACACCATGATTGCTGAAGTGAACAAAGATGAGGTTTTAGATGACCATTCTGGCGATCTAGAGAAAGAACCAAAGCAGGGAAAAGAAGAAGAATTGGATTCAGAGGCGACAAAAGATTCGGTTTCATCTCAAGGTGATCCATTGACAGCTGAGGATGAGAAAGTAGAAAGAGTGTCAAGAGTCCCTAAGAGTATAGCGAGTAGGAAATCTTTTGCAGCTGAGGATGAGAAAGTAGAAAGAGTGTCGAGAGTTCCTAAAAGTATGGCGAGTAGGAAATCTTTTGCAGCTGGTCCTCGTGGATCAAGAGTGGGATCTGATCAAGCTAGTAAACCCCGAAGCAAAGCAGTAAATAACAATCCTCAAAAGGCTGCAAAACCAAATAAAGGGCCTTTTAAAGTTACTGGAATAAGTTCTGATAAAAATTCTAAAGACAGGAAACCTCCTCCTGGACCATTGTCAGAATCTTCAGAAGGATTTGATGATAAACCTAGGGAAGAGATAAAAGAAACAGATGGTTTGGATGAGGCTTCCAATATTACCTTTGGTGTTGCAAGTGACAATGATGGAATTGATGCTGAAGAAAATGGTAAGCATGTGGACGAGGCAGCTTTAAATCAAAGAATTGGAGACATGGAAATGAAAATTAAGAAACTTGAAGCAGAGCTCAGGGAAGTCGCTGCTCTTGAAATATCACTGTATTCTGTGGTTCCAGAACATGGTTGCTCTGCACATAAGGTGCACACACCTGCACGGCGCCTCTCTAGACTGTACATTCATGCTTGCAAGCGTTGGACTCAAGACATGCGAGCTTCAATTGCTAAGAACACTGTTTCGGGACTTGTGTTGATTGCCAAATCCTGTGGCAATGATGTTCCAAGGCAAGTAAGATGTGCATCTTTCCGTCAAATGTGTTTAATCTTGTTTATATGGGATGTTTTAGACTAATGAGTATTGTTCCTTCTGCATGTTAAGGTTAACCTTCTGGTTGTCAAATACCATTGTGCTGAAGGAGATCATTTCTCAGGGATTTGGCAATTCACATCATACAAGTCAACTCTCATTTGCTGAGTACGATGGCAGTGCCAGAAGAAATGAAGGAAAATCTACAACACTCAAATGGAAGGGTAGCAAACAAATTAATGGTTTCATGCGGTTTGCAGAAGATTGGCGGGAGACAGGAACCTTCACAGCTGCACTAGAAAAAGTTGAATCGTGGATATTTTCTCGAATAGTAGAGTCAATCTGGTGGCAGGTATGTATCTGCAGGCTATAATCTTGTTTCTTAATAGCAAGTTCATTTTATTTTTGCCTAATAACAAGGGCTTGGTTCATAAGAAAGTTATTACAAAAAGTTGTTACCTATTGCTTGGGGCATTTATCCCCAAAAATTTCTTAAAGCGTGATTTTCACATGCGTTCAGGCTTTGGCACCACATATGCAATCTCCAAACCAGAACTTGCCCAATAAAGCCACTGGAAAGTCGCTGGGACCAGCCGTGGGAGACCAGCAGCAAGGCAACTTTTCCATAAACCTTTGGGTGAATGCTTTCCAAGATGCTTTTCAACGACTTTGCCCTGTTAGGGCAGGGAGCCATGTGTGTGGTTGCTTGCCTGTCATAACAAGAATGGTATGTGCTTTTCAACATTATCTCCCAATTGAGCATTATGTTTGGTTTTATACATTGAAGTCATGCATTAATGGAACTATACAAGCTAAAATCCCCAAGTTTACTTTTTCAGGACTCCAATGTGGTTCAACTTTTCCCTTTTTCTTTATTAGTAGCTTCTCGCTTTGATTGTTGATTGGAAGTAATTTCTGGATCAGGTAATGGAACAATGTGTTGCAAGACTAGATGTAGCAATGTTTAATGCCATTCTCCGCGAGTCAGCCCATGAGATCCCGACAGACCCTTTATCAGATCCCATTGTAGATTCCAGTGTTCTGCCTATTCCAGCTGGAGACTTGAGTTTTGGCTCTGGTGCACAACTGAAAAATTCTGTATGTATTAGACTTTTGCTTGTGTTTTGACCGCCTCAGCTCTCCTGCATTGGCTTAAATTTAAAATAGAAAGTGTTATATGAGGCGACTGCTTGTCATGCAGGTCGGTAATTGGTCTAGATGGCTTATAAATAAGTTCAACATTGAAGCTGATAATTCCCTGAATGATCACGACCAGAACAACAAGGATGATGACAGGCAAGAAGGTGGACCTAAATCCTTTCATCTTCTGAATGAGTTGAGTGATCTCTTGATGCTTCCAAAGGATATGTTCATGGAACTATCAATCAGAATGGAGGTTCATTCTACAATCCCACACCAATGACTTATTTCTTTTGAGTTGATCAATCTCTCACTTGTTGGTCCTTTCTTTTTTAAATGTTTCAAAGGTTTGCCCATCAATTGGTCTTCCATTAATAAAGCGAATACTCTGCAACTTTACCCCAGATGAGTTCTGTCCTGATCCTGTCCCTGGTGCTGTGTTAGAGGCACTCAATGATTATGTATGATCTTCTTCCCTTTTCAGTTCAACTACAGTTGTAATCTCCAAGTGATGATTAAAAATATGCTACCATATAGGGTGCACAATACAACTCGGCCTTAATGGTTTGGGTAACACTGTCCTTTAAGTTATCCCCTGGATCCTCTTCAATATCAGGTGGATTATGCTCATGTCTGTTTTAAATTATGGCATGTGCCATGCCTCTTGAACAGATAAAAAAAAAAGGAGGGTTTTTCTGTTATGGGGTTGCTGCTGATGCCTATGAGTCTGCTGACAATAAATCATACATGTCATGTTTACAATGTCAAAGGAAAAAATCTTGCAATAACTTTGCTACATAAATTTCATGTTTTAGAGTATTGTGGAGCGGAAGTTGTCGGGAGACTCCAAGAAAAGCTTGCCTTATGCTGCTGCCCCAGTTGTGTACACTCCACCTTCGCCTGCTAATGTGGCAGAAAAAGTTGCAGAAGTGGGAACAAGGTCTCAATTCTCAAGGACTGCATCTGCTGTACAGAGGAAAGGATACACGAGTGATGAAGAAATGGAGGAACTTGACTCGCCTCTTACATCCATAACCAAGAAACTGTCATCATCTCCAAGTGTTGTGTTCCATGGCAAACCCAAGGAACATGTGGTTTCTGCAGTCACAAATGCTAGGTACGAGCTTCTACGTGAAGTTTGGTCTGCGTAGGTAACGAGAGGGACATATTTTTGTCCATTTTTTGTCTCTTCCCGATTGAGTAAATATGAAAAATGAAGGAAAAAGAAAATGCTTGTGCAGAATAATGGTTGAATCATGTTGGTTATCAGCTTTCTTGTGTATCAGACAGCTCGTTTTCTAACAGCATCAATGAAAACATTCCATTCTGATTCTGTCCAGTAAACTTGTATTGTGCGTTTGACACTTTATTCAGTTTTAAAGAAGAGAGTCATATCGCAATCTCTTCTATGCACCAAATAATGAAAATTTGAAGCTGGGTTACATTCAGCGAGTTGTATTACATGTATAAGTTGCGCTTAATGATTGCACGCGTCACTAGATTACTCATACTCTCATGCCATTGGGTTCACCTTATGACCGTTGAATGTGTTCGCCAAATATTTCCAAGTTCTGAACAAGAACATCTTTGTTTACATTGAAGGAAAAATCACGTCTATTTTCGAATTTTTATAAATTTTTCGTGTCCTCATGGGCAATATTGGTGGCCATTTTCAGTCATTGGGGGGGGGGGGGGGACTATAAAAAGTTCAGGTAAATCTAGTCCACCGTGCCAATCTTGGCGATCAACTCCGTCTGTGATCTAGCTCACGAGACATGGAACAAGCTTGTTACGTGGTTTCATCCCCTTGTTTTTCATTTTCTTCCCAAAATAATTGGGCTGACTTAGACTCGAACTATAGTAGCTACTACCACAAAAATTAATACTTAAATCAATATACGGTCATGACGCAACGTTGCTCATGTCTGATCAGGCATATTAATTAAATCAAAAACATAATTCAAACTTGGACCATGAAAAAGGGAA
The DNA here is from genome assembly GCA_037832385.1 of Rhizophora apiculata. Classification (NCBI taxonomy): domain Eukaryota; kingdom Viridiplantae; phylum Streptophyta; class Magnoliopsida; order Malpighiales; family Rhizophoraceae; genus Rhizophora; species Rhizophora apiculata. Next base: position 5,272,116 of record CM075424.1, on the reverse strand, counting down.
AATATAGTTCAGTACCATGAAGTCCATAATTTATTTTCTGATCAACCCAAAAGGAAGAACATTTAGAATTCAAAGCTTGAGGTGCATCTTGGCTTCACCTTTCCGAGCATGGCTGTAAGGCATGAAACGGCTTGAGCTTGAATGTTTTAAGCGCCAACCCCTGAGCTCTCAAATCCTCTTCCCCTGTATAGTCAATCGGATAAGGATGCAGTAGGGAGTTCAAAGCCTCACCATCAGTCCCTCTTCGTGCCATTGGTCGAAATGAATTCTGATTAGCATGCCTAACTGGCAAAGCGCGTGGTTTTACAGCCGAACGTTTCTTCGCTTTGTAGGGGCGGAATTGGCTCAAGGCTTCTTCATGCCGGAATTTGGAGCCCGATTTGCCGGCCTGAAGGTCCTTTATTGCAATATTAAGAGCCCAAGCCTTCAAATTATGTGTTGGGAGTAAATGAGAATGGCTTGGATTGATTGCAGTAGGAATTTCAACATCGCCACTTTCTATGCCTGTAAGCTTCCAAAGCGGCGTTGGCAACTCCAACTTGCGAAGATCATAGCACTTCAAGTCAAAGTTGGTGATTGCTAGGCGTCCTTTCTCCTTTATGCATGCAAGGTCATAAGCAGCTGCTGCTTTCTCTTCGGTGTCTGATTGGTTTATTTTGAAAGACAGCAGAACACATGCAAATTCAATCAAGTCAGTCATCATCTACATATGGTTTTTGCAAACAAGCGCAATGTTGGACTAACCAAAAGCTCCCAAGTACCCACTTGGGCTAGGTCTCTTCCAAGCTAGCCATTTCCCAATGCCAGCGTGCCTGTTCCAAAGTTTTTCAGGCAATGCATGGGAATATGAGAGAGAGAGAGAGAGAGAGAGAGTATTACCCAACAACTCCAATAAATCTAGATTGAACTCCTGGAAATCCATTAATGCTTGTCCTGAGACACACATAAAGAAAGATTAATGTAATTAACAAAGGGCACGTGCGCACACGGTATTCAACTTTTCCTTTTTTTTTTTTTTTTTTGTTTTTTCACAATTTATAAGCAATGCTCAAATCATTTGATGATGAAAGGTCTCAAGTTGCAATGGCACACAATTGCAAGTGCATGGCGGCAAATGTGGCCACAATACTTGCAGTACTCGCAACAAAATTCTTAGAGGTCGCATGTTTTTCTTTTGGTAAGATATCAAAAGTGTGTTGCATTTCTAAGAAAATGCACTCCACTTTAGTCATAAAAACTTACTGCATTGTTGAAAGAATAGATTGCGTTCTCTCACAAACATATATTGCTATATATATAATACTCATAGTTTTACAAATTTCAAAATATACTGCATTTCTAACATATGTTCTCCACTTCCTTAAAAATGTACTGCATTTTAAATTTAAAAAAAAAAAAAAACAAAATTCCCCAGAAAAATGTATTACATTCCTTCAAGTGAAAGAAACGTAAACTGGAATACGTGGTTCCACGCTTACAAATTTGAAGTCAGGTAGTGGCACTCTAGTTGTGATTGATTGAAAAATGACACTATCAACTATCATTAATAAGGATATTGATTGATGTGAGTATTTTCCAACTTTACCTTATATTACGTCCTCCTACTTCTTTTTCGGTCATAGCGTTCATCGGCTTCGTTGACTTGGGATAACAGTAAGTTTTCTGTTGCAGGCAACCAAACAAAGGGTACGTTTATAAGATATGTCCATGGAATTTATGCACAACGTTAAACCTGGGAGGGCTAAGTAGGTTCCTTGTGAACATGTCGGTAAGATTTGGTAAGAAAGTTCCATTACTCATTATACTGGAAAACTAAATTGAGAGCACGAGCCGGGGAAAAAAGAACAAAAACATAGGGAAAACAGAAACCAGAGATGTTATGTGACTACGCTGTCAGGCAAACATATTGACAGGGAAACTGAACCCCAAGAGCCCAACAGAAATGGGCCCAGACACATCAAGCCCTCCTGCCATGGCTTAGAACAAGGTTAAAAGCCTCAATAATACTAAAATTATTTAAAGAGTTGAAAATTTAAAATTTGAATCTATTGATATTAATTAAATCGAAGAGAGAGAGAGAGAGAGAGAGAAATGAATTCCTCTGAGGCGATGGCAAAAGAAAAGTAAATTCTTTGGGATACTGAAACAATACAAAAAAAAAAAAAAAAAGGAAAATGACATCTTTAACCAAAATGTTCTATTTCTATAAGCAATTCATGCCCTAAATCAAGATAAAAACTTTAAAGATGTACAAAAATTGAAATAGGACTCTTTTGATTATTTTTAAATGGCATTCTTTCGAATTTTTATATTTGAAACTTTTGCATGATTCTTTTATAATTAATACTGTCAAACATATGTTTATGATTTGTATTCGGAATAAGAAAAAAAATCATTGATGAATTCAGCGGAGAAAACCATATGATTGATAAAAAAACAGAAAAACTTTTTATTTTTATTTTTTTCCTGGGAAGTTGAATACTAATAAAAAACAAAAAAAAACTCTTTAATCAGTAAAATTTCATCAAAGCAAGATTTAAACTTGAACAAGAGGAGATTATAATTAAAAAACAAGTAAAATTATTCACTAATCAAAGGAAAACATTACTTGTATCTCATATTATTTTGCTTTTATCATAGTAAAAAAATTTCTTTCATCAGTGTGTAATTTTCTAAAATTATAAAAAATGTTATGGAAATAAATTTGAATTTATATTTCCTTACTAACTTGAATATATTTGCTGATTTTGGTTGGCGGATTTTTTCTCAACTCTCAACTCTCAACTATCTATTTATTGTAAAAATCTAAATTTGCTTATAGACAGAAATTCAAATTTAGTTGAAACAAGTGTATGGAAAAAAAAAAAATACAATTGAGTAAAGTAAAAAAAATAAAAATCACTTGACACAAAAAATATATTTGAATGAGGCAACTATGTTAAATCTTCATACCTAGAATATAATTGGAAAAAAAAAAAAAAGAACAAAAATATCAGTGGGGGTGAGCTCACAATAAGCTACAGCCAGTCCTTCTCAGAATGATTATTGTCGGAGGAACGCGTCGGTGGAGGCACTGTGCCTCTATTGAGGGGCCAAGGTTCAAGACCCTGTTTTCCCCTTTACGCTTCCTTCCTTTTCGATGGCTTGATGGCTTGCTATCTCTTTGATGGATTAAAAAAACAAAAAAGGATTATTGTCGGTACTTCCGATAAAAGTAAAATTTGAGAATCACCCTCATTAAAAGTTCCCTAAATCAAAATGATTTGTATTAACACGCGCTGCAATGAAAGGCAAACCATGCAATTTTAGATAATATGAATGAGTTGTATGTATTTATAATAATTATAATTCTATTAATAAATGATATTATTAAATATTTATTATTTTTATTATAAAACTAAATTAAAAAAATATATCATAATAAAAATTTTTATTTAAATAAATATAAATTAATAATAACGATTTTTTAAATAAATTATATGATAATATATTTTTTTAAGGATAATAATAGAATAGTTTTTAATTTTAACCATATTCAAAACAGACATTTAATAATGAAATTAGTCCACAAGAGTAGTGAAAAATTTCATGCTAGAGCATACAATTCATGATCAAATAATCTATGAAACCTAGTTTAGAGTTGATTATTTAGACTTCGATTTATGTTGAAATAAAATTTGCCTGCTGCGGTTGGCAAAAGATTTTCCTGCCAAATCCTTTTGGTTCACACAATTTGCCTAAAACAACAAACTGTAAGAGATGTTTAAAGGCTGTTCAAGGATGCTTTAAAAAAAAAAAAAAAAATCCTGTAAATTGAATGCTATAGGAAATAGAACGTACCTTTTTTGTCTTAAAAATGTAATAGCGGCAACTAGGAAAATGAGGAAGAAATCAGAGAAAACATAAGTTCTCGGTTAGCACTATAGCAATATTTATACAGAAGTCCTATTATCGTTTTCTTTCTTTCTTTTTTTCTTTTGTCATCTCATTTTTAGAATTTTAATGAATGCATTGACAAACAACTTGTCAATAACTGTTCCAATATACACGAATTGTTTGTAAGCTTTGTCAGGAGGAATAACTTTATTATTGTACATTTGCAATATGTGGAGAAGTGTTGCTGCCGTTGCATCCAGGCTTATATGCAGGGAGATTTTGTTACCCTTTTTGGGCCGTTTGCATTCAATTTCACCGGCAATGTCTTCAATGCGAAGCGTGAATCAATATAAGGAAAAATTTATTTCCTGCTCATAAGTACCTTTTAATGGAGACCAAGTAATAGGCTAGGTATATCATAACCCTATGACAAAATTCCTATCCATGTGTTCAATTTCAGCCACAACGAAAGTGTCCCAATAGGTCTTTATACCTTACACAGGTGGGATTAACGTTTTTCTTCATAAGTCAACTTTACGAGATCGTTGATAGAAACATTGAAACAAAATGTACATGGATGCAAAGAAAATAAATTAAATAAAAATAATATCATGTATAAAAAGTGTGTAACCCTATACAGATTTTATTCTCTTAAACAAAACGTAATAAATTATTATAATTATCTTTTAATAATATAACAAATTTTATTAATAATATGTATTTTCTAATAAAATAATCATATAATATAAATTTAATTAATTTATCTAATTTTAATAAGTATAATAACGAATAAATAAAAATTTAATAAAAAAAATATATTTATATTATATTTAATTTAATATTTAAAAAAATAAAATAATATGACTAATAATATTATAATAATTAATGATATAATTATTAAAATAATTAATTTTAAACGTAAAAAATAATTAATAATAATAATAATCAAAAAATGAATTTGATAATTGATTCAAGTTATATTGTGCTTTCACATTAGGAACAAACTTAGGTTATTCACATTTGTGAGAGGCTTTTCTTGCGTCCTTTCTAAGCCTTTTATACTATATTCACTCACACAACGAGAAGCATGAACTCATTAGATTGTGTGAGTCAAAGTGGATGGCATATAACTTAAGTTTATGCTATAGCTATAATAATTTTTTTTCTTTAATTGGATTTATTGGTATTAGAGTTTGAATTTGGTTTTGAAAATAACAATACGTTTGAATGAAAAACGAAAACGCAGGAGAGAAGAAAAGGAATAGAAACAAAAAGATAGTGAAAAAAGAAAGAGAAGAAAATTATAAGTAAAGAAGCAAATAAAATTCTTTTACAAGCATAATGTAAGGAAGAAAATTTAAAAAATGAAATGAATGAAAGGTGAAAGAGAAGAAATTTATGTATCTAAATTAAGAGGAATGTGTTTGGTGGGATACAGAGAAAATTTTGAAATTTCTTGTCTCCCACCTCCTCAGAAAACATCATCCAGATAAGATAGAATAACCATTTCCATGTTATATTCATTCCTTGCTCCCATTTTACTCCCTCCCAAGCATAATGCAAGAGTCCGACCTTTCTACTACCAACCACACGCAGAGTGCCACAAGTACATTCATCGTTCTTCTGCAGTGTAACCTATTTACTGTTAAATAGAGCATAATTAAGTTGCAAGGCCAGCCCAATTATCTAGTCCAGGCCCATTTATAGCATAGTGGCCCGATGGTCCCGTGAGCCAATTTTGTCTTTGCCCCCTCTAGCATTTTATTTCAATTTCAATTTCAATTTAAGAAACTATGGTTGAGTGTCAAGCCTCTCTTTTTATAAAAAATAAAAATAAAAATTGGTGCATTCTTCAGGGCATTAGAATTGCATGTATAGGCTTACGACTCTTTTGCAAGTCCTGGATACAAGTTCATCGCAATATAAAGCATCTCCACAATACCTAAAATCTGCTGGCTCACACGCTCACACGCCATCCAGCGGCACATTCCGAAAGTAACTTGGCTGCGCTGAAGAGCCGGCTTTTTCACAAAGGTCCAATAGGCCCAGTGTCTCAGGAACGGAAAGTTCAAGACGAAACTTAGAGCCATAGTAGTGATGCAAGACGGGCCTAAAAGCACCTTCTCTCAAGGGCTTGCAGAGTTTTCTAACGCGGATCCTGACCTGAGCAGGAAACTTTGATTCGCCTTTACATTCTTTGTCTTCCCAAGCAGTTGGGTCGATCTCAAAACCACCAAAACTCGACGCCTCGAAAATTCCATGCAGTTGGTGGGTGCTGTAGTTATAGAGAAAAAGAGGCAATCCAGGAATAATAGCACGAACGGAGTCCTTGTATCTCGGCGGCAAACCAAACAGCTGGCGGTTTAGATCTTCCTGCATAGTATCGTTGTTACAGACAAAGATGTATCCCCCAAGAACCTCATTGTGCGGGAGCCTCTCCATTGCGGGCAATGTCCTGAACCTTTTGTCAACTCCATTATAATTGTCAACATTGTTTGCGTCGTTATCATTGTCATCGTTGCTGTTTGTGCTGTTTCCAATTTTATCCCTCGGCCTACTTTCCACCGTGCCCTTCTTAACATCAACGTTATTCGCACCATTTGACCTGCTCTGCTCTGCCACTTTGGCAATAGCTATTATCCATTTGCGATCCTGTGTGACTTTCGAACGTCCTCGAAGTTCTTCATCATCCGACTGCCGAAAGCCACGCATGCTCTCCACCCTGCAGATCCTGAATCGTAAGAACCCCAGCCTAAAGATTTGGAGATCCAGTAATTGCAGTGCATCGTTGAAAAAATATTTAAATTTTATTATAGAATCACAAAATATAATGACACAATTAAACACAGACTTATCAATATATAACTACAAAATTCTGTTAATTATAATTAATGTGTTTTTTTTACAGCATAATTAACTATAACTAACTATTATAATTATATATGTACGAATTTTTGTTTTTAATCATTACTCCTTGATCAGGTTTCCTTCCTCACATTTTAAAGTAAAAAAAAAAAAAAAGAAAAGGCCCTCGCCCTCGTAGCTGGATCCCGAGACCCAAAGCCTAGCAAACGTGAGGCCACGTAATCGCACTATTGACTACAACCATATTATCTTCTATAGTTCAATAATGAGTGGCGAGTGATATGAGATCAGAAAGTATTTTCCAACTTTACCTACTAGTACGGCCTTCTACTTTGTGTCTGGTCGTATCATTCATCCGCCTCATTGACTTGGGATAACAATAATTTATCTATTGCCGGGCAAACCAGAACATCAACAAAACAGTAATGCTATGTTCATAGGATTTAGACATGCTATTCAACTTGTAAGGCCCAACGTAGGTTCCATGTGAACTTGTCAGATTCATCAGATGTGAACCAGGAGGGTTGAAGACACGAAAAAAAGAAAAAAAATACTTGACTTTGTTGTCGGGCATAGACACTGATTGGGGAATTGAGCCCAAGAGGCCCAATAACGATGGACTCCGAAACATGCGTGTCCCAAAGCCCTACTGCGATATCTCAGAACAGGTCCTCATGGCGTTTGGTGCCACCTAGCCAGAGGAATGAAAAGGAATGAACTCTTCTGGGAGTTAAGTACACCAAGCATTCGTGTCCATGTTGATTAATTCTATGTAAAGTCTCTTCAAACAAACTGGTGGCTGAAAATATAAAAAAAAAGAAAAATAAAAGGAATCCAATGCAAATAAGAGAATTTCTTTTATGGTCAATTTTTGGTTCCAAGGGTGGCCAGAATCCTCCCAAATACAAAGGAAAACAACCCACCGTCCTCTTCTATTCATATAAACAATTATACTCTTAATGAGAACTATCACTATCAGCACTTGCAGCAAACTAAGAATTACCGTTAAAAACTACCCTAAATTAGAATGACTATTATCAGCACCTACTGCAATAAAAGGTAAACTCTGTACTTATTAGTTACAAAAGAAAAAATAAACTACATATTTTCAGTATAATTTGAATAGTTGTGTAAACTTATAATTATTATAATTTAATTAACAAAAAACATTATAACAAATTAAACATATATCATAAATTACTGAATATATATTGTTAACCGTTATAACAAAAATAACAAATAAATTTTAATACAATTATAATAAAAAAATTTATATAAATAAATGTTAACTAACAATCATGATTCTCTCAATAAACAATTAAATGATTTTTATTTTTATTTTTTTTTTATGTGTGTATAACAACTAAATGATTTTCAATTGTTTCAATTTGAAAACAACATATAATAATGAAGCCTATAGACAAATTTTATGGCACAAATAAGTTCCAAAAAGTACCGAAGAATAGCATACTATCTTTGCGTACCCAATTAATATAACATATAATCTATGAAACCTACCTTAGAGTGGATTAAAGGGAAAACTACTCTAAATCATAATGATTATTATTAGCACATATTGCAATAAAAGGCAACTATGTATTTTAGATAACTCTAATGAGTTGCCTAAGTTTATAATTATTGTAATTTACTTAATAAAAGACATTATATAACAAACTAAAAATATATAGATAATTACTAAATATTTGTTATTAACGATTATAACAAAAATAACGTACAATTTTTTTAAAAAAAAAAAAACTGTTATAACATAAGTTTTTATATAAACAAATACAACCTAATAATTATAATTTCCAACAATCAAATGATTTTTTTTGTGTGTATAACAATTGAGTTGTGAATCTGTTACAGTTTGAAACAAGCATACAGTAATGAAGCCTATAGACAAATTTTATGGCAAAATAAGTCCCAAAAGTACTTAAGAATATCATATTATCTTTGGGTAACGAATTCATGTAACATAAAATGTATGAAACATACTTTAGACTTGATTATTATTTAGAATTCAATTTTGAAAAAGGATTTACCTGCTGGAGTTTGGGAAAAAAAAAAAAAAAAAGTTTCCTCTGAGATCCTTTTGCTCCACACGATTTGCCTAAAACAATGAACCATACAATTTGTTTGAAGGCAGCTCTTCGGTGCTCCAAAAGAAAAAAAAAAAAAAAAAAAAGAAATCATGTCAATTGAGTGTCGTAGGCAAGAAGAGAACGTACCTTTTATGTGCAAATAATGGAACAACGGCATCTACAAAAATGAAGAAGAAATCAGGGGAAAGATAAGCTCTCGGTTAGCACTATGGCAATATTTATAGAAAAGTCCTATTATCGTTTTCTTTTCCTATTCTCATCTCATCTTTGGAATGCATCGACAAACAACTTGTCAGTAAGTCTTCGAAGACACGATTTGTTTGTGAGTTTTGTTACCGAGAATAACTTTGTTATTGTATGTTTGCAATATCTCGGAAAGTGGGGCTGCCATTACATCCAGTCATAAATGCAGCCAGATTTTGTTAAGAGCATTTGTGCCATTTGCATTCAATTCATTTGGCAATGTTTTCTGTAGAAATATAAAGAAAGAGGTTTATTTCCTGCTTAGAATTATCTTTAAGGGAGAGGGATACCTCTGACCAAGTAATGGGGGTGCTATGTCATAATCCTTTAAACGTGTTCAATTAGAGAGCAATAGCGACCAACGAAGGGGTCCAAATAGGTCTTTATATATACTTCATACAACTGGTGTTAACGTTTCCTTTATAGGCTCCACTTCACGAAATGAAGCCATTTGATCGTGTGAGTCAAAGTGGAAAGCATATAACTTAAGTCTAGGATACAATACTTTTGTTCTTGTTTTTTAGTTTCAATAAAAAAATCAATTTGATACTAGTGTTTGAATTTGGTATTGAAACTACTATGTTTAGATAAAAAAATTACGAAAGAGTAAGGTGGGCAGGAGGAAAAGAAAAAAAACAGGAACGGAAAGTGGAAGAAACAAAAATTTTTCACATTATTTGAAATAGTATAATTGTGAGTAATGAAAACTAATTTTTTTAAAAAAAATTTGAAAAAGGGTAAGAAGTGAAAAGAAAGAAATGATGTGTTATAATATCAATTTTGGCCTTGTATTAAAATTAATGTGTGTAAATAAAAAGTATTGAGAGTGACAAATTTGCCATTTTAAGAATTAAGTGAAGGAATTAACAATTTTCCATCAAAACTTTGAAGAAATGAGTATGTTAAGCCACGGAAAATTTTTTAAATTTTTATTTTTCAGCTAGTTGGAAAATTTTTAAATTTTCATGTTCCCCACCTCCTCTCAAAATGCAAACCGAACAAGACGTAGGCACTTTTATGTTATATTCTCTCTCTTTTCCTTTTTCATATTTTTTCCAAACAAAATTTAAGAATACAACAGTTCAATTATTAATCACGATGGGTTTGAGTTCCATCTCATTCCCACTTAACAATCTTTCTTTTACATGTGCACATGGCAATTTGTTTTATCCGCGTAATATGCGTTCAGATTTCAAACAGAGCTTGTATATAACTGAGTGCAACCAACAGCAGCGGCTAGCTAAAACTGAAAAGGAGAATCTCCATTATTTCCCATCAAATTTCCATATTCTTCAAACTTTGGAAGGCAAATCTAATCCTTCTAGTTCCATTAAGAATTCGTCATCTATGAAGAAATAATATTTGATCTTTACTCTCTATTCCTTCACTCTTATTGACACCCACATTGATCCAATGCTATCTAAATCACTTCAAGGCCTAGTCGCCCATGAAGGAAGTTGGTGTCTGTTTGTGTTGTATCGAGCCGTGTGCTTTAAACTTTTAGGCCAATTAAATTGCTTTTAGACAATTTTATTTTCAGTGGAGAAACCAACCTAGCAAGGAAACAAGATCAATGACCAGTTCATCCACAAGTCCATGTGAGTAATAATCTTGTCAGGCAACTCACATTAATTCGACATTTCTAGTTTATTTACTTGTTGCTCATGCATGATCACAAATATTAATTGGAGAAAAACATAACACATAACTTCTACCATCAAAAAGGGAAGAACATATATATAGTTCAATACTTGACTTGACAGATCAAGTCCATAATTTATTTTCTGATGTACCCGGAAATTAAAAACATTCAGAATTCAAAGTTTGGGGTGCATCTTGGCTTTACCTTTTCGAGCGTAGCTGTAAGGCATGAAACGGCTTGAGCTTCCATGTTTGAATCCCAACCCTTGAGCTCTCAAATTCTCTTCCCTTGCATAGTCAATCTGGTAAGGAAGCAATAGGGCATTCGACGCCTCATCATCAGTCTCTCTTCGTGCCATTGTTTTGTCTGGATTGGAATTAAAATGCCTAACAGGCAAAGCTGAGCATGCTCGTGGTTTTACAGCTGAACTTCTCTTTATTTTGTAGGGGCGGAATGGGCTTAAATCTTCTTCATGCCGGAATTTGGAGACCGATTTGACAGCCCGAAAGTCCTTTATTGCCATCTCAAGGGCACAACCCTTCCAATTATGTGTAAGGAGTACACGAGAATGGCTTGAATTGATTGAAGTAGGAATTTCAACATGGCCACTTTCTATGCCTGTATGCTTCAAAAGTGGCGGTGACAACTCCAACTTGCGAAGATCATAGCACTTCAAGTCAAAGCTGGTGATTGCTGGGCGTCCGTTCTCCTTGATGCATGCAAGGTCATAAGCAGTTGCTGCTTCAGGTTCGGTATCTGATTGGGAAGACAGCAAATATATGCAATCATGTCAGTCATCATCTATATATGATTTTTCGCAAAATCTGTGAGAGTGTGACAAGCGCAATGTTTATGATTCGGACTAACCAAAAGCTCCCAAGTAGCCACTTGGGCAAGGGTTCTTCCTAGCCAACCGTTTCCCAGTGCCAGCGTGCCTGTCCAAAGCTTTTAGGCTATACATAAGAGAGAGAAAGGAAGAGAGATGATTACCTCACAGCACCAATAAATCTAGATTGAACTCTTGGAAAGCCAGTACTGCTTGACCCAATGCACACATAACGATTAATATAATTAACAAAGGGCATGTAAAATCACGGTATTTAACTTCGAGTTTAATTAGGAAAACATGACATAAACAGAATGAATAAGTGAGATTCAGATTACTCGGTCTAGATAATCCCCTCGTCCCCTATTTTTGTTTGCTTGAGTTTTCCATTTTTTCCTCGTCGTTTATAACGAGAGCTCTAATCATATGATGTTGCAGTGTTTTAGAATGCAATGTACACAATGGCCACGATATTTGTAGTACATGGAAAGAAAATCTTAGGGTCGCATGTTCGTGGACGCGAGGACGGGCAGTCCAGCCATAATGATACTTTTTTTTTTTTTTTTTTTTTTGCAAAATATTAAAATGTATCACATTGTATCCATTTTTTTTTTCCGAAAAATGTTCTCCATCTTTGAAAAAATATATTGCATTTTTTCACAAATATATATTACTATAATACTCTTAGTTTTACAAATATCAAAATATACCGCATTTCCAACAAATGTTTTCCACTTTCTTAAAAAATGTTCTGCATTGTTTAAAAAGAGAAAAAAAAAAACAAAAAGTGATAATGGAACTGGATCCTGCGTCTCCAAGCTTACAAACGTGAAGTCATGTGGTGGTTACCGTAAGAATCGGCTACAACCACACTAGCATCTACATTTTAAGTAATGGATGGCAATTGATATGAGATCAATAGTACTTTTCCAACTTTACCTTCTACTAGATCCTCCTACTTTTTGTTCGGTCGTATCCTTCATCCGCTTCATTGACCCGGGATAACAATAAGTCATCTGTCACCAAGCAATCCAAAACATCAACAAAAGAGTAACGCTACATTTACAAGATAAGTTCATAGAAATTATACACACCATTAAACCTACGATGGCCAACGTACGTTCCATGCAAACATGTCAGTTAGATTCGGAAAAGAAATTTTCTGGGAAAACTCAAATGTGGACCAGGGAACCAAAATAAAAAAAAAAATGAAAAAATGAAAAAGAGACACCAGAGATGCGGCTACGTATTAATGGGGGAATTGGACACCCAAGAGGGCCAACAATGGACACGACACCCTCCTGCCATGTCTCGGGACAAGGCCGAGGAAGTTGGGCGCTGCCTGACCCCAGGAATAAAATGGAAGGAACTCATCTGAGCGTAGGGCATACTCGGGCATTCGTGTTCAGGTTGATTAATCCTATGTAAAATTCAATTTTTGATAAATTTTTCAAACGTACTAGTTAATGAAAAAAAAAACAGGTCGGGGGGGTAAGCGTTCTTTGTGTTCTTAACACAATACAAAAAGGAGAATTATTTTTATGGTTAGTTATTGGATATAGAGGTGCTCAGAATCCGCCGAAACACCATGAAATCTAGGTAAAGATTTATGCAGATTGTACCCATCTTTTTTGTTTTCTCCTGTTTTCCTTTCTTCAATGTTCAATTCTATATTCAATAGAATTTATTTTTGCATGTACGGTAATTAATGAGCTCATTGTCACAGCTTTATGTTCTTTGACATTTTTAAGTCTAAATTTGAATAGTGTCCATGTTTTGATTTTGAGAAACTGTACTTAGAGGGAAGAATACTTATGTTTTGATTTTGGATGCACATGTACAGTTTTTATTTTCTAATAAAATTGGTTGGTTGTTGTTCTGCTCAAGAGAAAATTATTATTTATTATTTTAAAAAAATTTACGATTTTATTGTATATACATCAAATATAAAAAAAATAAATAAATAAAAATATTTCAACATATTTTAATATCACAATTAATCACATAAAATAATTTATTTTTTAATAAATATTTTTTAAAAATAAATTATTTTTTAATAAGTAAAAAGTTACTCATTTAAAAAAAATATTTTAAATTAAAATAATTATTATCAACATAACATAATAAAAAATAAATTATATGTTTTAAAAAATTTTAATAAATTGTATAATTATTGTTAATTTATTAAAAAAATATTATAATAAATTAAAAAAATAAAATTAATTATTAATTATTTATTATTAATGATTATAATGAATATAACATATATTTAAAATAAATTATTATAACAACAATTTTTATATAAATAAATTTAAATTAATAATTATGATTCTCTCGATAAAGAATTAAATATGTTCCTTTTCTAAGTGTGTAAAGGTTGAAGGATTTTTAATTCGTACGAGTTTGAAACAAACATATAATAATGAAACTTATAGACAAATTTTACGCACACAAAAGTCCCAAAAAAGTACCGAAGAATATCATACTATCTTTGATTACAGATTTCCTATAACATATGATACTTACTTTAGACTTTATTATTTAGAGTTCAATTTTACTTGAGATAAGATTTACCCGCTGCTTGTTCAAAACAAAAAAAAAAAAAAAACAGAGAGATTTACCTGCTGCAGTAAAAATTTTTTTTTTTTTTTTTTAAAAAAAAAAAGCAAAGGGTTTCCTGCCAGATCCTTTTGGTCCACTCGATTTGCCTAGAACAATAAACCATGCAAGGTTTTTTAAGGCTGTTCTTGGTTGCCAAAAACGGAAAAAAAAAAAAAAGAAAAAAAATTCATGTAAATTGAGCTTTGTAGAACAGAGTATCGTACCTTTTGTGTTTAACTAATGCAATAGCGGCATCTAGGAAAATGAAAGGTGAAGAAGTCAGAGAAAACACACGTTCTCTGTTATAGCACTATTGGGAGAATTTATAGAGAAGTCCTATGCATTGTTTTTCCTTTTTCCTTTTTTCATCCCGCTTGTTGGAAAGTTAATGAATACATTGACCCAAAAAACTTGTCACCAACTGCTCCGTTGGTTTTGTTAGTAAGAATAAGAATGTCTAGAAAGCTGACGCTGCCAATACATCCAGTAACAATTAATGCTGACAGATTTTGTGACTTTATTTTTGGCCATTTGCATTCAATTCCTTAGCATATAAATTAATATGAGGTAAAAATTTAATTCCTGCTCGGAATTTCCTTCCATGCACAGGACCAAACAATGGGCCGAGTACATCATGTTCGGCCTTGTCTGTTTGCCGTTGACGTTTAGCTTTAATAGGTCAATTTTATGAAACTAAAATCATTAATAAATTGTGCCAGTCAAAGTGGACAGTGTTTGAATCTGGTTTTAAAACTAATGTTTTGTTTGGGAAGAAGAAAAAATTGTAGAGAATGAAACCATTGTCAAAGAGGTTAAGGAGTTTAACATTTCGTTTTCCATTTACGTTCAGACTTTGGGCGAAATAAGAAAAAAAACAAAAAAGAAAAAGAAGGATTTTCTGTTCAAACCTCCCAAAATCTCTCCCTCAGAAAATAAGAAGAAAGTTGTTAGATTCTTTGACTTTGCTCCTCTCTCCTCCTCTTTTGCAATGCCGTGTCTGTTGTAATGGGACAAGGTACAAGACCCCATTTTGTTCCCTTCCAAGTAGCCGAGTCTGTTGTAACGGGAGAAGAGACACAGAATTTGCTTCGGCGTTACACTAAGATTATAAATATTTTTATTTCTAATTTATATTACCGTATTTTCTTAGAAATATATTTATTTTTAATCCAATAAAAATAATTCATTCATTCTTTCACATTAATAAATTATTTTAGTTGTCTAACATTCCAGTATAATTTTTAAGTGTTTTCATAAATTAAATTATTTGGTTCTAAAAATATAAAATGTTAAAGAGATTTATAATTACTATAATTATTAGACATATATATACACATAAATATAAAATACCAAATACTATAACTTACTACTCAATATAATGTAAAGATCTCATCATTCAAATTTATTTTAGTAATTAATTATTTTTATGTGTGTGTATATATATATTTTTTTTCCTTTTCAATCAATTAATGTACAATTTTATTTGAAAAATTAAATATTTCTTGTACTATGTGAGAGAATATTAGATGGGATACTATTTTTATACGCATTTGATACTTGATAGACGGGGCCTGTCGAAATCCAACGGTTAAGATGCAACATTACCCGTTAACTGTCTATGGACAAGCCAACAGCAGATCATACCGGCGGGAAAACGGAATATATAAAAAAAAATTCATCTTGAAATATTTACAATTAAATTTTAGACAATTTTTCACATTCGTTTTAATTTAATATTTTTAATAAAAAATAATTAAAATTATTAAAAATATATATTAATTAAGTAAAATTATTTATAATTAAATTAAATTAAATTTAAAATAAATTTAAAAGGCATGATATTTAAGGAAAAATATGAAAAATTAAAAATTTAATTGTCAAAATTTAGGATTATATTTTTTATGGGTATATTCCTGCAGGAAAACTGGTCCAAGTTTGCTTGAACGAAACAATAAAACGATACCCAGAAGGCAAAGTATCTTTCATTACTTGGCTCTATTATTGATCAGATAACATCAATTCAATTATTTCTTTCTTTTTTATTTCTTTTTCTTTTTTCCTTTGTGGAAAAGGCAGAAAAAAAAAAAAAAGAAATGGGAAAGAGAAAGAAATCTAGGGTTTTTCTCGACGAAGAAGAAGAAGAAGTGGAGGAAGAAGGGTGGAAAGAGAATCTGAATCAGTCTTCTTCAAACGAGAAGAGTCTCTATGAGGTTACTTTACTTTATTTTTGGATTTTAAAATTTCTTCGTATGATTTATTTATTTTTTTCTTTTTTGGGTTAGATTGGAAAATGTCTTTTATTTTTATTTTTTAATTTTTTTTAAAATTTCCTCTAATGGGCCTTTTGTTAATTTGGTTTTTATTTGAGTTATTTTGGCTCGTGGATTCGTTTTTCTCAAGTCAATTTGTACTGAATGTTTTTTCTTTCTTCGCTTACGGTTTGTGCATTTCATTTATATACCATTTTGTTTAATGTTTTTTTTTTCATCTTTTATGATTTATACAATGACTATTTTTTTGTGTGTGTTTTTTCCTACGGCAAGTTGGTTGTAGAAAATGGTTTGAAGCTGGTAATACTATGCCCATTTTGATTGTCATTTAATAATACATTAGATAAGTATGCCAATTGAATTGGGAATGAGTTGGAAATAAATATGATTTCGTATGTAACTTGGCATCTTTCATAGATGTTAGCAAAATTTATGGACTTAACGACCGAGATTGGCTTACAGAGTGCTGAGACAGTTTCTTATTGTTGATAAAAATTTCCCTCCAGAAACAAATTCATATGCGAAACCTGAATGGGAACCTGCTAAGTTGTTGCATGTTGTGAGAGACTTTGCGGCGGTTTTCGCGTTGTATTCATGAATGTGGTCTTGTTATTGATAAATTCTCAAGGGAATATGAGGCAATGAATAATGCTTATCATCATTGTATGCATCAGTGTCTCTCCTTCATTTATTATTATGGATGCTATGTTGTGGTTTGAATTTTAGGTATTGGCCGTAAACTTTCTGGTAATTTCAGTGTTCATTTTAAAATTGTTTGAGTTGTATTAGGTTTTGGTTCTATTGAATGCTTTTTAACAAGAGAATGGGTTCCTTTGATCATTCATTTTTCACCGTTGAATGTATTAGCTTTCTTCTGTAATGAATAATGGAGTATGTATAAAAGATTGATACTTGCTCCTCTTGACAAATGAGATTATATGGAATTTAGTGCTGAATATGGAGAGGCAGTCAGCAGAGTTGATATAGTTGCTTTTTTATAGTGAATATTGGTTTCACTTTGTTTTCATTAGGTGTTCTGGCTGCAGTTTGTGTGCATGGCATACGGAGTATGGGAATGTTTTTTTAATGACCATTTTTGTTGCTTGAATTTCCATTCTATGATAACATGATAATTTGTCATTGAATCTCTTTGCTACCTAGCTGATTTTACACTCCCAATAAGAGGGAGATTTATTTTTCCTTTGCAAGTCGTTAAACAAATCCAATATTTTAGTTTGACAAGAAGGATTTTGGATTTGGCCACTTACCAAACATCTAAAAGTATTTCTGCTAAGATTTCTGAAACATTTTCCAGTCTTCTAGGTTTTTGCCCATAAGGATGAAAAGAAGCATAAAGTCACAGCATTTTGGGGTTTATTTACTACATAATTCAGTCACCTTGGATTTTGGTCTACTGGTCCTTTTTTTTTTTTTTAAATTCCATTGGAGGAAATTTACTAGTCTTTACCAACTGGGTTGGGAGAAATGAGAATTTTAAGAGAAGTAAGAAAGACAATTATATAAGTCAGAAGGTGAGTATCCCCTTCTCTGGGGGTTATGAATGTGCTTTGTTGTGTTTCTTAAGGTCTTGGTAATTTAAATAGGATCTCTTTTTCTACAGGGCTCTTTTTTTCTCATTAGTGAGTAGAAAGCTCAAGTGGTTGGTCTGAACCACTCTTTCTATCTTGCTTCTGGAGACTTTCACTCCATTTGATGAGTGCACTGTCTTCCCCCACAGACCTTGGGAGGGAGAAGAAAAACCTAAAAGGGGGAAGGTTTCTGGATCAATTATCCCCATTTTCCTGTGCAGGGAACTGGGGAGAGTGGTGTGTGGTTGTTGCGGATGAATTTTCCTCCTTTAGTCCTATCTATTCAAAAGTGCACAACTTTTTGAACCTTTTGCATTCTTCACATGGTTGTCCCACTTGCTGCTTTAGGACCTTGTTTTATGGTTGTTCTTTTCTTTCATCATTTTTTTTAAAATCCTTTCCCATTCCCCTTATCCTTGTGTATGGGATTTCTTTATGGTTAAATTTGTAGTTTGACGTGGCGCGACATCTAGCGAATAATGACCACTGCTTGCAGGTCCTTGGCATTGAAAGGGCAGCATCCCAGCAGGACATAAAGAAAGCATATTACAAATTGGCCTTAAGGCTCCACCCAGATAAAAACCCTGATGAGGTGACTAGCTTGGTGCAAGTTCTATTACCCTTTTTCCTATTAGTTGTCTCATTTATTTGTGATTTGTCATTCTATAGGAGGCTAAAGAAAAGTTTCAGCACTTGCAAAAAGTGATGTCAATTCTTGGTGATGAGGAAAAAAGAGCAGTCTATGATCAAACTGGATGTATTGATGATGCTGTAAGTGTTTATGAGAATTTCTCTTTTTGTCACGTACTTCCTAGCCTTTGAATGTGAACATTGTCTGCCATTCCATGCAAAATTTGCAGTTATAGCCAGCCTAATAGGCCAACAAATGAATTCATTACATTGCTCTGTGGAATAGTGGTGCTTTTACTCTCTTGGGAAGTTGAGCAGGTCCTTTTTGATCTGTGATTTTGGTCTGATTTCTGTTGTTCCTTTGATCAGGACCTTGCAGGGGAAGTTGTTGAAAATTTGAAGGATTTTTTCAGAGCTTTGTACAAGAAGGTTCTATCATCTGCTTATACATCTTTCTGATTCTGTGTGTTATTCTTTGCATTCCTTTTAGTCAAAGATGATGCAACACCCATCCAGGTCACAGAAGCTGATATTGAGGAGTTTGAAGCTAATTATAGGGGATCTGATTCCGAGAAAAAGGATTTGATTGACCTCTATAAGAAGTGCAAGGGTCACATGGACAGGTATGCAAGAAATTTTTACTGCCTTATTTATCTAGACTTACTGTTTTGATATTTAACAGTTCTTTTCAGGATCTTCTGTTCAATGCTTTGTTCTGATCCTAAGCTTGATTCACACCGTTTCAAGGATATTCTTGATGACAAAATATCTGCAGGTCAGACATTGTACAAATTTTGATTTGAACATTTGGGTGCCAAAAATTTTTCAGGCTTTTGTTAATAGATCTAGGATGGATGATATATCTTGGATTCTATTATTACGGTGGTACACATGAGATCATGCCATGTTAGTTTCAATGATCTTAGGTTTTCTCATTATTCCCTGTTTTCAGGAGAATTGAAGGCAACCAAAGTGTACCAAAAATGGGCAAAGCAAGTATCTGAAACAAAACCACCTATCATTTCTCTGAGAAGGAAGGCAAAGTAAGTAATCCACTGGGTAGTTTGTTGTTATATATATATATATATATATATATTGTTATATTTTTTTTCTCATGTTCTATGAATAACTGTTGTGTGATTATCCGTGCAGATCAAACAAACGATCAGAAGATCTACTTGCAATTATATCACAGAGGCGAAGTCAAAGGAAAGACCACTTTGAGTCCATGTTTTCGTCTCTGGCGTTCAAATACGGTGGGAGTAGTGCGGCACCAGAACCTACTGAAGAAGAATTTGAAGCTGCACAGAAGAACCTCGAAAGCAGAAATCCTTCTAAGAAGTTGAAGCGGAAGTAACCTTTGCTCATGATGTTTCTCTGAACTCTTGATCCAAAGTCTAGTATCATGTGTGTGTATAATATATATATATATATATATATAATATAGTAAATTCTCTAGAGTTATAGGTTGTAAAAAAAAACTAAATTTATTAAAAATATTTAAATAGCACACGCACACATGCACATACGGTCATAATTTTTTAAGATTTGACGAGTCAATGTCTGTATTTTGTCTGTGTCTTATGTCCCTGTCTATGCATTATAAGCTGATGAAATAGAAGGCTTTTGGACGTAAATGAATATTTTCGAATATCATTAAGAGGCTATTAGATTACCTAGGGGAGTTTTTACGTTGGACTAATTCCAAGACTTGAGGTTGAGTTCGGTCTGTAATCTGCATGCCAAAATAGGTAAGCAAAAGAGAAGGGGTACTCTCCATAATTCTATCGTATGACGGCTCTGATCTCCCGAGCCGTAAAAACTGTTTACACGGGCAGGAGATCAACCTAGTCGGTGCTCTAATGGACAACTTGGGATGCCAAGGAACGCACTAAAAGATCATAGCTTGATAAAAAGTGGAAATGATACCGTGCTTTGGTCTTTTTTTTTTTGGTTAAAAATATGAGAAAGTAAAAGTATTACCTAATAATTCTACTAAGCAGGATGGAGGAATGCGCCTTACTTTAGTTTCACTAAATGCCTTGGTGTATATATAATTTTATAACGTAAGTGTGCCAAGTGACACATTTCTCCTTCATTTTGCTTCATTTTTTCTTGATTCCTATCACCAACTTTGGTCATAAACCGCTTGTCTCTTGCAATTCAAGGCATTTAGTTGAATCATTTGTACAGCCATTCAAGGAACAACATAAGTGGCCTCCTCAATTTTCCTACACAAAGCCGGAGAAAGGTTTAATTAGCAAGGTTTCGACCGGCTGGAGGATTTGATGAAAAAAATTTGAGGGGAGTGAAGGACTTGAAAAGACATCTCTCTTATTTGGTAGTTTTTCGGATGGTCAAATGACTTGCTCTGTTTTGTTCTCCAAGGTTCTTCACATACATTGCTTGGAATTTGAGTCTTCACCGCCATCCATCATAAAGTTAGTTCCATTGTCAATTTTCTTGCTTCTTCTACTTGGGACTGTTGTAGAGTCTTATTCTACCTTGGTGGAATCGCCATCTCTTCTGGTTACATAGCTGCGAAGGAAGATTTGGATATGTTCCATCAACACTCACAAGGTCCTCTCTATCGTGGGTATGCTGTTGTATTTTGGTTTGTCTGTACCTTGTTGTTTCAAACCTTAATTAGTGTTTCGATTTATTATCATGTGTGGGACATGCCTTGTATCATTACAAGTCATGCTTAGTTAATTTTCTGTTGATTGGGTCAAGAAGGTTGAAGTTGAAATATGGGATGAGATGATATCATGCGATGGTTACACAACAAATCTGGCAAATGAGTGAGGATAAGGAACAACTTGTTTATGGAAAGGAAAAGGTTGTCAAAGAATAGAGACACTTCTTGTGGTACTGACAATAATTGTATACAAAAAGGAATTATACATCAACTAAATATTATGAAAAAACCAGTCAAATATTAGTAAATGCCCATGATGAAAAAAATAAAAATCAACTATAAATTATTTGGTGTTTATTCATGCAAAGAAAGAATATGCTTCAAAAATACTATTATTTTAGTAAAAGATTTGAAGGCTCCTAAAGAAACATTCGGCATATTGAGCGAGACTGCCAAAGGCAATTTGGGGGGGGGGGGGGGGTCCGTATTGTAAGGCAGGGGACCTAAATGCACCGTGAACAGAACAAAGAAGAGGTAACATTGTCAAATGAAAAGTCATATGTATGTTAGTCTACTGCCTTCCTTTACGATACTGTGCGTATTTTAGTACTTTGGGCCTGTTAAATACTTAATGCTGTTTTTATGAATCCATGAAAGTAAAATAAGTAATCGGGGGTCAGCAGACATAAGGCATGGCAACGACACAAATGCTTGATAGATTTTGAAAATTAGTTGCCAACTGGGCGACATTTTGTTTTGTGTTGGAGCAATTAAGTAATGACGAAAACTGAATGGCTTCTCAAAGCTGAATTTTTCAAATGCCAAATCAATTGCTATACAAGTAGAAATGGCGGCCAAAGGAATGAAATTTTGAGCAGCAATAGCAGGGGGAACGTGAGAAGGCGAAGCAGTCAAAGGCAAATCCTTCCAACACAAACATAATATAGATTTCGACGTGTGATTGGTGTTGAACTCTCTCGAGTGGTAGTGGTTGAATTGATAATCAACTTCTGTCGACCTTATTGCGGTGAACTTTCATGTTAACCTAGTGGGACTTCATCATTTCTTGCTACCCTTCTACGATAATTCTTGGCTGCAGGGTCAGAAAAAATGGAAAATTTACCAAGGTTCATGACAGAGATGGAAGAATTTGTGGCTGAGAGTCGCAAGCTGATAAAAAGAGCATGAAGATGAGAGGACTGGAATGAAAAAAAGAGGCATTGGAGGAAAAGGCGGAGTAAAATTGGGAATGCTTTGATATTAAGAAATTTGAAGTTTTACCCATATTTCAACAATGGTCTCAAGCTCTTATTCTTGTTACTTTCCATGAAGAGTTTGCTTCTGAAATATATTAAAACCTACCCATAGTGCGGACATGCAATCTAATTATTAGCAATAATTAAGTTTAAAAACTGGCCTCCTCCAAATGACTCTAATTACTAGTTGTCTCTTATTCTAGCCGCAGCAAAAGTGCATTTCCAAAACCGGTGATTATACCCAGCAACCCAAGGCCAGAGAGGCATATAAGAGAGATGATGAAGTAATCTTGGTCCCAACAAAGCATTTTAACGATTCGACGAATGAACTTTGGTTTAATAGTATTAGAATCGTTTCTAGAACTAAAAGTTTTTAGGTAAGAATCCAAGTTAGAATAGATTTATATATATATATATATATTATATTTTAAATAAAAAGGCTTTTAAACAATTCATCATCATATGGCCATTAAGCGAAAGACCAAAGGCTAACCATGTACACCAGCAACAGCACACAATTGTATTACTTTCCCGGGAAGAAATTGGCTAACTTCACCAAATCCACAAAATTATGAAAGGGAATATTTTCGTTTTCTATGGATTAGAATTTCAGGCTGTGGAGATGGTGACATCACACTATCTTTGTTAGGAAACATCCATTCCCGCGGAACATTACGAATGATCTGATCTCGCACTAATGGATCTGTAAATGCAAGAAGCAAAGCCTTTGCGTTTTCAATTGGCCCTTCCGCCTCTGTCATTGTGGCCTCTCTCATTTTCTCACTTTCCATCTGGTACATAATCAACCACCAATTAGAATGAGTGCTACATATTACTTCACTATGTCTTCTAATTTGAGTTTCTTCCAATAAAGCCCATAAACAACTTGAAAGAGAGATCACCTAAAAACCCCCTTTCTAGTTAGTTGACTTGGTGGCAAAGACAACAGAGACAAGGAACCAGGACCACAAAATCTTCTTG
This sequence comes from Rhizophora apiculata, assembly GCA_037832385.1. Taxonomy (NCBI): domain Eukaryota; kingdom Viridiplantae; phylum Streptophyta; class Magnoliopsida; order Malpighiales; family Rhizophoraceae; genus Rhizophora; species Rhizophora apiculata. Next base: position 5,248,594 of record CM075424.1, on the reverse strand, counting down.
GAAATGATAATGCGTTTGTGAGAAGTGCTTATGTGCAACAAAGCAATCTACCTCACACTGGTAATCCACCACCAACATAAATTGCCAAAGACAACCTAGAGATTAAGGGGGTTGGTCCCACTAGCTATGCAGTGGAAACATCAGAATTCATCGGGCTGGTCCAAAAGACAGTTCCATAGATTCTGAAACAAGTGTTTGCAATGGTGAGAAGCAAGTCGATTCTGGAAATCTGCCTCAGAGAGACAATAGTGTAACTGAGTTTGACTCAGAATGCACCCTAAATTTGCAGTATGAAGGAGAAGAATCCACTGCCGAGCATTTGCAACGATTGCAAGAGTTGGATACCAAGTTTCGTGACTACCGAAGATGAGGCTGCGTGTTGCGTCCGGCAAACTCTTGAAGAGAACATAGAGGGGCAGGCTCCTGAGCTCCTGAAGCAAGGGAGAATGGAACACTAACAATGGCAGATAAAACCTGTCTCACAACTGAAGAATCCTGTGATGATAATAACTCAACATCGGCAATGAACAGTGTAGAGCCACAATGCTTCTTACAGAAGCCGAAAATTCCTTATTTCTCCCTTCTTGTCCCGTGTTCTGATAATTGATGTCTCTCTCTTGCTTTCCTTTCTTCTGCCATGGCTATTCCTTGCATCACCTCTCGTGCAGATGCTAAAAGCCAAGTTAAGCAGACTATCATTAAACATAACAGTATTGCAACTGAATTGATGATTGCTTTGGCACTACTGATTCCAGACTTTCATTTGCCTCTCTTGATTTACGCCTGCAAGGTATGGTTCCTCATCATCCGTACGCTCGGTCAATCTTTCTCTTCATATGAAGATGGATTGGGCTTTCTTTCACGTTGGCATTGGTATCATATGTTTTGCTTGGACAATGGCAAGCTTTGTGTTCAAATGAATGGCAACTTATTCGTTTCCTTTATTTTATTTTTTTGTTTTTCAGAGATCAACTTTTATTTGTTCTATAACCATCCATTTCAATTCACGAGCCGAGACTGTACAGAAATTAATGAATCATGTCAACAAAACATGAACGTATAAATACTATGCTTGTTAAAGTTTAAAATGTCATCTTTTCTTAAATTTCATCTAACAATTTTGATCTCTTAAGTTAATTAATTTCAAAATAAAATATTATAGTCTTTATAATTAAAAATTCATGAATTCAACACACGTTATCCTCTTTCTTCTATTAATTGTAAAGTTCTATCAAGTAAAGGGAGATTGTACTTCGTTCACGATTTCAATTTAATGATCTTATACGGGAAAGACATGTTGAAATTTGATGTGTGATATATTCTTAAATTTTACTCAACTAGTTTAAATTTTTGGGTTGATTGGTTGAGGTTACGGTCCTCGCTCCAAGTCTCTCCTTTTTTTTACCTTGGTTTGTTAGAATTGGGTTTGAACCCTTGTTCCGTGCCCGCTTTAGCATGGTATACGTTCCCACAATTGTGGTTGATTGCTCGCAGAATATATGATTACATAAAATTGACCAAATGTCCATCTCGATTTTTATTTTTATTTTTTTTCCCTTTCATAGTGTCGATCTGGAAATTGGAATAAATGAATAATTGCAGTGTATCATCAATTAATCAAGAAACCAGGCTAGCACACATAATTGAACAAAACAGAGCCTGATTAAATCCAAGACAAAAAAAAAAAAAAAAAAGAAAAAGAAAAACCAATTATGCCATGGAAACCAAACAGATGAATCTTATATTATAACTGACACAATCAACAATTTCTTATTGACCCGCTCCTTCAAGGATACTATTTTGACATTTATTTTCATTACACCATTCCTTTACAAACTTCTTTTTTCTTTTTTTATTTGATTCTACTTTGGTTAACTCACTGCAAATAGTAGGCGAGGAATGACACAAGCGAAGCCCCAACAAAAGACCCAACAACCGGCAATGCTGTGCAGGCCCCATTGCTAGGGGCAGGAGCCGGAGCTGAGGCCTGATCGGCGGCCAAGGCCACAGTCATGGAGGTGGCCGCAGCAGCCAAGAGAACAGCGCAGGAAATCTTCTTCAATTCCATGATGATGGGAAAGAACCGCCTAGACCTGCCTTGGATACGAAGAAATTGTTTAGACTTTTTCTTTTTGGTTTTGTTTCTTCTCTTTTGTTTGTGTGTAGGCCTAAGAGACATATAAAGATAAAAACGAGGTTATTTTTAGAATCAAAACGGTTAACGTTAGTTTTAAAAGGATCGGTCTTGCAGGCATTGTGAAGTTTTTGTTAATGCAAGCTTGTGGTGTGATAATTGTGTTCTAATGTATTTGTGGTGCATATTTTCGTATGGTTATTTTCCTGTTTAGCATTGTTAACCAAGCAGATTTAGGCAGTTTCATTTATAGAATAGCTTTTTGGATCTTATAATTGATAAATTTGTAAATTAATTGATACACGAATGGATTTTGGCAAAAACATACTTGAAAATTGGGTTCATGGTTCACGTAAATTTTCGGGGAATGGGGAGAGAGTTACTTTCTTGTTGCCCCTTTTGCCAAGGTATAAGAACTGTATTAGGGAAGCGGATTTTTCTTTTTTCTTTTTTTATTTATTTTTATTTCTCTTTCTACCTAGAGTTTCTAGAAATCCAACGGCCCCCACCTCAAAATTAGGATGTTCTTTTTAGATATCCAAGGCCCAAAACAATCAGCTGCATTCAAAATCAAGTTTATTGGTACGTACGTAAATCTCTGTCTAGTCAATCATTTCCCTCTGTCTAGACTCACTGGAGCTATGTTCGTGTTCTATCCACGCTTACTTAGTGCAATAGGTATTTTGATTGGCCTCGCCTCATTTTGATATTATGTAAATTTTGTTTACTAATTTTAAAGATTAAGGAAAATTATGAAATAGTTAGATTAATAAATTATTTTTGAAAAAAAAAATCAAATTTAATATGATTATGATTTCAATCTTTATTTTCAAAACTAATTGGTCCAATCAGGCAGTTGAGATTTAAGTATTGTATAATTATTTTTTTCTAAAAAAATTGAACAAATGGCATTTCGAATAGAGTACATCTGGTTTTAGGTTGGGTGGGTTTTCTTGACGGGTAAAAGTTTATAGTTTCAGAAAATGTACGAGGAGGACGAGACATTCTATTATTATGATTATTATTATTATTATTATTTTAAAATTAATTTATTTTTTTTTTGCCAAAATTAATAAGATATACAATAAAAATGACAAAATGTATAACAAGTATAATAAAATATACAACAAATTGAAAAAAAATAATAACACTTTATTGCATATTCATACATGCTACAAATTTTATTCTATTTATTGTTTATTGCGTAAATTATTTTCAAGAAAAATTGAAATTTCAAAAGAAAAATTAATTTAGATTGGCGTTATAACGAAGTCATGACGTAAATCTGTCTCAATTATGTCAAGAAATGCGTCCACAACTATCGCCGGAGATGATGGGGGTGGAATGGACAAGGCGGTAAACGGGTGGGGCAATAGCCCCGACAAGTGACAGTACGGTAGTGGTGGTGCGGGGGCCCTGTATAGAGAAACAGCTTAGTTTTTATACTGACCCTGCTTTTAAATTTCAAAATCTGGAGAAGCACGTTGGGTTTGATATTTAAAATGAGGTGCAAGCCAGCTGAGATGGGAACCAGGAAGGTTTACCATGTCCGATGGGCTGAGAAAGAATAGAGATTGGGTCCCAGAGGCGGACTGTGAACAACTTGGGCGTTACAGACTCTAGGCATCCGAGTGGTGTTGGTGGTGGGGTCTCTTCTACCAAGGAATTGACTTTAAAGGAGCGCGTCCAGCTGAGGCACCAGAGGGTGCAGGAAAAGCTACAATGACAAAAGATAAAAGGGTAAAAAGCAAGAGACAAAAGACGACATTAAAATGTGGGGCGGCACTCTGCAGAAAATTGAAAATAAAGGATATGAGACAGAGGTGCTGCGTTTTGTTTACTTGAGAGATGCTGTAGCTTTTTGAACTCTTATGTTTAGAGGGACGTTTGGGGGTTGGTGTAGGAATGGATCTTCTTCCTTTCATACACTCTTAAATTTATTTATTTATTTATTTATTTTTATTTTTGATGGTTAAGAATTTGAATTTCTAGATTGGGACCACGTGGAGTTGTGAAAAAGGAGATATAAATAAAAGGAAAATTGTAAAACAGTAGATGTCACATTTGATGTATCATATAATTCTGTCCTCTCTTCTACCTTCCTTCCCAACTAAACAAAAAATATATATATATATATATATATATATATATATATATATATATATATATATGAAGGCTCCAGTTTCAATTTATAAAAATATCATCTTAACTAGAACTCTGATATTAATATCTTGTTACTCTAAATTTGGCTTAATGAATGTCGATGTTAAAAACAATCATCTTAAAAGTCAAGTTATTGAATTGGTATAATAAATTTAGATATAAAAATTGCCTTCCGATACATTTCTCCATTTCTTGATTAACGTCTAGGGCGCGAAGGAGTCCCTGACACGACTTACGTGGCATGTAGCTTTTGCACCGGCCTCATCCGCTTTGTCCTCTTTTGTTTTTTAAAAAATGTGTGATGTACATATAACTAAGATTGTTAATATAAATAGATATCAACAATTCTAGTATTTTTTTTTAATGATATATATACACATTTTAAAATATTTATTATGTTTATTTAATTTTTAAGTATAATTTGTCCATATTTTTATTTTATATAAATTTATTTTATTATTTTTTATTTTAAGTAAGTTTTACGTTTTATGTGAAGAAAGATGATAAGTAAATTATATTAAAAAATTTAAATGAAAATTTTTTTATTTTCTTATTCACATTATATACATATATATATATATATATATATATATATATATATATATATATATATATATATATATGTATTTTTATTGAAAAAAGAAAAGAAAAGCATGTGGAATCCGCGTTAAGGCCTTCCGCGTCACCCCATGTCCTTCGGTCCGTTTGGTCCAATCCACGTTACATTTTTCTTAGGGGATACGGCGGCGGTCACCGACCGAGGTCCTTCTTCTCAATTCTAGATATCACAGGTTGTCCAAAACAAAAGTTACCACCGCACACGCCAAGATAGACAGCTGTTAAAGCATGTTAATGTCGTTAGGTGAACGTTGCCAACCCTTTTGTGGACCCACACGCCGCGCTTCACAACACCATAAAGCCACCCCACCTCCCTCCTCAATGCTCATCACAATTCACAATCACAGCAGCAGCCTCCCTGTGTCTCACTCTTCATCTCTCTCTATATCTGGGTTAAGTGTCTTTGTGGGGTTTCAGCCAGTTACAGCAATGGCCCAAGTGAGCATATCCTCCAAGACATTCTCGCTCGCTTCCGTACTAGCGGTGCTAGCGGCTGCCGTTATGGTCTCGGCTCAGGACAGCGGGATGGCCTCCGCACCGGCTCCCGGGTTGGACACTGGAGCTGGGTTCTCTCTGCCGGTTTCATCTGCCCTTGCCGTATTCTCTGTTGTTGTTTCTCTTCTTGCTCTCTGGAGGCATTAATTCATAATATCATTATAGACTTTGTTTCCATATATAAATATATCTATGGCTTGCAATCGTCTTATTCAGGGGATTGAAATTCGTGATTTTTGGATCCTGAGGAAGGAGAGAGAGAGAGAGAGTCATTTGTACCGGATTCATTTATTCATTATTTATTTGTATTGATTATATATTAATAATGAAATCAGATATAATTTTAATTTCTTATTCCGATTATCTTCGTTTCTTTTTCCTTTTCTTTTCCATTTCCCTGGACCTGTACCTGCCATCTAGTCACTTCTTCTTCTTCTTCTTATTATTATTATTTAGCCTTTTGGTACCATCTGAGCGACAATGTATCTATCATTTCTTTCCCCCAAAGCTTTAGGCGATCCAGGTAATAATTTCCTCATGTACCATAAAAAAGGAAAAAATAAAGAAAGGAACAATTTTCACATGTAAAAGTTGGGACTTTTCACCTCTGGATTTTGTGGCCCGGCCAGTTGAAAAATATAGAGATTCAATTACCTGGTTGGAAGGTATGTAAAATATTAAAAGCAAGAGTACTATTCTCTTAATTATTTATTCATATATTAAATAATTTTATTAGTTGTGGATTCTAGAAAGCCTTTAGCCGTTTACGGTGCTGAAGGTTGAAGCTTGCGCGCATGATTCTTTGCACTTAGTAGAACGGTCCAAATTGATAATTCAACGACTATTTATTTAGTCAAATATGAACAAATTAATGTAGAAACTGAAAGTTGTCTTCGAACAAGATTCTGAGTTCGTTATGCCATCATTAATTAGTCAAATAAATTAATGAACGTGGATTGTTATTATTAGAGATAATTTAAATTTATTATATACTAGATATTAATGTTTAAGTAAAAATTAAATAATTAAGTTATATTTATTATAATTTTAATATTATATTAAAAATAAATGTAATTTAAGTACACAAAAATTTTAATATTTTAATTTATTATATAATTAATTGATATAAACTTTATTAAATGGTTGCTGCAGAGAGTTAAGAGATATTAATATAATTTAATATTATGTATGTATTTAATTATTATTATATGACTTTTTAAATTAATAAAATTATGTTTTTTAATTATTTAATAATTATACGTTCCAACTCTTTTTCATTTTTTACAGAAGCAACCGGGAAAATAAAAACTTATAGTAGAACAAAATTTATTTTTAGCTTATTATTTGAATTCCCACAAAATATATTTTTGGTAAAAGAAAAAAGAATCATGATATTCTATTCTTAAATTTTGCAACAGCAATCGAACGAATCCCACGTTGAAGAACATCGATTAGTTTTTGGTTCATATAATGACGTTTTCTAGGCTTCGTTGAAAGTACCAAATCATAAAATCCTCCATTTTTTCAACCATTGTTGGTGGCTGCAACCCCAACGGTGTCTTCTATAAAAAGATGCGTTCACACTTTTGCTGTTGCGGCGTACCAAAAACAAACACATGCATTGTCGGTGGGCATATTTCAGTATATTTATTCCTTGATAAATTGTTTTGCACGCAGAGCCCCACATGTGTGTATATATATATATATAGAGAGAGAGAGAGAGAGGCACGTAAATATATTAATTATCCTATTTATGAATTTAAGTTAAAATTATTCATTAATGTTCTTGTTTAATCTCTTCAATAGGAAGGATTTATTGTTTAAAAATTTAAAACTTACTTTTATATTTAATTCTATTATTAATAAATTTAAAATGTAATATTACTTGCTCAATATAAATTTTATTTATTATGTAAAAAATTGAGAGTGAAGAGGTTTAAATTTAAACTAATACAGGAGGGACAGACAAAGGTATCGTACCAATCAAACTAGAATGACTTTTGAGATAAGAATTCAGTTGATAACATCAAAAAGCGTCGTTAAAAACTTCGTTTCTAAGTCATGTGATCGACCATGGCCGCAGAAGCAGGCCACAACACATGGGCAACTTGGTAAGGCATCCTATTTTCTTATAGAAATACTTAACGAGTGAAATGCCAACCAAATATTTGCTTCATCTCAAGCTTGCCATACAACGCCACTCATTGTGTGGACCAACCAACATGGAACAAAGAGACAAACCAAACGAAGGGTCTATTTGGCTAGGTTTGCTGTTGATGTTTTTTACATTTGATATTATGATGTTCACTGTTTGTTTTTGTTTTGTTTTGTTTGTTTTTTTGTTTTTTTTTTGTAAAAATAAGATTTTTTTAAAATAATTAATATTAATAAATAATTTATTAGTAATAAATCAATAAAATATGATATATTTGAACTTTAAATAGAAATTAAAAAAATTATTATTGGTACAACCAAAAACTCATAATAATAAATTCAACATTAATGATTATATTATTATTATAAATTTTATGTAATATTATCACAAATATAAACTATCTCAAATTGTGAATTTGATTAGCACTAATCATATATATATATATATAGAGAGAGAGAGAGAGAGAAAGAAAGAGAAGATAGGGAGAGAAAAATAATATATAAAGAAAAAAATAGAGTAAAAAATGACAAAATAATAAGATAGAGAGAGACACAAATTGGAGAGAGAAAAAGAAGATAAAGAGAAAAATTGTGTATAAAGAGCAAGAATAGAATAAGAGTAAGACAGATAGAGATAAGTGATATAGAAAGAGACTAAAAATTGTAAATGATATAAAAATCAGAAATTAAAAGTTAAAAATTCATTTTTCTCAAAAGAAGGACATCATAATTTGAAAAAAGAAAATAGAATTAAGAATTAGTTACCAAACATAATTTCTTTCGTTGTTTGTCCAAAAATAAATAAAAAATAAGAAAATCACACTAATATTAAATAGATCCCAAGTTATTTCACATTTCAGGTAGTTATTTTTAATACTGGGTGCTGTAATTTCCACAATGAAATGTAATTGGTGTTAATGGGAATATTGTTTGCTGACATTTCCCAACCACCTTGATTAACGTCTACGTACCGACATGCAAAGGTCGAGAACAAGGAAGGATCCTCGGGTACGTGTCAAGAGGAGGATACGGCGCCGCTCACCAACTGAGGTCCTTCTTCTAAATTCTAGATCACTTCCCGCATAATAGTCAATCAATCCCCTGTTGTCCGAAACAAAAGTTACAAGCGCACACGCCAAGATAGACGGCTGTTAAAGCGTGTCAATACCGTTAGGTGAACGTTGCCAGCCCTTTTGTGGACCCACACGCCGCGTCTCGCAACACCATAAAGCCACCCCACCTCCTCCTCAAATCTCGTCACAATTCACAATCACAGTAGCGGTCTCTCTGCGTCTCTCTCTTCCTCTCTCTCTTTCTCTCTATCTACGTTAAGTTTCTTTGTGGGGTTTCAGCCAATTACAGCAATGGCCCAATTGAGCATATCCTCCAAGACATTCTCGCTCGCTTTCCTACTAGCGGTGCTAGCGGCTGCCGTTATGGTCTCGGCTCAGGACGGCGGGATGGCCTCCGCACCGGCGCCAGGGATGGACAATGGAGCTGGGTTTTCTTTGCCGGTTTCATCTGCCCTTGCCGTATTCTCCATTGTTGTTTCTCTTCTTGCTCTCTGGAGGCATTAATTCATAATATTATTATAGGCTCTGTTTATATATATATATATATATGTCTTGCAACCGCCTTGTTCAGGGGATCCAAATTCGTGATTTTTGGGTGATGAAGAAGGAGAGAGAGCGAGAGAGTCATTTGTTCATTATTCATTTGTATTGATTACATATTAATAATGAAACCAGATATACTTTTAATTTCCTTTTATGATTATCTTCGTTTCTATTACTTTTTCTTTTCCTTTTCCCTGTAACAGCTAGTTACTTCTTCTTCTTCTTCTTTTTTGTGTGTGTGTGTGTGTGAGTGTGTTTTTGGTACCATCTGAGAAACAATTTAGCGATCTTGGTCTTCCCACCAAAGCTTTAATTGATCCGAGGAATAGTTTTCTCACGTACCATTCAAAAAAACAAAAAAAGAAAGAAAGAAAAGGAACAATTTTCACATGTAAAAGTTGGGACTTTTCAACTCTGAAATCTGTGGCCCCAGCGCAAGTTCAAAAATATAGAGATTCAATTACCTGGTTGGAAAATATGGAAAATATTAAAAACCCCAGTAATATTCTCTTAATTATTGATTCATATATTAAATAATTTTATTAGTTGTGGATTCCACAATTATTTTAATTAGTTACTTCACATAAAAAGCGTTTAGCTGTTGACGGGGCGGAAGGTTGAAGCTTGCGTGCCTGATTCTTTGCACTCGGTAGAGCGGTCCAAATTAATTATTTAACCACTTTTTATTTGGTCAAATATGAACAAATTAATATGGAGACTGAAAGTTGTCTTGGAACAAAGATTCTGAGTTTGCTATGCCATTGTCAATTTGTCAGATGAATTAAAAATGGTTGGTTGTTATTATCTGAGTTATTATAAATTAGATGTAAATGTTTAAGTAGAAGTTAAATAATTAAATTATATTTATTATAATTTTAATATTTTATTAGAGATAAATGTAATTTAATACATAAAAATTTGAGTATATTTAATTTATTATTTAAGTAATAAGTATGAATTTTTGTTATGTGGTTAATATAGATAATTAAAAAATATTATTATGACTTGATATCATGTGGATTTCTTTAATTATTGTTGTTTAAAGTTTACAAATTAATAAAATTTAGTGTTTATATAAATAGGGAACTTTCATATAATCAGTTAAAAGTGGTATCAAAGCAATTAAGTTTTACCAGTAGTATTATAGTTGAATCAATTTGACAACCAAAATAGTGAAGCAATCCCCAGTCAACACTAGTTCGATCCAAAATTGCATCTGAGCCACTCCATTTGGAAAGTAGCCTTCAAGCACTCGCAAAAGAAATAGGCGTCAGGATTATCAATGCCGATATTCAAGTAAGAATCATACAAGAATCGACACTTATCAAAGTGGGCATTCAATCCTAGACCAAAACAGAGAAGCAGCCATTAGTTACCACAGATAACATCAGAGCTGGTTTGATTCAGAAACCAAAAGAGGGAAACACAGATTGGAGAATTGTCAGAGTAATTGATCTAATAGTTATATCCTAACAGATATTTGATTCAGGTAGATACGAAGCACATAAGCCCTGTTGGAGCTACTGCAAAAGCACCCAAAGCCACCACTGAAGCCACCAGACTCTCGCTGAGATTAAAAAAAAAAAAAACCAAAGATTAGAATAAGAAACTTAAAAGACAGAGAAAAAAAAAGAAAAGGAAGAATGAAACTTAGGATCTAATTTATATAAAATTGTAATAAAGTAATCAATAGAAAAAAATAGATTTAGATATGTAAAAGAATCTAAGAATTAAACTGAGACCAACAATTATAAACATTTTAATTGATTTTGACATAACAAGATATTGAATTAGCCAAAGCATATAAAAGTTTGAATATAAGAATTGTTAAGTTGGCACCTAGAAAAACCTCATTTACAAGATTTGGATATAAAGATTTGTGAAATTAAGAAAAAAAAATAACAAAATAAAATTAATTCAGTTAAATTATTTTTATATGAGATAAAAAAAATTAAGAAGTAAAATATTTATATAATAATATTATATAAATATTATATATTATAAATTTTTATTATAAATAAAATTTTAAATTTTAATATTTAAGGTTACATACTACTTATTCTCTCAAAGATTCAAAAATTAAAAAAAAAATAAGTCAATTATACGCTAATTAAAGTAAAAATTATATAAAAATTTTTTTTAATAATTATATTTTTTATGATAAAAATACATATTATATTAACATTTTATTAACTAATAAAAAGAAGAGTTAAGTTTTTAAACAAAATTATTAATATGAAATGATTTTTATTGAAAAAAATGAATAATTAAATTATAAAATTTTATTAAAATAAATAAATATTATAAATAATTATATTACTAAATAAAAATTAAAAAGTAATGTTATAATTAATTTAAATTTATTAAATATTAAAATTTAATATATATATATATAAATTTGAGTTGTTTTTTTTTTTAAATTTTAATATTAAATTTACAATATATATAATTTAGTATATAAAAAATTTAATATTTTAATTTATTATATAATTAATAAATATAAAATTTTGTTATATGATTAGAATAAATAATTATAAGATATTAATATAATTATTTTTTAATTATTATTATATGATAATTTTTATATTAATAAAATTAAATATTTATATAATTATTTAATAGTTATACATCTTTATTCCATTTTTTCCTCTAAGCAAAAGGAAAAATAAAAACTTATAGTAGAACAAAATTTGCCTTATTATTTGAATTCACGCCAAAATACTTTTCTGAAAAAAGAAAAAAGAATCATGATATTATATTCTTAAATTTTGCAGTAGCAATCGAATGAATCCCACGGTGAAGTACGTCGATTAGTTTTCGTTCATATAATGACGTTTTCTAAGCTTCATTGAAATTACCAAATCATAAAATTCTCTATTTTTTCAACCATTGTTGGTGGTTGCAACCCCCACGATGCTTCCTGGAAAGGGATGGGTTCACACTTTTGCTGTTGCGGTGTACCAAAAGCAAACACGTACATTGGCGGTGTGTTTATTTCAGTATATTTATTCCTTGATAATTGTTTTGAAAATCCAACATATATCTTTTTTTTTTTTTTAAAGATAAATATAATAATTATCACATTTATAAACCTAAATTGAGGTTTTTTTTTTAATATTTTCATTCATTTTTCTTCTTAAAAATTATTTATTATTAAAATATTATTATATATGAATAAATTTTTTAAAAATTAATTATAATATTAATAAATTTAAAATTTATTATTTTTTTAATATATATTTCTTATTTATTATGAGAAGTTAATAAATTTAATCTTCGAACAATGTAAAAAAAATTATTTATTAATCAAATTAGTGTAACTCTCAAGGTAAAAATTTTGTTAGATACTGGCACAAACTTGTGTCTCTAAGTCATGTGACAACACGTGGACATTTTTTTTGGTAAGGTATATTATTTTCTTATAAAAATCGATATGGATAAGAAATTATTTTATTTGAAAATTTAAATTATTAATTAAAATTTATAATATAAATTATATATTATATTTTAATATTTTTTTATTAAAAATTTATTAATTTAAAAATATAAATAATAAATAAATTTATTTAATTTATAAAAATTTATAATAAAATATAAAAATAATTTTACATGAATATAAAATTATTTGATAATAAAAGATTCTGATCCCATCGCTTGCTTCATCTCAAGCTTGCCAAAGGTCATAAAGTTGCCTTCTGCGACACTTCCGGACTACCTTGATTAACGTGTATGTACCGAGATGCAACGGTCCAGATCCTCGGCAACGTGTCAAGAGGAAGATACGGCGCCGCTGACCGATAGAGGTCCGCCTTCCAAATTTTAGATCAGTTCCCACATAATAATCAATCACGCGCTTTGATCCCCTGTTGTCCAAAGCAAAAGTTACAAGCGCACACGCCAAGATAGACGGCTGTTAAAGCATGTCAATGCTGTTAGGCGAACGTTGCCAGCCCTTTTGTGGACCCACACTCCGCGTCTCGCGACACCATAAAGCCACCCCACCACCCTCCTCAATTCTCGTCACAATTCACAATCACAGCAGCCTCTCCGTGTCTCTCTCTTCCTCTCTCTCTTTCTCTCTATCAGGGTTAAGTTTCTTTGTGGGGTTTCAGCCAATTAAAGCAATGGCCCAAGTGAGCATATCCTCTAAGACATTCTCGCTCGCTTTCGTACTAGCGGTGCTAGCGGCTGCCGACATGGTCTCGGCTCAGGACAGCGGGATGGCCTCCGCACCGGCGCCCGGGATGGACAAGGGAGCTGGGTTTTCTCTGCCGGTTTCATCTGCCCTTGCCGTCATCTCCATTGTTGTTTCTCTTCTTGCTCCCTGGAGGCATTAATTCATAATATTATTATCGGCGCTGTTTATATATATATATATATATGGCTTGCAATCGCCTTATTCAGGGGATTGAAATTTGTGATTTTTGGATGATGAAGAAGGAGAGGAGAGAGAGAGTCGTTTCTTCGTTGTTTATTTGTATTGACTATATTAATAATGAAATCAGATATACTTTTAATTTCTTTTTCCGATTATCTTCGTTCCTTTTTCCTTTTCTTTTCCTTTTTCCCTGTACCTGCCGGCTAGTCACCGTTTTTTTTTTGTGTTGTTGGTACCTTCTGAGCAACAATTTATCAATCTTTTCTTTCCCCCCTAGCTTTAGGCGATCCAAGTAATAATTTTCTCATGTACCATAAAAAAAAAAAAAAGAGGAAAAAAAAATAAAAGAAAGGAACGATTTTCACATGTAAAAGTTGGGACTTTTCACCTCTGAATGCTGTGGCCCCGGCGTAAGTTAAAAAATATAGGGATTCAATTACCTGATTGGAAGACATGCAAAATATTAATAACCAGAGAGTAATATTCACTTAATTATTTATTCATGCATTTTTTAAAACACTTTTAGAGATTGATTGATGGATACATAACTTAGAGACAAAATGAAAATCAATCTAGTATAATTAATAATAATAATTAACAATTTTTTTTTTATCAATTTTTAGATTTTTAAATTTTTTTTAATGTTTTTTAATACTTTTAATATTTGTTGATTCCACGATTGTTTTATTTTGGTTACTGCACGGGAAAGGTGGGCGTTTACGGGGCAGAGCGTTGAAGCTTGCGAACATAATTCTTTGGCTCTTTGCTCTTAGAAGAGCGGTCCAAATTAATTATTCAACGAGTATTTAAACAAATTATAATATGGGAGCTGAAAAAGGTCTTAGAACAAGATTCTGGGGGGCCGTTTTGGACGACTTACATAATAATTGTTCAGACAGAGAATAGGCAAATGTATGTTCGAACTCTTCTTTATTTCCCTGGGGCAAATAATGAAAAACAAAATTGGTAGAATAATATTTGGATTATTATTTAAACTCACGGAAAAGTACCCTTTTTTTTTTTTTTTTCTTACAATAAATTTTGGTTCAAGCAATGACGTTTTTCTATGTTTCACAGCGAAGACCACAAGCATAATATCCTCCATTTTTTTCTACCATTGTTGCAAGCCCTGCAAATACAATACCGGCTACACGTGTGCTGCTATTGCGTTGTACTAAAGATACGTGCATTAGCCATGCTAAAAGAAATAATAAATAAATAATAAAAGATACATGCATTGGCGGTGGGTATATTTCAAAACATTAATTTGTTGCCAAATAAATTGTTTTGAAAATCCAACACAATTCTGGTTTGAAATAAAGCTCCGGTCAGAAGCTCTGCTTCCAAGTCATGTGAATGACCCCAGTAGCAGGCCCACAACACATGGACACTTCAGTTAGGTATCTCATTTTCTTATAGAAACCGGCCGACCGACTTAACAGGTGAACTGCCAACCAACGTTTGCCTCATCTCAAGCTGCCAATACAGCGCCACTCATTTGGTGGACCAGCCAACGTGAAACAAAGAGACAGACCACACCAAGCTGTTCCACCTTCCAAGTGATCATCCTTAATACTGGGTGTTATAATTTAGTAATATACACACAAATAATTAAAAAAAAAAAAAAGTAAATGATTGCACGAAGTTTAGTTCAGGAAATTCCTGCGAGTCCAATATATAGCATCAGCTACACTACACCGTCTTCTTATGCCCAAGTCCCTCAACCTCACAAGACCAAAAACACCATTGTCAGCTGCCCTCTTCGGCTTAAAGCAGAGAATTGGGATAGATCCTATCCCTTAGTGGGCAGCCCATTAACCACTGCCGAGAACCATAACGATGAAGGGGCTTTTGGATCCAATATAGTTCAGGCCTCGATATGCTCCTTCGTAGGCTCCCGTGTTTCATGAAAAAAGATATGTCAAAAAGCCACTGCCTCTCGACGGCACTTTTTTAAAAAGATCATTAATTTGATTCTTTTAAAAGTGAGTTAAATTAACTTAATCTTATGTATACGAGAAAATAAAAATTTTAAATTTCATATAACTGAAATAAAAAAATGTAATCTAAGATAATAAACTTATTATATTTACTAAAAAAAAAAAAAAAAGTGAATATGTGTAACAAATACTTTTTTTTTTTTAAAAAAAATTGTTTTGGGGAGTGCTTATTTAATTATTTATTTTATTTTGCTGATCCCAATTAAATTTGTGTTTAAATTTTTGTTTTTACTGTATTGTCGTTCACATAATCGATTTTCAAGATGAATAATGATATAAATATTCTAATTAAAACGGATATGCTGCGAGATCTGGCTACAATAATAGCTAATGTGATAATTCTCTGTTGTTAGGTCAATGAAACATATTGATAAATATGGATTACAATTAATGGTTTCAAAAATACAAACCGAAAGGGAGAAAACTTGAGAGAAATTTCAATAAAAGCTGTTGGTTCAGCTGTTTTTCCTAAAATTATATAAAGGGTGTAAATTGGTACATCTTTGAAAGTAAGAAGGGGTAATTTGATTGGATTCCCAAAAGTTGGAGGAAAGGATACGGGAAAGAGGGAGATAAAGGACACCTTCAATTAAAGCAAAAGGACTGAAAGAAAGAGAAAGGGTTTAAGTAGATTCCTCCTTTTCACAAACTTGAATATTGCAGCCAGTTACTCCAAAGAACATTGGCAGCTAATCTGCATATTGAATTGGATGTCAATCTGCTTGTGCTGTTAATGATGTCTAAAATTGAGATCAGGCAAACTCCATCAAGAAATTGATTTGCTTGAAACCAACCCGTGGAAATGATAGAGTTAGCCACCTGGTCATTGAGTTAGTGGGGAGGCGGTGGTGCGATCCCCAGTTTCTTCATCCTACTCTCCGGTCAAAGCACTCTCGATAACAAAAGATAAAAAGACAAATGATTATTATTATTATTATTATTATTAACAGGCACATTTGCACATCTGCACTAAATTTGAACCTTAATTAAGATGCATAATCTCCGTCATAAAATCGGTGGGCCCTATTTTTCTCTTGAGTTTTGTTTGAGTAAGAGAGGATATGCACTCCTTGCATCCCTCTAGCGAGGGAGGAGGTCACCCAATTTGGAACCTAAGACAGATGGAATAAACGCCATAGGCCCAGCATTGAGAGACCAGACCCTACATGCACTAGCTGATCGATCATTTTGTCTAAATGATATACACGCAAATGGGGGAAGAACATACCCACATGCCTACAAGCCCTAGATTTACAGGCGCTCACAAATGAGTATATGCAGCTGGCTTTGACTAAATGAAGAAATTGCTTGCTGGCCTCAGTGGCCCACGGGCCCTAAAAATCAAGATAGGAAAATTTTCTTTGTTTTTCATTTTTTTTTTCCCCCCTCTTCTTCTTTTAAACTTGCAATTGCTTTTGTTCTTCAAATCACAAAATCGTGGATGAATGCATATAGTAATCTTCATCATCAAAACGATAATACAATCCACATTGGTGTATTCCTTTAATTATTATTATTTGTCTACTGAAAGAGGTTCATCTACTCTAAAATATGAAGAATAAAGATAAATCTTAAACATTATGTAAATGGAAAAAAGAACAAATAAGGGGAAAAAAGAAGAATATTAGAGTCCTTAATTGCTTTCTTTTCATGCGCTTTTCCTCGTATCAATTTTTTTTTTATTCATTTCATTTCAAGAATAAAAATATTACCAAAGATAGGATCCTTCTGGGACGCTGATGAAAGTTATCTTTGTGTAAGAATAGTTGCCCGTGCGATGATGCATGGAAACAAACAAATTCAACAAACTTTTAGGTATATAAATTGATGATTAATGCAATATTATTTTAGTGCCACTTTATTGGGTTTAAAATGTGTTCACCATTCGTTATGGAGATGTGCATTATATGATAATTCAATGAAGCGGACGACTAGTCTTGGGACAAAAATGTGAGATATTACCTATATATATATATAGAGAGAGAGAGAGAGAGAGAGAGAGAGAATGCACTATTTGTTCCTACTTTCTCTGAACTTCCGATATAGATATGATATGATGCTTTAATCACGGCCCGCCATGTACTAAGATGATATCTTATTAACCCTGATTTATCGTTCAAAACCTGTGATTAGGCAATGCTGCCATCAGAATTTTGGACAAAAAGAATACATATTATATATACCAATTGATTTGACATCCACCCACGTCAAACATGGCCTTTTCAACTTGTCCTTCAGCAGAGAGAAAAGCCTAGAAATATCTCTCTCCATAATATTTTTGCTTGTTATGTTACGTATGCATTCTCTCTCCTTCTCTTTGAAGTTTATCTCTATATATTCCCTATACAAAGATACCCAATACCCACAACTTGAAGAATCTTCAAGCGCCAAAGCAGAGTGACTTTGGCAGAAGAAAATGAATCAAAGCAGGCATATGTCACGGATAATGATCATGGGAAAGAAAAGATATATCTAGGTATAGTCCAAAAGAAGGATTTTTGTACCTTACTGCTTTATTTTTTTTCCCCACCCTCTTTTTACCCTTTTGAAAGGTGGGTGATAATGGGTCAAGATTATTTTTACCTTTTTCCCTTTTCCTTTTGTTTCTGGGGCCTCTCAAACAAAGTTGTCTCATATACTTTGAGGACCAGGCCAACCTCCACTTTTCCTTCTCTCAGTTTTTGGCACATAAAATTTAAAGTTCCTACATATACTTGTCGTGGTATGCAATAGGGCCATGATGGTGTTCTTTAAAATTTCAGGTATTGGAGGACCATGATTATATTTATAGTCTAATATCAAGTTCAATTTGCAAACATTGTGTGTGCCCTATAATTTTTGCTACCCACTTGGGCATGATAATGATTTTTCTAGTACAACACACATACATAATTTACATTTTTTTTTCGTTGCCTTCGGTGAATCTTAGTCATGGCTAGCTCTCTGATTGTCAGAAACACAAAACATGCTATATCCGCAGGTATCCTTGTCGCTAGTGCTGAAAAAGCCTATCTCCTAGTTTTGCCATATTAATTGCGATACATATATCTCTCTACTTTTGATAAAAACTCCAAGGGAAATGGAATATTTTAAAGGAAGAACAAAAAAAAAAAAAAACACAAGATTGAAGGAGCTAGCATGAGAAGAAGAAGGGGGAAAATAATTAAGATAATAGTGGAATATTGTTTGCGATTCGAGCCAAGGGAGCAAAGTTGTCCCCTTAGTGTTGGAATATGAACACAAAGAGTAGAACAGAATTGAGTAATATATTCCCTTGTACAGGATGCTTGGTCTCCTAGGCAAGTTCAAGCCCAGCACTAAATTATGGGAATTGTGCTTGTACGTAATTGATACAAAAGTAGGACGAAAAAGGTGGCCTTGGGATTTTAATCAAAGAAAAAATTAAGCAGATTTTTTTTTTTTTTTTTAAAGAAGAAACAACACACACACACAACTGAGAGTTCTGCTAATTGCATGTGGAACTGTGAACCGTTCTCATGGTTTTGTAAATCTCCCATGCATGCAGGCCAATCACTGCTCCTCTCTAATGAGTTGAACCCAAGGTAGTCTGCAATTTAAAAGTTATGATTCTGAATTATTCGAGTGTCCCATCAATATAATATTAACATTACATACAACTTCATATGCTAAACTTAACTTGTGAAAAAACAGAAAACATATTTATCACAAAGCATCATTATGGCCGTTTAAATGAGCAGCAGCCAAAAAGCTTGAAAGTTGAAGACTTATTTGGCATTTATTTTGCCCACATCCATATGGTTTCTTTTCTTTTTCTTTCTTTTTCTTTTAACATTAAAAATAAATTATATTGTAAGAATGTTGCTAATTGCACCTATATACCAAACATAACATTAACGTATACCATATATATATATATATATTTAAGCATTGAATGCGGGGAGAGAAACAAAGAAAGAGTTGTGCCCTATGGAAAGAGTCGTGGTAGCACTTGGCCAACTACAAAGGGTAATAATATATTGATTGTCAATAAATGCAGTTGCCCTGTTTACTTTTATGGGTAAACAGTTGGATGATCTGAATAGTATTGCAGAAGTATAGAAATTAGGAATTAGAAAAAAAAATAATAAAAAAGAAGGGTAATTAGCAACCCACATGGCCATCAACTGACAATGTTCACTTTAACTTTCTTTTTGTTTGTGGGCTCAATCTCAAACTGTGCCAAGACAAAATATGTTGTGGATGGAACACTCTAATAACTACGAATTTAAATTTTTATATTTTGATAAGTTAGTGTAAAGTGCATTAATCAGAGAAAGGAAGAAGTTAATTTTTTTTTTTAAAAAAGAAAACTCCAAAAAGGCATATTTAGCTTTTATAAATGTCTTTTTCGTATAGTGTCTCCTGTCCACTAATAATTATCGTTGCATGTTCTTCAACACTGTTGTAAAACTACATTAGTGTTATAAATTCATTGGAGCAAATTGAATCAAAGCTGTCAGAGAGAAACAGATGGAGAGAGATAGTCAGAGAGTCATTGATAAGTCATTTCAACTGCAGTTTGTCCATCAGTAGAGATGTGTATGCACTGTAGGAGGCATCAATGTGTGTTGCCAAATTGTCCACTGTTGCACATTTTTAGCCATATCTCGGCCCATACTCTCTCTCTCCCCCCCCTCTCTCTCTCTCTCTATCTCTCTATCTCTGTCTCTCTCTCACACACACATCCCCACACACTCGCACATCATAGACACTCACACACATGTAGACAGAGTAAAGCTGCCAAGAAGATCCATTCCATCTCAATCCATCCCTTCAATCTTAAAAATCAACTTGAACAACTACTCCTCTCATTATTGCTCCTAGTCCCCTACCTATCTTTCTTTCAACCATCCCTCTATAAATATTTACCCTTCTAAAAGCTAATCATTTGTTTTGGATTATCTCAAGCTTTTAGTGAACCTCAAATGGTATATGTTCCATCCATTAATGAAGTCTCCACTATCCAAAGCGAAAAAGAATCATATGCACCATCCCAAAAAGATGATGTGTTTGCCGCATGAAAAGCCTATTTCAACTACAGTTGAAGCAAAATATACTCCCCATGTTTTGTTATCTAGTGAGCTTTGCTTCATGTACATTCCTCACTACCCACTTGTTCGTGTGAGGCCTTTGTGCATGGTGAGGATCTTTAAAGATCATGTGAATTATTAAAGGTAATGTCCTGAAAACCTCATTGCAATGAATCCATGCATTACAAAAGTCAGAAGAAGTAACCTCCTCACTTCATGGAAGGTTCCTCAGTCTATGCTAACTGTGTACAAAAGATGTTTGATGTGCACATACATAAATGCAAAGGAATAATCTCTCGTGCAAAGATAGAAACAAGAGAAATACATAGAACTAGAATTCAATCCCATTTGCAATTGGAATTGGAGAGTTCAATAAAAGGTGAGAGTTACTTCCTATTACATGGGCCTCCAAACAAAAGGAAAAACAAGGCATGCAGACATCCAGGCCTTAGATATGACTTTTGCATACCCAACATAACATTGAGGAGGTCAGCTAGAGAATCTGAAATCTATGCAAGGAAAAATTATAAGATCTTAAATTCTTACTTTTTTTTTTTTTTTAAATATCGCTGTTATCGTATTTATGGATTAAGCTAGGGGTTACCGATTGAGGTTATCGTTCAAGTTCCCCATAATGAAGATCTACCATCTAAATACTATTGGTTTAAGTGGGTCTCCTCATATTCCACCTTAACGTTAATGAGTCTATAATAGAAATTCTCATTTATTAAAAGGCAGACGAGAAGATCGCAACTTGGACCAATGTAGATGAACGTACACCAAATCACCGACCAAATTATCAGCTTGATTGATAAGATCTTTAGCTCTTTTTGTTTTATTTATTTATTTTGCATTTATCTCAACCTAATTTCTGTTAGACTATGACTAAAGTCCCACCTTCAAGCCTTCGACACTTAGTAATCTAATATTTTTGATCAATTGGCTAAGAAGGAATCAAACTGGACATCCATACTAATAGGGTCTTTTTAGTGTCCTTTGATTTTGTTGATTTCCTTATTAAATTCGTTGTGCCAACTCTTCTGAGCCTGTCTGATTCCAATGCTAATTGTATTCACTACTTAAAATGATGTAAATGAGTGGCTTTCTCATTGTCCAGAGTTGAAGAAATAGAGCAAAAAAGGAAAATAAAAAATAATAAGAAAAAAACCCTCTTTGCCCTTGAAGGATATTGTGAAAACTTACAAATTTCTTCAGTGTTAGATACTTAGATTAACAAACATTTTGGGCACTTATCAAAAGTTTCAATAGACAATTTCCATTTAACGATCATACTTAAACTATTTGAAAGGGAGAGAAATAAAAAAAAAAAAAAAAAAAAAGACCGCAAACTATGTGAATAAATTTCATGTTTAAACTCGCATTTCACGGTCTTCTGATATGCGTATCTATGATTTTCAACATGGTTTCTTCATTATGCGCCAACTTGGTTTATACATCAAATTTTGCAATGGTTCCTTATAATATTAGTTGTGATGCCTTTCTAGCCATCCTGGCCTCTTGCAACTAAGTTAAATTACAAATATTGGAGGCCGGAGGCCGGATTGACAAAAGAGAAAAGGTGACCTTGAAAAAAGGATGGATGTACAATCACATATGCACTTAAAATACTATAAGGCCCCTTAGGTAACAAAGAAAGGAAAAGATAAACCAGAATGGAAAAAACAAAAGGAGGCTTTCAAGGCAAATGTTGGAGGATTATGATCATAGAGGTCTAACTTTCAAAAGTCCGACCTATAGCAATGCCAATATAAGCCCATAAACAAAGACTACATTTCACTAATATTGGTAACCCATAGTTTTTTCACTGCATCGATTCATTGTCTTGTTCTACTTCAGATGCAGGTTCATCTTCTTCTTCAAATCCATCCATTCCGTAGGCTGCATGGCCATTCCCAAAAGCCTTGATGTGGTCTTTAAGTGATCTCTTGTGCTTAAAATCAGATCCACAAATACAGTACCAAAGCTTACCACAGTTCTTCTCATGGGTTCTCCAATCTCCCCTTACAGCAAAAGTCTTACCACATTTTCTACACATAAAAGGTTTGATACCATGCTTCCTCTTGTAATGCGTTTGAAGGGTTCTGAAATCTTTGAGTGGCTTGGCCCTAGGGTGATCGATGTTGTTCTTGCAACCAGGTGCGCAGCAATAGCATGGAAGCCTAAGCATGCCTGTTGGCTGAGTCCCTCTTAAAGATTCAGGCCCTTTCCTGTACTGAGATCCATGCCCCCACATATGCATCTACAGCAGTTCAAAATTCAGGTCATACCCGATTAAAATCACTCAAAACCACCGGCCAGCAAGCCAAAACAACAAAATCCAAAACAGCAAAAGTGATGTATCAAATCCCAGTAGTGAAAACATGGAAAATTTCGAAGCCTTTCAGCCTCATGTATATATAAACTAGCATTTAATGGTAATGGTTCGAATCTGAATCTATCAAAATTGCGTCCAGAAGAAGCATTTTATGTCCTATTCAAAAAGCTTGGGATCTTGAAGCCAGCGTTGAGTGTATCACGTCAACCATATAGACTTAGGAGATTTTGTTTATAAACAGAAGTATATTGAAAGTGTTGAGACATTTGGGGTGGAAATGTCTACCCATCACTGAATAATAAGTGAATATGCACTGATTTATCACCCAAAACATTAGCCTCACTGTCTTAAGTGAAAACAAAAGCAAAAGAGAAAAAAGAGGATAAATGATATATGACGACCCAGAAGGGTTTTCTGGTTTTCTTTCTCCAAGTTGATAGATCACCAAGTTACTCCTTCTTCTTCTTCTTCTTCTTCTTCTTAAGTATTCCAATAATAGATAAGCAGACAAGGAAAGTAAAATAATTGTTTCGTCTTATTGTCCAATTGGAGGCATAATTTGGCAAGTTCAAGTTGAATCGTGTACATTTTGAGATTTTAGACACCGGAAGGTGGGGGCTTTCATGATTATATTCTGTTCTCGTCTTGCAGAGAGTGGACTGTGGACAGAAAGTTCACACAGAAAGAGATTTGGTTTTTCAATTAAGGGTATACGTGAGCTCTGGCCAAACTGCAAAATTTCAGTTCCACACACATCTGCCAACATTTTACAGCACAAACTTCAAAGTGTTCAACGCAATAAAGAACATTGCCTGAGCTGTTCAATCACAAAAAGGAAGGTACTCATCTCTGCCTCAGTCAAATCAGTAAGTTTACTGTGACAAAACCCACAAGTCATGCAGGAAATTGTACAAAATTGGATCAATATCCTGCCAGAAAAAGAAAAAAAAAAAAAACAGCACCTTTCTTCTGGAAAATAGGCCTTGGGATTTTTTTTTTTTTTCATTTTATTGAAGATTCAAATTAATCTGGGAATAAGTAATGAACAAAGAAAAGAAATAGGAGTGGGCATTTTTTTCTTGATTTAAAAGGCAAAAATGAAAAAACAAAAAAAAAAAAGAAAAGGAAAGAAAGAAAAAGACAGAACCAGAAGGAGCAAAAATGAGGGGAGAGTTACCAAAAAAAAAAAGGCTTTTGAGGTAGCCATATGGATATGGTGTAGATCATGTGAAAGGGCTAAACTTACCTGCATGTTGTTGTATCTACTGAAGCTCTTGCAGCAAACAGGACACGAGAACTGAGTTGGCCCAATTAGAATCTGAGAAGGTGTGGGGATCCAATACTGACCTTTGTTGAGCCTGCTAATGAGGTATCCAGAATCATCATCATCTCCATCTTTATCAGTGACCTCTGAGGAAGAAGAGAGTACAGAAGCCATCTCTGCAGCACTAGGGCTTGGCAGGCCTATGTGAAGAGCAACAGTAATACTTTCATCTTCGTCATAGTTAGTACCACTGCTACTCCAAATGAATCTTTCCTGATCTTTGGCTTTAGCTTTACTGATCCCGTCAACATCCATAGCAGTGCAACTTTGTTCTTGATGATGATGATGACGATGATCATCGTCACCATCTTCATCTTCTTCTTCTTCTTCTTCTTCTTCTTCTTCTTCTTCATGTTCTTGGCCTCTTTTGGTCCTTGTTGGGCTCAATCTCAGGAGTGGTAGGGCTTCTCTAATAGGAGGAGAAGGAGGTGATTCTTGATAGTGAAAAGAAGGGTGATTCTGGTTGATATTGAAGGTACTTGTATAAAGATTAGCAGCGTAAGGGAGTTGTTGTGCAGCAGATGAGTTTGGATTAGGAGATGGGTTATAGGGAAAAGGGTCCTTGTTGAACTTCAACCAACCGGTGAAGAAATTCGAGTAGGGATCAGCCATGGTTGAAAGGTAAAAAGTTGTGAAGGCGGTAAGCTCACCCTTTGCCTGATGGGTTTGCTTTTTATAGGCACACAAGTGAGAGAGAGAGAGAGAGGGAGAGAGAGTACAAGATGACCAAAGAGAGTTTGGATGGTGGAGAGTAGAGTGGAGAGAGACTCAGTTCTGAAAAAAGGGCAGGGAAAAAGGAAGAGAAATAGTAAAATCACCTAATTATGACCATCAATGGCATAGGAATACAGTACATGTGCATTTCTTCTCTTTTTTTTTTCCCCCTTTTTTTCTTTGTTTAATTAAGGGAAGAATCTAATTGAAAACTTTCTAAGCTAAACATGAATAGACCGTTACTGACCGTTTTAATAGTTTATCATATGGTGGCTGTTGATTAAAAACAAAATTAGCGTTAAATAATAATATTTATTAAGTAATTTGGTAAATATAAGATGATAATAAATTTTTTTTTTTTTTACATTTAATTTTAAAAATAAGTGAGATATGATTAATTTGTATATTTGTTTATTCTCATATTACTCTCTAAATATTATTATTTGACTTTTCTCTTAGAAAGATAAAATCATGTGGTGGCGGCAACTTGAGTTGCATATGTTTATGTAGAAGTATTCATTATTACGCAATTGTCAAAGCAAGTTTGATTCTTCGCATACGCGATGGAAATCTTTTAAAAGGTTTATTGTTGGACATATATTGAATCCATTACACAATTTTTTCTTTTTTGTTTATATTTTTATTAAAATTGTTTTTAATTTAATGTCATCAAACCTAATTTGAACTATTGTCTAGAATTAAGAGTTTAAAAATTATACCGCTAAAACAAGTATTCACTGACATCTATTACTGTATTTGTTACACAATCGCACAGCACTAAGTATGAAATCATAACAAATTAGATTATTATAAATTTTTGAGAGCAAAAAAAACAAAAAAAGATTATTATAGATTTATTTGAAGTTCCGCGAATTTTATCTCCCATTATTTGAACATTTATATAATTTGAAATCATACCCGGGTTGTCAAATAATGTCCTTGCTTTTGCCTTTTTTTTTTTTTTAATAATTGGCGGTAATTAAAGGTTTATGCTCTAGGGGTTAAAGAATGGACGGTTATGGATTAGTTTATTATAATGGTTTAAGATTAATTTTTTTTTTTTTTAAAAAAAAAAGGGTCGTTAGACATAACAATTAGATAAAGCCTAATTTTTACCCTTTATCCGGTGGCGGACCTATAGGTATTGCTTTGGGGTTCACAATTTAATATATGATACAAATAAAGACAAAAAAAAATATTAATTATATAAATTGACACTATAAAATATAACTAAACGTATATTATATGATTAAATCATTAAAATGACATTATAAATAGAAGTTAATATGTATGACATTATAGATTATAAATAATAAAATGAGATTATCTACCTTCAAAAAAAATATATGGTTATGCACAACTACAAATTTAAAATCTCAAGAAATTTTTTAGGAGGAAACATTAGATTTTAAAACTTTAGACAGGGCCAAGTGAAATTTTTTGTGAGACATATAGAATTGTAACAAATTTATAGGACCGAAATGAAGATTACAAAATGTTCCGGGGGGGGGGGGGAGCCAAGGGAAGTTTTTAAGACGGAAATTTGAAATTTTTAGAAGATGCATTGGTTTAATGGAATTTAGATGCTAAGGGCCAATTTGACTTGTGTTGCCATGCCTTGGGTTGCGCGGTGGCTTCTCATTGGAAAATGAAGGATCCAACAAAAAGTTAAATTCTTGTTCATTTAATACCAATCAAAAGGAAATTTTGATCTATTCCCAAAGAGATTTTTTTTTTTTTAATGACGTGTTTTTAATCTATTTGTGACGTGTTTTTAATTATGTCACTTTAATAGTTGCGACAAGAATGATTAGTGTCATGTCAATTATTTTTAATGTTTGGATCAAAATCGTTACTTTTCTTTACAAAACCATTACCTTAGGACCGAGACAACGCTTTTGATCTGGCCCCATCAAAAGTTCATGTAGTAAATACATTTCTCATTTGCTGCCTCCTTTTTTTTTTTTTTTTTTTTACAAGCCTTGAAGGTAATCTAAATTTATCATTTATTAAAAATTAATGTTTAAATAGAAATTAAATAATTAAATTTATATAATTATAGTGGTGAATTATTAATGAATGAGTATTTGAATTACAATAAAAATAATTGTATTTAGTTTAATATAATTTTATAATTTGACTAAAAATATTTTTTTTATTATATAGTATTTTAATTTATTATAGATTGATGAATGTAGTTAATTGAATGATACTCTTAGACTTATTAATATAATTTAATTAGAAATAGATATTTTTTATTATATAAAAATTTTAATATCACAATTTATTATATGATTGATGAGTGTAGTTAATTGAAAGATGTTATTAAAATTATTAAGATGACTTAATGTTCATATTATAAGTGTGTGTATATTTTTTAGTTATTATTATATAATATTTAAATAATTATTTAATAGTAATATTTAATCTAAATTTATATAAGAGATAATACTTTTTTATTCTTTTAAATTTTATAATCATTTTATAAAATTAAAATTTAATATTTTAAAAATAAAAATTTAAATTTTTAATTATTAACACATTCATTAAAAATATATGTGATAGAACATATTTTATGATAAAAATTAATTTTGTAGAACAAACTTAAGAAATTATATATATATATATATATATATTGTCTTTGCATTCACAAAGACAATAAGTAGCAAGTGGTGGTGGTAGGAGTAACTCGGACGCCATTCCAACATTTCCATTGGTGTGCGTACAATGGTCGCATTGACCCTGTCTGCACAAGAGCTTGTCTCCATCCCCACCTGTGTTTATGACACTGTTCTCTGTTTTGAGTGTTCTCTCTCTCTCTCTCTCTCTCTCTCTGGGGTGGGGAAAAGGGGATTATACATATCTTTTTTCTTCTCTTTGTTATTTTGTTTTTGTTTTTTTTTTTTTCTAATTTTTTGATAACAACATAAGGTGCTTAAGGTAATTTCACCATTGTTGCTTGGGCTAGTATTGTCTTGATTTGCTTCTCTAATTAAGAATATTGCCACTATTATTCCAGCTATCAACTTCGAAATTGGAATTAGACATGTCATCTCAAAGGAGAAATTTTAATTAAGTATGAATGTCAAGATGAATTTGATGACACTTAAGCTTTGGAATTTGAATTATAGATTGAAAGTTTCAAATGTGAATCCATTCCAATTACTTGCCTAATTGCTTTTTCAATGCCACTTATTATCTCTTTGACGCCTAGGAAATGCTATTGGCATCTCAAAAAAGAAGAAACGCTATTGTATTTCCTAGTATAAGAACAAAGGGAAAAAAAAAAAAATCCATTTTGACATGCTTTCTTTTTTTTTTTTTTTTCCCCTTTATGAAATGAGAAAAAAAAAAAGTGATATTCTACAATTTTATTAAAAAGGCTACCATTAAAAATATAAATTCTGTAAGCATACTTTTAGTTTCACTTTAACGCCTTCTATTTCTACTCTTTCTTCAGGTTCTCTTCACGCTGGAATTTATGTTCTCACCTGCTTTTTTTTCTTTTAGTTGACCACTTTGGTAAACAAATCATTTAATGTCATAAAAACATGGGACGTCCAATCAAAAGTTAGTTTTTCTAATCAACAGCGCCATAAGAAGATCTTTAAATTTGTATAATATCCCCTGCGTTAACAAACCTTTTTTCTAATATATATATATATATAAAAGCTCATGTCGGCATGCTTTTGTCCTTTTCTTTGACAACATAGACAAAAAAAAATCATGGACGTGCAATAAAAAAGTTAGTTTCCTAATCAAAAACAGTATGTCTTTGGCAATTTGTTAACCCCTGTGACCATTGAACAATGAGATTACTCAAAGATCAAAATCGTCTACATTGCTTCTTGCCATAAAATAAGGTCCTAATTAATAATGTGCCACGTCTTCCTGTTTGCGTGTACAATGGAATGTGGTAGTCACTTACTATTTTTTGACCGTGACTTAAGAACTCACCCAGATTTAGACTTTATGTGGAAGAAAGTTAAAAATGTTGACACTTCTACTAAAGTTACATTAACTGAGGCGGGCTGGAAAGAATGCGCACCCAAATAATTTGAGCAATTTTGAAACAACGAGACGGAAAATTTTAACTGATGTTTTTGTAAGTAACATATACCAGTTAGGATTTGACTCTTTATTTGTGCCAGTTATGGAGATCATGAGTAGAAATTAATGTGGGATAACATGGATCAATGTCCCTGAGTCTTAGGTTTGAGAGAGATCGCGTGAGCCTACCAATTTTGGAAATGTGAATTCCCAAAATAAACGGAGCCAAATCAAGATATTAATAAATTGTAAATTGAGTTGAGCCTAAATGTGTAGTCTCCCCTCCACAATGAATGGGGTTGGATTAGGATGTCAATGAGCCACCGGCTGCGTGATATTGTGGTAGAGGTGGTGCCAATGATGAACAGAAAAACTGATGCTTGAACTGGGGACCCTCAGGACACCATGCTAAGTGTTAACCAAGTTGATTTACAATTACAAAGTCAATAAAAAAAAAAAAAAAAAAGCCTAGTACTGAGGGAGAAATAAAAGTTGGATGTACATTCTGTCTTGTGGACCAACTTTTGTCAGTTGGATTTCGGAATGTGCAATGGTTTTGTGCATGTGTCAAGAAGGCACATATACGGTCAAGGTGTGACATGCTGATAGAAAAATTTGTATGTTCCATCTGCAATCTGTGGCCACGGGGAAAGAAAAAAATGGTATCACCTTAAATTTAGGCTTTATTGTGTTCATCTCCTTCACTGGTTACAATGGATGTTGATCGCACATTAAAGCCAAGAAAATATCCACTTTCTGTTTTTCTTTATCTTTTATTATTATTATTATTTATTTATTTATTTATTTTTTATTCCTTCCTTTAAAGCAAAAGGGAAGGCTGTGGACGTTTTGTAATGTAAGCATGTGCAATGTCGAAGAGTACTTGAACCCCATGATGTGCCCCCACACGTATCTAACTATGAACCTGCCACAGATTACGTGCTTAAGAAATGTGCTGTACTGTATTTTTACTAGGTGCTCACATACAAAAGTTTCTTTAGCATTTTTCGTCTTGGTGCTTGGAGCACTCTTGGACACGGCAGAGGAGAAATCGGCAGGCATCAATTTATGTCTCTTTGTTGACCATAAAAGGACAAAATGCATGCCAACATGTCTATTTTTACTTTCTATGGGCTCCCTTCGCCTTTTTGCCTTTTTAAAATATATCATAGGTCCGAATTATAAATTGCACAACGAGAGTAATTTCTTTACCTTTCACATAAATTCTATATTCGTTAGTTATATCGTTGATAAAAATTTGGATCAAAATTCCAAGTATCACGTATGGACACTTGTGCAGACACCCTCTTGTTAACCTCTTAAATTTATTACTATCCCTATGTTACTGGGATGGAAAGCAAAGCCACAAACCTCCAAGGAAATCCAACAGGCAAGGCATAAATTCGGCACAAGAAGAACACTGGGGTGCGTGGAGCACAATAAGCGTCTGGATATGTAATTAGCTTTCTGACATTAAACGGATCAATTTTCATAATTCCAGGAGATTTGCATCCCAGTACAAAATGAACTTCTTCACATTAAGGAATATAAGTGGAAATTTTGGGGAACAACGCTGATGAAAAATTGTTAAAATACAGCAAGAAGTAGTCTCTGCTTGACCAAAAGACATCCATCCCATGCTCTTTTTCTCTTTGTTATGTTTCCGAGATTGCTCGAGACTGGTTACATTGTAATTGTTACGGACACCACTTCGAGTTTCCATGTCCATGTCTTGTATTAAGATTTCCAAACATCTCTACCCTTTTGTTACAAATCCCCATAACCATGCCAGAGGATTAGATGTTCTAAGATCTCCTTCGTGCTTGTTACACTATTATATACTCCTGGTTAGTGGTTACCCAACTCCAAGAACAAAAGATAGAATAAATATACTTGTTTTATCAACTAATAAGGTCAATCTTTCGCCTTACTTTATATTATATTTTACTATATTTTGCAGGATCATGGTCTCCTTGAACAACTTGAGCTTCCAACGCAATGTAAAAACTGCGTGGCTAATGATGTAACCAATATCCAAAGCCAAAAGAGTGTCTGGCAACCATCTCCTTGGGAGTAGAACTGACAGCACAGTGGGAACGGCAGCGGAATCCATATATGAATGCTCTTCAACAGAAAAACGGTTCACAATTACACATCATGATGCACCACAACATACACATCATGATTCATTAAACGGGGGTATAAGGCCACAACCCATTAATTCAATCTAAGCAAGAAAACAAATGGCCATTGAAGAATATTCAATAACAGAATGATTGAGGGACACTGTTGGCTCAAAGGCACGGCATCAAATGATTCTGGTTTTAGCTCAGAAAAGTAAGGCTTTCACTTCAGGTTCGTGGAGCAATCACAGGAGTTGATAGTTCACATTGGGTTGGGGATGCCGACATTCTGGTCCCATTGACAATGACGACCATCTAATCTGACGTTAGAAAAAGAAAAAAAAAAAAAAAAAGAAACCCCATCAATTTTCATTAAAGCCCATGAACAAGGAGTGCACGTAAAAGCGGTTGGGGCCTATATTTCAGATAGACGGTAGGGGTCCTCTGTCGGCCGTTCAGGTGCTAGAATTCTCTGGCCTGCTCACCTGCCAACTTAAAACCAAGCGTCACATTTATTATCTAATCCTCGGTACATTATGAATGTGAGTGGTACACAGTCTATTAGGGCCCAAAAAAACTTAATTAAACATGTCATGACAAATATAGGGATAAAACAGTCAGTGGCCAACAATTGAAATTACGCTTCTGCATCGACTTTAGATAGGATGTGGACAATAACAGCGATGTGGGTTGGTGAATTATCAACTTAACAAAACTGTGAGGAGAGACTTCGTTAACATCAAGTTTTTGTTTGCTATTGCTGTTGCTGGCCCAGACCCTTTGTGTGGCCAATTGGTAGCGAACTCGGTTGTTCTTCATTTTCCTTATAATAATAATATTTACCACACGATTCCAATCTCTCAATTTTTACTAAACTATATTATATAGAAAATTGAAAACTCATGTCAAGTTCCTCTTTAACTTAATCTCTTGTGTCTTCCTTAGTAAAATTGCTTTTTACATAAGATAATTATAAAATGTTGCGAGATTGAATCCAGATATATACTATTAGATTATTTTTGAAACCAAAAGAAGAGGACACATCTCTGTGTCTCAGAAGATAACTGACAACATTGTCGTTCTCCTTAACAAGCCTGAATGCATGTTGTTGCCCTTTTGGCTCACCATGGGTCATGGTTTCAGAAAACACTCATACACCATTTTCATTTTTATTTCTTTCTGGTGCTTCGGATATATTAAACACACATAGACCCACTCATGCATAAATATACATGGGTACAAAACTTTAATACAAACAGGAAAATCAGAAATAGGGGCAGGTTACATTACACAGCCAAATAGTAATTTGATTATTAAACAATTCATTTAATTATAATCAACCCATAATTAGAACTTATAGTTGTTTTTCTAGGTCCTTAAGTTTTATTTTTGAGGTAGGTATACTATTCTACACACACCCAACAAGAAGCATTGTAGATAGGGAACTCTCACTATATTTTTGTTATCGTCTAAGTTTTAATAATCTATCCAATGGAACTACAGAAAGTTGATATTAAGACTTGTGCTCCTAAACTTCTGGGAAGTAGCTCTTTTTATTCCTGATTCTACTTAGCCACTCTGTTGCATGCTGGCTCCTTAATCTCCCTTTTTTTTTTTTTTAATTGTTTCAAGGAAAAGAACAATCAAAGCATGATCGGAGTTCCTTGGAGACCAAAATTAAAATAAACGTAAAGGTTTGAATGCATTATGCTTATAGCCAATATTTACACAGAAAAACTCAAATTTTTTTTTTTTGCTTTTTAAATCTGGTCGCAAAAACTACTAAAAGGAAGAGAAAGACGAAAAGAAATTTTTGAAAAAAAAAATAATAATAATAAAAGAGCAGGTTTCATAAAGGAGAATGGACAATTTTCATTGCAATGGCGATGGCAGGGCTTCGCGGCTTGGTTGGGCCGGAGGTTCAAATTTGTCAAATTCCAGCCCACCACAAAACCTGTTGACCTCATTTGTCTTATAAAGACTTAAAAAAATAATAATAAAGACTTAAAATAAACCACAAAAAAAAAAAAAAGACTTATAAAAACAAGGATTATACTGGTAAATTAAGCAAAAAAAGATTTGAGGGGCTCTTCTACCAAAGAAGTGAATGAATTTTGCTACAAGATAAGTGGTAGAATAAAGGGAAAGACTGTGAGAGAAACTATTGGCAAGGGACAGCGAAACTCTTGAAATTCAAGTGGCCTTTAAATTTTCTCGGAAAAACTAAAACTCTCACTTACAACAATTCCAGCCATCCAAAAAGGACAGAAGCCTTGTGGAGAGAAGAAATCCCAATGAAAACCGGTAGAAATAATTTACTATTTTAAACCGTACATAAGATTTGATGTTATAACTTTCATTTTTACTGATAATTAAATTTTTATGATTAAATAACAAACAAGAAATCCGAGGAGACAAAAATTTCCCACTATTATTCAAACCCTCCCAAACCGCTAAACCCACCAGGAAACCCCTAGAGCCAGCCACGCCCAAAACACCCAAAACCCCCTCCCCCCAAAAATGTATTCTATTATGCTCATTGGTCCGAGCCTTAGATGCATTCAAACAATCCCAATAGGTCCAAACAATCGTTGATGAAGCTCACTTTTGCAAAGTGCAAACGAATCATCCGAACTCCACTAGCACAAAAGAGTCTATAATCCAATTTTAAATAATGATAAAAAGATCCCCGCAAATCTCTCAAATCTCCATTGTCACCTTTCCTTGTTTTTCTCCGACCCTCACGCAATCGCTTTCCGTTTCTTCAGAAAAAAATTGGGTCATCACTCACTCTCTCTCTGTCTCTCTCTGTTTTTCCTTTTTGATTCTCTTCCATTTCTTCCTTTATTTGTTTGGACTTGCTTTTTTCTACCTTCCACTGCGTTTGGATGTGTAGTTTTCTATAATCTTTGCTTGCTTTGGATGAATGTAAATAATACCAGATTAAGGAATTTAGAAGGTTAAGTTTGATTTTGAAATCAAGGAATTTAGAAAGCAAACTCTTAATTACGTGGTTAGGAGATTAAAAGGGGGCTGTTGTTCGTTTTCATAGCATGCTGCAATTCTTCTTCAACCAGAAAGTGCTTTTATTGTGACACCAATTTTCTTGCAGTAATGTAAGATTTCGTGTGCTGTCACCAATAATACAAATGCATTGAGTTCAACCCCATCCGTCGGTTGCCTTGTTCCTTCTACTCTCGTTCTCTATTTCTTGTTACTTCTATGTGCTTTAGAGAAACAGGGAGATCGTAACAGTCATTGTACAATGGTACAGCAATAGTTTTCTGTTGACTTCGGTGTTTGCTGTAAAAAAAAAAAAAAGAAGAAAAAATAGCGACATTATTAGTAATTGCAGAAAACCGAGCCGAATGCTAATGACGTTCCCATGCCCGGTAGTTCTGATAGACAAGGATTCAGATTCTGATGCAACAATTGTCCCAAGTCAGCTTTGGAGATCGTCCAGGAGCTCTTTATTGACACGGTGACGTGACTTTGGCCAACTCACTTCTTCGTCCAAGTCATATATGCACACCATTTATGTTAAAGAAGAGGCCATTGGCTGCAACAAAAATGGCTAAGCTGGTAGCCATTTCCAATCCTCAAACTCAAGCCCCCGAATTTATACTTTATGTCTTGGTTGACTTGTTGACCTAACTCTCACAATAAGTAGCTTTGAAGGTTTCGTGTGTGTGATTTACTAGTTCACATATCATACATTTAAGAGTTATATATAAGAGTAAATTTATTTCATTATAATTTAAAATTGACACATTCCAATTACAAGAATATCTTCTTGATAAAATTAAAAATAAGATATCGTACTTCAGTCTTCCTCCGAAGCATGCAAGGTAACGTAGAAGAAAAGAAGGAAGCAGACAACATTATTAAGGCTGCATTTGTAGGGCAATGGTTATTTAGACTTTTTAGTTTAGAAGTATTAAATTTTAATCTTGAAGAAAAAGTAACGAGATTTATGAAAATCGGAAACAATTATTTTTATTATATAATTTGTGATTTTAATAAATGAAAGGAATGAATTTATCGATAAGGATAAAAATTAAATGATAATATTTTAAAATAATAAAAAATAAATTAATTACATTTTATTTAATTTTATAAATAAATAAAATTAAATATAAAAAAATTATTATAATATATGTATATATATATATATATATATATATATATATATATATTGTTATGTAGTTATATTTTATATGTAACGTGTCTTTTGTTACATCTTTTATGGTCCGCAAAGGTTAGGACGATATTTTTTAATTCTCTTAAATTACTATTTACCTTTTGAACTCAACTTGACCCGAATAAAATATTAAATCAGGAGTTAAACTAGTAATTCAATGACCCGATTTCTTGACCGTGTATAGAAAAAATGTAAAAGAAAGGGTAAAGTTTTTGTTTTTGTTTTTTTTTTTTTTCAACCCAACTGCTTTTCGGCTTTCCAGTAGGTCGGACGCTGTTGCATTGCCCATGAGGACCGGGTAACTCCGACTTTTATTCCTAGCCTTTGCTTCTTTCTTGGCCAAATCCCGATTTGTCAAAGCTTGTTAATGAAATTTTAAAAAGAAGTAAGAAGAATTTAATTCCTTAAACCCTAAACCCACACACACACACACACCGTCTCCCCCACCCGCCCCATCATTCTCCCTTTCTCTCTCACTCTTAATGCTTCCCTGTAAAGATGGCAAACTTGGAGAACATAAAGGACATGTACGACGTTGCAATGAAACCTCGTATGCTCCGAACACTAATGAAAGAAGACTTGCCGAACGAGAAGAGGCCGTTCACCTCCATGTCGGCGCTCTCTAGGATAGTCTCCACCGTCAAAACCCACGATCTCTTGTCCGAATCAGAATCACAGTCACTTCCCGACTCTAAACACATCCAAAGCTGGAAATCCGCCGTCGATGATTGGGCTGATCGCTTGCTGACTCTCGTATCTAACTCTTCTATGGTACCTTTCAAATCTTTTCCCTTTTTTTTTTTTTTTTTTTATACTGAAAAACGATTGGATTAGCATGGAATTTTAATTGAAAATTTGGGTTGTGTTGTAGCCAGATAAATGTTGGGCAGGAATTTGTTTGCTTGGGGTGACTTGTCAACAATGCAGCGCTGACCGTTTCTTGGCATCCTATGCTGTTTGGCTTGACAAGCTTCTGGTTCATGCTCAGGTCCAGATTTCATAGGCCCCGTAGGTTGCTGTCGTGGACATTCTTACTTTCCGTTTAAATAACTATAGGCATTAAGCATTGACTGCAAATTGCATGATGAAACATTTCATTTGTAATATGATTTGGATAATTTTGATTCTACGAATCTTGTCAAAATTTGACCTACAAAACTGGGGCAGTTGCAACCGGCAGAATTGCTTATGACCTGCAGAGGTGCAAAAAATCCAAGTACTATCGGTGTGGGAAGATTTTGGTAATTGAGTTAGGTACAGAGAGTTCTGGTCCACACAATCTTGGAGACCTCTGTTTGTTGGAGGTTGTGAGCTTGTTGCAATGTTACAGGGTTTTTAATTCAGTTCTGAGTTATGATATTTTGACCGATGATTTGATCTTGCATTTTAGAGACAGTTTGGGCTTGGGAGTTAGAATTACAATTTTTCTAATTTGATTATTGTTGCCACTTTATGATCAACTGCCTGTTACATCAGATTTTCAAATAATTTTGAATCAACTGTTACATAAGCTAAAAGGTCACTGAATTGAATGCTGAGACTGCATTTGTTTTCTTTCGGCTTCCATCTCCACAGTATATATTATAGATTGACCTTTCATGTCATTTAGTAGTTGAGAGTAGTCTTAGGTAGCTTCTTGTTGTTCTTGCACTTTTTTGAGTTCATAATTTCTGAAAAGCAAGATCTTTTGGCCTCAACATTGTTTACTTCCTGTGGTGGTCAATAGTTGAGAAGTTTTCCACTTGAACTTTAAAGTATATGTTGAATCTTGAATGAAAGCTTCTTATATAATGCTGATGACTGAAAAATATATCATTTCTATGGGCACTTTGAATCAGTCATTTTTTTCTGAATCCTGCAATGGACACAAAAGCCTTATCGATTATGATTCAACAGATAGTTGATGGATTAACAGCTTTCTAGTGCATATGGTGAATCCATTTCTTATGTTCCTGGGGAAAACAACTCTCTGTTGTGCTTTCATGATGTTCCCAAGGATTTTCAACTGTTTGTCGTGTGATTTTTGTTTTGAACAGTCATCCGTAGACTCTCAATTTGTGAAGGTGGCTTCTTGTACATCAATATTGGAGCTGATAATAAGGTTATATTCATAAGCCTTTTTGGATAATTCTAACTCAATTCTCACAATCCTGTTTCTGCACAAATTAGATTTTCCTTTTTCTTTTTTTTTTTTCTTTTTTTATTGGAAAATTAAGAAACTTTGAATGTTTCTTGAAATAGGTTGGCTGAATTTCCAAATGCTAAGAAGGATGGGACTTCTCATACTGCAAGACTCTTGCAACCTGTTTTGAAGCTGCTGCAAGAGGATAGTTCAGAGGCTTTATGGGTAAGCAGTATTGTTGGTTCCTTGGATCATAAATGCTAACTTATTTTCTGTTTCATTTTCTCCTCATCATCTTTCTTCCCTTCAATTTGCTTTGCCAATTTATTTATTTTAGCAATCCTTGAATTACATTTTGTTCCATTTTAATTATTTCATATCAATGAGGTTTCTCGTATCTATTGAGAACAAAATAGCATGTCTCTAGTCAAATTTGCTGGAACTTTTCTCATTTCACTCCTCATTCTTTTCATTTTCAATTAATAGTGAATCATTAAGTTTTCCCATACATGGCAAAAAAGGTCTCTTTAGTACACATGTTATTATTGCTTCAACTACAAACAGTAGTATTGTTGAAAAGCTAGGCACTCTTAGGTAACATGACCCATATCGTCTAAAGCGATAAGTGCCACTGCAGGCACTTGCCTGGGCAAGGGACAAAAATGTATATGCTTACACTATACATATATTAACAATGATCAGGATTAGTAAAAC
Source organism: Rhizophora apiculata (assembly GCA_037832385.1). Classification (NCBI taxonomy): domain Eukaryota; kingdom Viridiplantae; phylum Streptophyta; class Magnoliopsida; order Malpighiales; family Rhizophoraceae; genus Rhizophora; species Rhizophora apiculata. The sequence continues at coordinate 5,210,402 of CM075424.1, read as the reverse complement.
TTTGAATAACTAAAGATCTCCATGTGAATTCTGGGAGTCATGTTTTGGCAGACTTGGCAAAACATGCATCTTTGTAAGGCATATGGTGATGCAGTACTTTTACATAGTTAACCCAAAATATGCTTAGTTTTCTGTTCTTGTTATTAACTTTCCTAGCCATCTCTCCCACTTCATTTATTTTACATTGTCTCCATTGTGAGATGCAGGAAGCAGCAGCTCATTTGTTATGTGCTGTCATGACTTTATTTCCTGCTTCACTTCACCGTCATTACGACAATGTAAGTTAATTGTGATTTTTAGCATTTGTATTATTATTTGGGTTACTAAATTTGCATTTGCATATTGGTCATATCTTTTGATAATGGCAACATGCACACACATGTACACATGCACATACACCTGTGCATCTATTGGTATGTTTGACCTAAGCATATGTCAATCTATCTGTCACATGCATACTTTGTTGTCAGGTAGAAATTATAACTTACAAGCTCAAATTCTGAATTGTACATAGGTTGCTTGTAGATGTGGTCAGATACAATCAATCATGTTTTAGGACCACATCTGTAACCTAGGACAAGCCATTGTGCTGCACAATCCTGCAATGCAATTTGTTCAAACCAAAACAGGGGGATGAGTTTTATATGAATTTGGGTTGGCTTATGTCTCATTGAGAAAGCCAGGCTCCATAACATTTTTGCCCAAGATAAGTTTTTATTTGTTTTGATCTCCGATCATTTTGAAGACAGTGCATGTAAATATATTTCTTGGTCATGTTTGTCACAATTTATGTTGGATGTTTTGTCTGGTTAACATGGAATGTGTTTATACTTGGTTTGTAGATGTTTGGTTTAGAAAATGGATGGATTATTATGAAAGAATGGGTAGTATCAGTTGTTAAAAAAAGGTCTGTAAGCTGATTTAATAGTAGTTTGCTCCTTTAAAAAGACCATTGAAAATTTGGTACTGTTGCATAGAATTTAAAACTTAGACAGTCTAATAGGGTGAGAAATCTAGTAAAATTTTAACAACTGTGGTGGGAAATTGGCTATTCCAGTCTCATCCTGATGCTCACTATGTTTCAGGTTGAGCTTGAGTCCATGACTCAAATTTTCAGGAAACCAAATTTGAGCTTAAGTGACAATGGATTTGAGTTAAGCTCCAGATTAAGCCAACCCATTGACAATAGGAAGAGCACTATGGCATAGTTTTATGGTGGTTATGTTGAAGGAAAATTGTTTGTATGTTTGGTTCTACTCTGTTTTTCTATTTACAAGTAGCTTAGATATTTACCTGTTATCAACTAGATGTTATTATGCACAGGCTGAAGCTGCTATTGCATCAAAAATTTTTTCGGGAAAATGCAGTGATAATGTGCTGAAGGTACTGTATCTGCTTTTGCTTGTTATCACTGTCACTGCCACATTGTTAGGGAAGCAAATTAAGAAATGGACATCAATTTAATGAGGAGTTAATTGTTTTTTTTTTATATGTTTGAAATCCAGACAATTGCTCGTTGCCTAGCATTACTTCCTAAATCTAGAGGAGATGAAGATAGCTGGCTTCTAATGATGGGGAAGATTCTATTAATTGTGAATGGTTACCTAACTGAAATTTTCCATGGTTTAGAAGAAGGCATGTTTTGAGAAATTAATACTCTCTTGGTTGTGCTAGTTGTGATCTGAAGGAAAGTAAGTATTGGATATTTCTGTATTGCAGAAGTGAAATGGAATGAAGCTGTTAGAATGTTGGTTCCACCAGGGGAAGTGCCTCCACATTCCTTATGGGGTCAAAAATTGTTAGAAGAGACCTCTGATAAGGAAAGAAAGAGAAATAAAATATCTATTGTCTCTATGTTGATGCTTAGCTGCTCTACAATGCTTACAACATCATTTCCAGTTCAGGTAGTGCAATTGGTGACTGAAGTAAAATTTCAGCAATTTGTTTCCTTTTGCTTAATCAAATTTCAGAAGCATAGATGTAAGATCTTAGTTTCAGAGTTGTTTGATTAACAGGTAACCATCCCTGTTCGGTCATTATTAGCACTGGTTGAGAGAGTGCTGATGGTGGATGGTTCTCTGCCAAAAGCCACATCACCTTTTGTGATTGCAACAGAGCAAGAGTTTGTCTGTTCTGAACTTCCAATCTTGCACTTGTACAGTTTGGAACTCCTTATTTCTATTATAAAGGGTATGCGCAGGTAAACTATTTTTCTTGTCAATTCTTTGGAGGTATGTACTTTATTTGTAAATTAGTCTGTAGATCTCAATATTGTGAAAAGGTTTTGATTGAGGATTTCGGGAACCTGCTTGCACTTGACCATGGGTAGAATCCAGGGGAATTAAACACTCCTGAGCTGGATAAGGTGGAAGCAAAGGGTGGATGTTATGTACATGGAGTAAGCTGGATTTCAAGAGAAGTTTAGCTCTATACTTGATTTTTCAGGATTTTGACTCTGACTGCTGGTTAAACGAATTTTGTTGGATCATATTATGATTGCCAGTTTTTTGGCTCTGTAAATCCTCTGGGGTTCTTATTCTCTCTCTCTCTCTCTCTCTCTGTTTCCTGGAAAGTGATACCTTATGTTACCCCTGCTATTATTTGTTCTTTGCTTCCCTCCTTCCAGTTTGTCACTTTCCAGAATATTCTGTTGTTCAAACTCTTATAACTATGCTTTTATCTTTTGCAGTCAACTATTGCCACATGCTGCATACACTGTTCAGCTTGTTAAAGAGTATTTTAGGAGATGCGAATTGCCTGATTTAAGAAAAAAATTATACTCAGTCACAAAGATGTTGTTGATATCCATGGGTATAGGTATGTGGCAATAATCCAGGGCATTGAAATTTGCTTTGTGACAAGAGTTTTTTTTTTTTCTTTTTTTTTCAGTGTCTTTATATATATATATATATATATATATATATGTATATTTGCATGTATGCACGGGTAAACTATGAAAATAATGTGGAGAAACAAAAAATTAATGAAGGTAACACATTCTCAAAACTGTTAATGAGAATAGGCTATTTTATCCAAGTTCAAATTTTATAAACCACATTATACATATGCAGTTTCTAAGAGCTGCATTTTGGCCTGAAAGGTACCATAAAAGTTTGTAAAAATCAGAGTTTGGTCAATATGTCAGGCTGGCTGATGTCCTAATTGAGGTCACTTGCCTAGGATATTACTAGCACTTAGCCTAAAGACATGCCTTTAATAGGGCTGAACATGTTTCCTAGTGTAGATTTATTTCTTCTGGTTTTCCTTTTTGAATATTCCACCCTACTCTTTAATTCACAGCAGCTGTTGGCAAAGCACATGAAACTTCATTGAATATTTTAAATACTGATGGAAACCAGTTTTGGTGCTATGCCTAATTCCCTGTCATAACCTGATCAGGGATAGCAATATATCTTGCACAGGAAGTTGTCAACAATTCATTCCTTGATTTAGTTGGCAATGATATGTCTTCTAGTGCACACTCAAATGCTTCTTCCAAAGTCTTGCTGCAACCTTGCCCAAGAAAAAGGAAGCATGATGCAACTAGATCTCTTGAGCTGCAGCAGGATGTAGTTGGTTTGGAAATGGAAGCCCCAAAAAGTAGACTTACAACTCATATTTCTGTGAAGATAGCTGCACTTGAGGCATTGGAAACTCTCTTGACTGTGGTATGTGCATTGTGTGGATTTGCCAGCTTATTTTTTGTATTTCACCATTTGTGCAAGACCTGGAACTATTAGTTAGCCTAGCCTTGATATTTAAAATTTTCTTAAGCTCATGGCAAAATGATGACTTGGTTTACCTTATATCACAGTAAGTGGGAAATGAAGGATATAAAGATTTTTTAAACATCTGCAGTAATGCTTTTTCCATAACATGTTGTTGGATGGCTTTTCCCAATTATTCCCTCAATGTGGCAGTACCATTATGTTCCAGACTTAAAGTAGCATAATCATTACATTAATTCTTAGATGACTGCACTTTAGTAAAATGAATGTGGTTTTATTTTCTGGAAAGTTGAAGGAAATTTAAAAGACATGGGACCTTATTGCTTATGGAACTTTTTTGACCTAAAAATGACTCGTGAAGTCTTGAATTTTCGAAAACTGCAGATTTTCTTAGTCAGCTTTTTGAAAATTTGTTTGTTATTTTATAGATGCAGAGATAAATGTTCATTTAATCTGGCTGTCAATTTGACTTGAAAACTATATTTTTGTTTACATACTAAATGAAGGGGATCATTCATTGATTTAGTATTTGCGTCTTAAAAAGCACACATTTTAGTAAAGTCATGCATGTAATTGCTTTGCAAGTTTTAATTTTGGTCTATTATCCTTGCACTTTCATGCCCCTGTCATGTAGAAAGATGGGTGTTGACATGGGAAAATTATTGATCTTAGGTCTTCATTTCATCTTTGCATGCAACTCTACCAATTTATCTCTTTCTGTAACAAATATTTGAATGGCTAGTTAGTTTGCATGCAACTTCAACTCTCCTTCCATAGAGGGGTAAAAAGTCTCATTTTCTTTGAGAAAGAAGTATGCATTTTGTGTTAAAAATTAAGGAATAACTAGTCTCCATATTCTTCAGGCTAGAGGACTTTTGTATTTCATTTTTGTAGGAGGGTCTTGGATACTATTCCAGTGCTAATTATCTAACCCAGGGTAAATTTTATCAAACAGAAATTAAGCCGATGATGTATGGTGGTGAGTGTTGGGCCATGTAAATAGCGTGTCCAAAAAATGAGTGTAGAGGAGACGAGAATGCTTAGATTGATTTGTGATCATTGTAGGAAGGTCCAACTAACAAATGAGGATATTCATAATGAAGTAGGTATGACACCGGTTAGAGAAAAGTTGAGGGAGGGACATTTGTGTTGCTTTGGACATGTCTCACATAGATCCACAAATACTCCAATTAAGAGAGGTGACTGAAACCTAGTAGATGGCAAGAGCAAAGGGTAAGACAACCTAGGCTAGATTGGGAATAGGTTGAATTGTAAATCTTGGGTTAGGAAGCATTTAGAACAATTAAATCTCACACCAAACTTAGTTCATAATAGAACAAAATGGCATGGAAAAATCTATATAGCCGATCCCAATTAAATTTGGGATTAAGTCTTTGTTGTTGTTATTGTTGCTGCTGATTGTTATGCTGTGATCCCACTTTCCATGGGCATAAGGTTTATAGGGATCTATTAGAGAGTTCATGCATGACCTTGAACCGGGATTTTCAATGATTAAAATTTACTAAGGAACTTGTTGAAAAATCCTTTTAGACAAGTGGATCTATAATCTACAATACTGGTCTTCCTGGTGATAGTATGTTTAAGACCTATTCACTCTGATTTGTTCAATAACCACTTCAGCAGTGATGTTTGAGTTGCATCAAGATGGGTTAGTGTTAAAAGAGGTTATGCAAAACTGGAAGTGAAAACGTAATTATAACTTGCCTCCAAGAATTCCATTTTGTACTTTTGGAATTGTTTCTCTCTTTTTGGACAAGTTTCTGATGTTGCTTTCTTGTTCAACTGTTGTGATGCAACTTAGCCTAGTTATTGCTTTAACTGACCTTTTCTGGAAAACAACTTTTCCTGCATCTATCTCAGTGCACTGACCCTTGATGGTCCCATAAGATTTTATACTATTAACATTAATTGTTCTCAGTCAATGTTTTTGGTTTTTTTTTTTTTGGCCCAGTGAGACTCTTAGTATTGATACAAGGCTTTAGCCAGTTGCTTTAGTTTCTGTTGCAGAACTAGTAGGGGCACTCATTTACCTTTGTTCTTTGCCAGGGTGGTGCTTTGAGATCTGAGTCATGGCGGTCAAAGGTTGATACTCTTTTGATAACCATTGCAACAGATTGTTGTAAATGGGGATGGGCTACTGAAGAAAGAAACAAATCCTTGCCCAATGCAGACACATGGGCAAATTTGCAGCTTACTGCATTACGTGCACTTTTGGCCTCTCTCCTTTCACCATCTTGTCAGCGTCCACCACATTTAGCCAGGGGTCTTGAGCTTTTCCAAAGAGGTAAATTTAGAATTTTAGATGAACCCCTCTCTGTTCTCATCATGTGGACCTTATTTTAGGTTGTGCACCCAAACAGCTTTGAGATTTTTTAGATTTTCTGGTTGTTTTAGTTATTATTGCCAAGCTACAGCCAAGTCAACCTAATTCCTGACAGGCCTGACCATATGTCTTCAGTGTGGTAGTGGTTTTAAATACCAGGGAAGCATTATTGCCAAATATATGCTTAAAAGTGATCAGAAGGTTAAGTATAACCTTATTACAGCTTAGAAGGCCTCTGTTATTTGTTAGTTGTAAATCATTGCACTTGGGAAATAGCTGTGCATGAACTATATAGATATTAGTTCTGCATAAACAATTCCATGCATATAGAATAGGCTTAAATATCAAAATCATCTTCTACATTTCACAAAATGGGCAATTTCATCTCCCATGTTTCTAATTTGAGTCAATTTAGTTCAATTAGATGAAAGCTATTACTTGCTGAAATGGCATGATGGCCAACACTAGTCAACCTTAATGTGGCCTATATTATAAGAAAATTGATGTGAGCTCCACTTTTTGATAGATTAGGACTGATGCATCCTAAATAAAAAAAATAAATAATTTAATATATTTTGGCATTGATGTGTCAAAAATGGAGCCCACATGTCATTGTTAACCATGTTGACTGTGATATTATGTCATTAACTAACTATTTCTGTTAATTTTGAATAACTATAGACTCAAATCATGACATGAGGGATGAAATTGTCTAAAAAGTACATGGGACAAAATCGACCATTTAACAAAACTTTGGGGATGATTTTGATATTTAAACTGTATAGAATATGTTGCAAGGGATTCTTAAGTAGATACAGTATATCAACATGGCCTTAGATCTGTCCCATTACAAGACATTCTTAAGTAGATTCAGTATATTGATGTCAGATGAAATTTGTACATACAATGAAATAAAAAAATATTCATTATTGACCTTTATTTCAAAACTGGTTCAACCTCAGATGAATATTGACCTTTTCCCATTTCCATTCCTGTCATTTGTTTGCTCTGATTCTTCAGAACATTGGGGTGCACACATGATTGTGCTTCATACATAGTTGGGAGACCCAACTTTGTTTTCTTTTTCCTTTTGGCAATTTTCTGTGTTGGAGAACTGATGTAGTACAGTTCTCAAAAGATGTCTTACAATAGATAGAGTGAGAGAAAGAAGCAAAAATTGAAGAATGAGGAAGGGAAGTAGCAATATAAATAGGTAGAGAAGAACAAGAAACAAAATGGGCAGAATTAAGAATAAGACCTGAAGATGAGAAAAGGACAAAATCTTGTCAAGAGGCAGAGAAGCATCAGCAGACTAGGAAAGATTAAGACACAAACTAGTTCACTTCCCAAATTATTCAAACTAATATAAAGCTTATCGTTTTATAGGAAAATTGCAGAAAAGACTAAGGCACAAACTAGTTCACACACAAAATAATTTAAGAGATAAGATGGTATTCAATCCAGATTACTACGAATCTAACTAAAGTCTGCAACTAATTTTTTTTAGATATGATTTATGTGACTCAATCCAAGAAAATCCTAGTAATAATTTTCTTTTATCTTGGTTCCTCATCAAGAATTATGTTGCTCATTATTTGCTGTCATTGGGCTTTTTCATTCTACTTTGTATCTGGAGTCTGATGCTTAAGGCACCCTGAACATTCATATCCTCTCTGCTACATTATTTTTATTTTTGACTACTGCTTCTCATTCTCATATATTCTATGACTTGGCTTTTGCAGGCAGGCAAGAAACTGGAACACAACTTTCTGAATTTTGTGTCCATGCACTCCTAGCTTTGGAGGTTCTTATTCATCCCAGGGCCCTTCCACTGGCAGATTTCCCTTCTGCAAACTCTTTTGACACAGTCAAAGACAGATTTCCAGCCACTGTATTCTCTGGCAGTCAGATGTGCAGTAACCCATTTTCAAGTGGAATGCAGGAAGCAGGAGCCAGCCCTCCTGATTCAGATGACGATCTGTATGAAACCTGGCTAGGTATCAACAAGGATACTGGAGGGCCAGTTGACAGTCCAGGTAACAATGTAGGCACTGAAGAGCCTTCTGAGGCCTTTGGAGTTCAACAGGGAGAAATGATCCACCGGCCTGGGTCATTAGGTCAAAATAGTCCAGGAACAAGTGAGCAGGGGCCAACAATGACTGGTGCAGATGGAGCGATGGAAACTTTAGGTGATAGGATCATCACAGAGCTGCGGCAAATTCAAGAGTCTATGGTGCAGCTTCAGGAACCTGTGCATTTTAAACATGCCACAAATGGTGCAGTTGCCCCTACTGGTGACCATAATTCTACCCATACGGAGATGACAAGAATAATGTCAGCTGCAGGTGCACTAGATTCTGCAGAAACTGGTATGGCATCAGTTGAAGCTGTCGTGACAGATAAAGGTGATGATGGGTTTGCCACTAGAGGTGGAGACACTTCTGCATCTCTAAATGCTCAGAAGGATATTTCTTCTGCTGTTGAATCAGATGACAATTTATCAACAGATACCATTCCTGACATTGTGGATGCCGATCCTGATTCAGAATCTGAGTAAGAGTCTGATACAGTTTGCAATACACTACTTGATCAGATCATGGTCAATACTCATCATCATACTTGTACTTTTAGCCATGAAAATGACACGATAATTGGAAGCTTTACCGCACTTTCTTTTCCTTTCTACCATTCTCTTTTCCAATAGAAGTTCAACTCCTGGTATATGGCTGCCCTTCTTTTTCTGTATATTGTGGTATGGCAGCTTCAATCACATGTGATTATTGCAAAGAAGCATGATAGTCTCCGAGCTTTTGTTTTTTGGTCGATGTAGTCTCCGAGTTTAATGGCACAAGAGCTGGCTATTCCAAATTCCAAAGTCTATGTTAGGCTAAACTACCATCCTGTCCTCTGGATAGGCAAATGCAATGCAATAGTCTCTTGCCTTTGTCTGTGTGCTGATCCCAAAAAACCAACCGAGGCCTCACAAACATGTGCTGTGGGCAACGTTTGTGCGTGTAACGTGTGTTGTGTTAAGAGAGAGAGAGACGGTGATACGAACCTAACCTCGAAAATCAGTACTCATGAAGACAATGAATCCGTAAGTAATTACTTCAAGAAAAATATTTCTTTTCGCCAATCCTACGCATGTATTTAAGATTTGTTCATGTATTGATTTTGATGCCATCCCCCCCCCCTCCCCAACACCCCACCCGCTAACCCATCCCCCCTCTCTCCCAACCCACCAAAACCAAGGAAATCATACACATGATGACACAAGAAGGTTCTCAAACCAAGTTGGTGGGTGATCATAACGCAAGAAAATCAGCACAGCAGTTTCGCTCTCCCTGCAAGAGTGCCCAGTCTGAGGGTCCAAAGTATAAAATCTAATAGTTTTAACCTAATGGGACTATAAATAGGCAGTTAAGGACATGCGTTACGATGACTATAAACATAAGGCGCAATAGCCCACAGCTGAATTAGGCCGATGCCCCATGGTGCAAATGGATTCGCACATTGATCAAGGTGATTCAGTTCAAAGCAAACAACGTTTGACTCTAGAACTAGACCAAGGACCACTCGTTTATTTCAAAGTCGGGCCATAAATCTAGCGGTTGGAGATGCCACTTATTTCATTTGTTTGAACTAACTAATATTTTGATCACTAATTGGCAAAAAGAAAGATAAATGTACCATCTTCACATCTTAACTCGATGTTAGTCTGGTGCCTTTAAATAAAAAAAAAAAAAAAGAATGGTATGTTAAAGTAAACTAGCGGAACACCCAAAGCTAAATACTAAAGATAAAAAATGGGCGGAGTAACTTGGACTGGACAGCCCCTTGAGTAACTTTGAGTGGCCAGTTGGTCGAAAAGTCAGGGAAGAGAAGAGAGTTCAACTCGTAACTTTCTCGTTCCCTTCTCAAGCTAAAGACCCTCCAAAAAAATTGACAAAAAAAACACTCATTTTTTTATCTTAAAATAAAATAAAAATAATTTTTTGAGCATTTGGTTAATTTGATAATTTAAATAAATGATAATATGTTATAGGTTTATAAATTTATTACGTTGTATTCATACAATTTTGAGAATATTTTTAAAATAATTTTTTTACATTCAACTCATAAAAATTTTTTAAAAAATTAATTTTAAAAATATATTTTATTTAAAAATTAAATATATATAAATAAGAGATAAAAAATTTTCTTTTATATAAATTTTGAATAAATTATAATCGTTAAATCACTTTTTAATTTAATGGTGGATATTACATCTTTCAATTTCATATATATATATATATTTATCAGCATTTATTATATGATTAATTTTAATATATTTTTCTTTCCTAAGAAGAGTTTAAATTTAACGTGTTGTTCATTCCTAGGTATAAAGGACCGTGACATTTTTTCTCACCCTAATTAGGCGACACCTTCGTTGCTTCTTCAACATGATAGGAGTCAATCTCCTTCTTGAACTGTCAAAGAGTTTCAGTAGGTTCCGACTAACTTTGCTTTCTAAAAGACTCTTTTATCGTATAAAATATTTACATCTCGGCATACAATACTGTTTTTGTATAACCCGATCTGCTATTATGGATTTGACTTTTCGGTCATATAAAGTTTTCGCTCCAAGTGGTCCTCGCTGTGACTCCCTTCGATTTGGATCTCCCTTGTTTTCATGGTAAAATTTAAGTATACTCACATTAAAAAATTGGATGTACCTTTAATTTTGATGGCAGTTCCAACTTGCATACGACCTTTCCGACCTATTGTATCACTCGAAATGACCCTTCATAGCAACGAATTAGACCCTTGTGCACATCCTTGTACCGAAGAATGACGTGTAGTTTGGCTAACACCAAGTCTCTGACTTGAAACTCCATATGTTGTCGCTTTTTGATGGCCTACCTTTTCATGCATTTGGAAGTTTTATGTAGACATACCCTGACCAAGTCTACTTGGTCCTGCCAATTCTTGGCAAACTTATATGCAGGTGGGCTATTCCCCTAATAGCCCGATACAACTGCACTTGGAGTTTGTGGTTATTAGTCATTTACGATCTCAAATGAACTCTGGTCGGTAGACTCACTTCGCTGCAAGTTGTAGGAGAATTGAGTTACGTCGATCAACTTTGTTCAATTTGTTTGCGTTGTGCTCCGTAGTACCAAAGATAAATCTCCAAGAGTGCATTGACCCACTCAGTTTGACCGTTAGTTTGGGGGTGTAAGCTTGTAAAGAGATTCAACTCCGACCCTAGCAATTTGAACAATTCAGACCAGAAACACCCTATGAATTGAGGGTGTCGATCGTTCACAATCGTTTGTGGGACTTCCGAATACTTTACCACGTACTTCATGAATAACTTGGCTGCCTCTTCAGCTGGGCAATCCTTTGTTGCTAGCACAAATGTTGCATATTTGGAAAATCTATCCACTACGACCATAAGAGTCCGATATCCTTCAGACTTAGGTAGGTTTAGTATAAAGTCTATGGAAACAATCTTTCATGGATAAGTTGGGATGGGAAGTGGCTCTAGTAGTCTTGGCAATGAACATTGTTCAAGTTTGTCTTGTTGGCGAACAAGACAAGCCTTTACATAGGTTTCAACGTCATCCCGCATTTGAGACTAGTAATATTGACTTCGACAAGGGCTAAGGTGTGGTGGATCCCTGGATGACCCACCCACTTCAAATCATGGCATTCGTACAATACTTCTTTCCTTATCTTTCTATAGAATGGCACATATAGCCATTACCCTTTTGTGTATAAAAGACCGTCCTCGTACCAAAACCGTCGGGTCTTACCCTTTTGTACATATCCAATGAGGGCTTGAGCCTTCTGATCATTTTTGAGCCCCTCCTTAATGCAGTCGATCCATGGACAATTAGGTCGACTCACTGTATTTGCCAACCTTATCTTCTAGCTAAGAGCATCAGCTACGGAGTTAGCCTTCCCTGGCTTGTACTCCATCACATAGTTGAACTCTACTAGGAAATCTTGCCATCAAACTTGCTTCGAACTCAGCTTCCTCTGGGTCTAAGAATAACTCGTGGCCACATTGTCTGTCCTTACAATGAACTTAAACCCTAGGAGATAATGCCTCCACGTCTGTAGGCAATAGATCACTGCAGTCATTTCCTTCTCTTGAACGGTATACTGTCACTTGGTATCTTCAACTTCTGCGACTCATATGCCACTGGATCTCCTTCCTGCATAAGAACACCACCAATAGTAAAATTTGATGCATCAGTCTCTAATTCAAAAGGCTTGGTGTGATCAGGCAACACCAGTACTGACTCCTCAGTCATGGCTTGTTTTAACCGATCAAACATCTTCTAGCATTGATCCATCCATTCCCACAGTTTCTCCTTCTTTAACATGTCCGTGAGTGGCACAGTGATGTTTGAATAGTTTCGAACGAAACACCGATAGTAGTTGGTAAGACCAAGGAATGATCTCAACTCCGTCAAATTCGTCGGTGGTTCCCATTCAACGATGGCTCGAACTTTACTGCCTTTATATGTATTTGTCCTCCCCCGACAATGTGCCCCAAAAATGGCACTTCCTTTTGGGCAAAGGCACACGCTTGACGTATATGTCATTCTCGTGTAAGACTTGGAAAATCTGTCTAAGATGCTCGATGTGTTCCTCAAGCATCCGGCTGTACACCACAATATCATCAAGGTAAACCACTATAAACCGATTTAGGAATGGGTGCAATACCTTATTCATAAGAGTGCAGAATGTGGCTAGAGCATTGGTTAAGCCGAATGGCATGACGAGAAACTCGTACGAACCATAACGAGTCACACAAGCTATCTTCGGCTCATCCCCTTCGGCAATCCGAACTTAATAGTAACCTGAATGGAGATCAAGTTTGGTGAACCACTATGCACCTCCAAACTAATTGAAGAGATCTGCAATGAGTAGGATCGGGTACTTATTCTTGATGGTTAATTTGTTCAACGCTCGGTAATCTATATACATCTGGAGTGACCCGTCATGCTTCCTCTGGAATAAGATAAGCGCACCGAATGGAGCCTTGGATGGCCGAATGTACCCCACATTGAGTAGTTCCTTCAGCTCTTTCCTTAATTCTTCCAATTCAGGGGGTGTCATGTGATATGGTGTCATGGTAGGCAGTCGAGCATCAGGCACCAGTTCGATCTGATGATCCACTTCTCTACGAGGTGGAAGCTTCTTGGGTAACTCAGGAGGCATTACGTCCTTAAATAAATCGAGGACTTGGCTCACTTTTATTAGGACTTTGCTCCCTTTGCTCTTACTGTCCTTGGTTTTTACAGTTACAAGGATGGTCACCTCACCCTTCTTAGCTCCCTTGTTAAGTTGCATTACCAAAATCATCTTTCAATCACGGTTTGACTTATAATGAACTGGAATCACACACTAGTACCGTTTGTCCAGCACACAAAGACATTCGGTAAAGGGTAATATAATCGCATGGATCCTGTTCAGAAATTTTAATCCAATGACAAAGTCATAATCATCAAGATGAATTACCTTAAGGATCTCCTGGTTACTCCATTGCCCAATCTGTAGCTCTACATCCCTAGCAACTCCAACGGCAAGGACTTCCTAGTAGTTGACAGTCTTAAGCCACCCAGCTCTTTTCTCAAAGTTTAGGTTTCTTGGCAGCTTCTTCCAAAATGAAGTGATCAAATGCCCCAGTATCTACGAGTGCACTCATCGTGGTTTCTTTGATCTTCACATCTGTAAACACAAGTCCCTTTGGCTCTTTCACCTTCTTGGACTTGATTGAACTAAGGATCCACAATTACTCTAATCATGGCTCCTCTTTTGGCTCATCTTCTTTGTAGAGGCTAGCCAGCTTAGCCTTATTCAAGCAATCTCGCGCCATATGTGGACTATCACAGAAGTAACACTTATAAGTACGTACCTTCCTGTGACCTCCACTGCTAGATTCTGCATGAGCCTTTAAAGGGCCAACCAGCGATCTACCTCCATTTGGGCGATTGAATATACCACGGTCCCCCCCAACCATTAGCCTTATCCTTTGGACGGGAGTTTGACTGAGAGGTGAAAGGTGTCCTGTACTCTACAAGAGATTTAGCCACCGTAATGACCATTATAAAGTTTCTCACTTGGAATTGCTTTAGCTCCTGTTTGGTCCACGGCTTGAGACCACTCATGAACTAGTGGTATATTTTTGTCTCATTCATTGAAGGGATTTGGAGTAGTAACTCCGAAAATTGCTTTACATAATTGTGTACTGCACCCTTCTGCCCAAGGCGCTTTAACTTATCGCAAGCTTCTTCCTCTGCATATGCAGGCTAGTAGTTTCGTTGGAACTTCTCGATGAACCTATCTCAGGTCATGATAGGATCTCCACACCAATCATCTGACCGATGATGCCACCATAACAAAGCATTATTAGTTAAGTACATAGATATAGTATTTACCCATAATTGGCTATTGTTGATCCCCATGGCTTGGAAGTATCGTTCAATGTACCATAAGAAGTTGTCCATGTCCTTGGCCACCTGAGAACCCCTGAACTCCTTTGGCTTGGGTGCATTTGTACGTGGTCCTTGCACGGTGATCACCTTGTTCACGCGTGCTGCCTCTGATTCTGTGAGCTTTCCCTTGAGCTCCGCAATCTCAGCGCACATAGCCGCCATCATGGTCTCCAAGGACTCATCTTGCTGATAGAGTTCTGCCCTTAAGGTCCCTAGCAACTCTCCTCGAAGTTCTCCCATGCCGACTTTGAGCTCCTGCATCTCGACCATAAGCTCCTCCCTTTTGGCATCTACACCTTCGATGGACTGGATTAGGTCATCAACCGAACCTTGGACATCAGTGATGAACAATTCAATTTTCGTCATACGATGTGTTAAGTCCCCTATTAGATTCCTCGAATTCGAAACAACACGATTTTTTTTTCCTTAGCAGCACCTCTATCGATTTTCTTCCCACGATCATCACAGTCATTACTCATGATGAACACTTCATCAGAACGTGGGTCTGTCATAGTGTTTGGAATGAATCTGACTCTGTACCAACTATCACGGGCCTATGAATTTATTGCGTTCTATCTATGCAACTTTGAGAATACTTTCCAAGTAACCTTCTCACACTCAACTTATAAGAATTTTTTTAAAAATTAATTTTAAAAGTATATTTTATTTAAAAATTAAGTGTATACAAATAAAGAATAAAAAATTCTCTTTTATACAAATTTTAGATAAATTATAATTGTTAAATCTCTTCTTAATCTAATACTAAATATTATATTCTTTTAATTCTTTTTATATAAATATATTTATTAATATTTATTATATAATTAATTTTAATATATTTTTTTTAAAAAAAATATAAATTCAACGTATTATTCATCCTTATAAAGTGTGATAAATACGTGTACTTTCTCATTCCCAAGTGATGGGGGCTCTTAGCCCAGTCCAAGCCCTGACAGCGAGTCTTACTTGGTATAGTTGGCTGGTGATCATTGCGAGTTGTGCCTTTATCGAGTTGGCCTATGCCAAGCGACCGATATTTTAAATGCCTCACTCAAATATCTAAGCAATAATCCTGACATAATTTATAGGCTTATGCGTTATGGGTTGTAGTTGAGAGACTGATCACAACCGCCTTACCTCAGCGTTCTCTTCCCCCAACGTGCCACCACTCTGCCACCAATGCAGCTTGAGGCTACGATCTCTACTTCCGATCCCATTTCTTCGCCCCCTCCCGCACCGCTGCTGCTTCGCCAACTTATGCATTCATTGTTCATGCACATTCCTTACTTCGCCACCAAAATTGTTGACCCCTTCGTTGTATGGTACCCAACACAGCCCGTCTCATGCCATGCCTAAAGACGATCCCTTCCGGACCCAGGCATGGGGTCGTGCACGATGTGCATTATGTTCATTACAGGTCATACCTTGGCACAAACTTATGACGGGGCTAGCCTGTGTCGGGCTATGGACCACTTGGTTCGTTTTCACATGCCCGACTCCGGTAAATCTTCACATCTTGAATTTCTTTTTTCCCCCTTTTTTTTTTTTCCACAGAAAAAAGAGACATGTAAAGACGTAGACTATGTCTTTTTGGGTCAATGTTGCATATGTATTCCCAATAAACGTAAGGAGAAATTTATCGATGAAAACATAAATAAAATAATTTTTTAATTTTTTTTTTTGATTTATCACAAGACTATTGAGTTGTGAATTAATTACACAATATTAATATTTTCTTTATTTCCATAAATTTTATTTTTTTCTCTTGAAAATTTAGATTATTGAAACTCTTAAAACTAACGCATCCTTAGAGAACCAAATAAAATTTTAGAGATTAGTTTGATTAGATAATTTGGATTCAATTTGTAAGCAAACAAATCAAATATTATTTTTACCTTTTTCACATTTAAAACTAAACTAAATTGAATGGATTTAATTTGGTGGATTAGACTTAGAGCAGTTTTAGCCCAACGGCCTCATGGCAAAATATTTTGATATTAGCAAAATGTAGGTGGGGTAGAACTATCATAAACATTCATTTGTAATTATTATTAATAATAATTAATTAATTGTGACTATACATTAAGGTTATAAATGTATAATTGGTATCTGATACAATGATAGAGCGTCATGAACCGATTCCATAGGTCCATCCTGTAATTCTTATATTTAGCCTTTTAAAGCAAGCATAAATACTCTTAGTATTAACTTTTAACATATAGTCGGTCCATACCATACTCCATCTAATGCTCAACTAGGTTGCCATGCCAATACCATCAGAGGAGAGAGTAGATTAATTGATGATTTTATGTGTTTTATTTCGCATTAATTTGGGTTCAAAAAATTATTTTATTATCTATTTTTTAATATATAAAAATTTATATAATTAAATATTGAGATTTGTTAATATTTAAATTAAATATAAAAAAATATTTAAATTTAATAATATAAAATCTCTACCTCGAAGAAATACAAAAACACAACAAAACAAAACAAAGGGCGAAAAGGGTTGCCATATCAATGCTAAGGGCTACTCATTTGGTGGCAAGTCCAGCAAATCGTGACTCCATTGGAGCCCCAGATGCCAGAACCAAATAAACAAGATCGCACTCTAAAAAAGGAAGAAAAATTGATCCGAAAATGATTCACTGCCCATCCAGTCCGCCGACTGTCCAAGTCCAACCCCTCTAAACCCTGATTCCAATTCCACAAACTTCGCTGCTTTCTCAGTAAGTTTCACATTTCACATGGTTTCAAGTTAAGGTAACAAAAAAAATGCTGTATACTTTATTCCCTCTGTTTAATATTTTGATCAAATTCTGGAATTCCCATCTTTGTTTTTCTTCAATCTTCAAGATTTTTCTTCTCAATATTGAAAATATACTGAAAAAAAAAAAATTACCATTTTTTCATTCAAGAATGAAGTGAAACTGTTAACGAAAGTTTGATTGGTAGGCTTTGATTATGAAGATGACACAACCTGCAGTGATACTTGCAACAGCAAGCTATGATCACACTATCAGGTTCTGGGAGGCCAAAGGCGGCCGCTGTTACCGTACTATTCAATACCCTGATTCGGTATTACTTTTACTTTTACTTTCCTCTTTTGGTTGTTGTTTGTGTTTTTTTTTTTCAATTTATTGTTTTACTTTCTTGGGTTCTGTCAACTGGGGTTTTTGAACTGTGCCGCTTGATCATCTTTACCTTGTAAATTTTCTGATGGGTCTTTTGTGTGTGTATTGTGGGGATTTGGTTGGGAATGCAATGAGGGCAGCAAGTAAATCGGCTAGAGATAACCCCAGATAAACGGTACCTGGCCGCAGCTGGTAATCCTCACATACGGTTGTTCGATGTCAACTCAAACAGCTCTCAACCAGTATGTCCGTCTTGCAATCTTGTTTGATTGATTTTAGATTACAATATCCATTTTTTGCTTTGCACGTGAAGAACATTGATAATGTGCTGCATTGCAGGTGATGAGCTATGATTCACATACCAATAATGTTATGGCAGTGGGGTTTCAATGTGATGGAAACTGGATGTATTCAGGATCTGAGGATGGCACGGTAAAGATTTGGGATTTGAGGTACATTTAGCATTGTTTAAAATTATTTCTATCTGCTGTGTTTTTCTTTTCTTGATAATTCCATGTCTTGAGTCAAATACAGAGCTCCTGGTTATCAAAGGGAATATGAAAGTCGTGCTGCAGTTAACACTGTTGTCTTACACCCAAATCAGGTTAGCCGTTGTATGTCTGGTTGACATGCCTGAACGATAGTTTTAAAGAAACTGTGGCAAGTCGAATTTTGAATTTGTTTGATCACATGTTTATTGGCTACTGTAAAATTCCATTTTTTTCGTATGTGAAAAATTATTGAAAAAGAAGGAAGAAAAGAAGAGATTTTTCACATTTTAAATATGGAGTTTGGGATTTGCAGAACAGATTTTGTATTTTATCTGTTATATCATGCCTGATCCTTCATGTCTTGCTTTCTCATTTTTCTTAGAATTGTCTTGAAGCTGGGAAATTTTGCTATAATACATATTTGACAGAACCTACTTTGTTTTTAGATGGTAAATATTTAGAAGAATCTGTAAATAAACTTGTAGCATGGAGCTTTAGAAGTGAAAATGCCATATTAAACAGACTTTGCTAACTTGGGTATTTGTAATTCCTGATTTGATTTCACTCTGGTTGGTACACTTCTCATCTTCCTCATAAGCCATTCATAAACTTCATGGAACTGACTAGTAACTCAAATTTATCATTTTTCAAATAACAAGCAGAGGATTTAAAAAGGAAAATACCATCTTCCTTTCATAAGATATTCTTTGCTTATTTACTTACTATTGAATTTCAGCCCCACAAAAGCATAATTTTTAAGATTGTGGCTATGATTCTGTGGTCATTTGATGTGTTGTATGTCTGTGGTTTTCCAGACTGAGCTGATATCTGGTGACCAAAATGGGAACATCCGTGTGTGGGATTTGACAGCAAATTCATGCAGCTGTGAATTGGTATGCTTTAATCATTTGTATTATTTTTTGAGTCTAGTGTCAAAATTTGGATGCCTACATGGATTAATTATTTACCATGTGAATGTAGGTGCCAGAAGTGGATACTGCTGTAAGGTCTCTAACAGTTATGTGGGATGGAAGCTTGGTAGTTGCTGCAAATAATCGAGGAACTTGCTATGTTTGGCGCTTGCTCCGGGGAACACAGGTAGCTTCCCAATTCAACCATCATGGAATACTCACATAAAATTTGATTGCATTATTATCTTCTGCAATATTTATTTATTTATTTATTTTCCTGCAGAACATGACCAACTTTGAGCCCCTTCACAAGTTGCAAGCACATAATGGCTACATTCTCAAATGTCTCCTTTCGCCTGAGTTTTGTGAACCCCATAGGTTTCAATTCCTTAGACTTTATCCCTTCATGTTTTTTTTTTTTTTTCTCCTTTTTCAGTATTTGCTTTGGCATCTTTCCAGTAACCTTGAGTTGTGCAATGCAAGACTAATCAATGTCAAAATTATCTCGTAGGTATCTGGCCACTGCATCATCCGACCACACTGTCAAGATATGGAATGTTGATGGCTTCACGTTAGAGAAAACTCTAAATGGTATGCTGTGTGAATGATATGATTGGCCCCGTTAACTGTTTCATGAATTTATTTGCAATCTGTGGACTTTATAGGTCACCAACGTTGGGTATGGGACTGTGTTTTCTCTGTGGATGGTGCCTACTTAATAACAGGTACTTTGCTGGTGTACTGACAGAAATTTAATTCATCCATGTTTTAGCTAACTATTTTCCAATAACAAGGGAGTTTGCATTTAAGACTTGCATGTTTCATATGAAAGTATTGTTCTTAAGTTAGCAGTGGCGATGACTAGAGCAAATGCATCTAATAATTTGCATAGCAAACTTGGAACCAAAGAAGAGGAGGCTGAGATTTATAAATTAGCTCAAATAAAGCAAAAAAAAGGTTAAAAAAATGAAAGGCTTGGGACCTTAAATAAATCAGGTATTGTGGATGGAACAACAAGGAGATGTTCATCTCGCCAACTTTAATTCGATTTGAAATTAAGGCTTTGTTATGTTTGTTGTTGTTGTCCGTAAGTTAGCAAATCTTATTTTGTGTTTATTTGATCATAATGCCAACCAAGCTCAGGCAGTGATTTAATTGGAAAAGTGCAAGGTTAATGTACATTTCTATTTATTTCATTTGCTGAAACCAAGTTTGCGGGCAAATTTAACTTTTCTGGATTGAGGTCTTCATGTTGAAATGCTTTTGGCACAACCCCCCCTCCTTTTTTTTATGGTGCAGCTTCATCAGATACAACAGCAAGACTCTGGTCTATGTCAACTGGGGAAGACATCAGGGTGTATCAAGGGCATCATAAGGCTACTGTTTGTTGTGCACTTCATGATGGAGCAGAGCCTTCTCCTCAATGAAAGCCCTCCAACCCCAGTTGTTTATATTCTCTTTCATTTGCACGTTTGCTCACAAATTGATTTGTGTCAACATTCGTATATAAAGTGTCATTTGCATTGTGTTTGTGCTTGAGCCAAGAAGCTGGTAAAAAGGTTAGGGGGGAGAGAGAGAGAGAGTGGAGCCCACAGATTCACGTTGTCACTCACCACTTGAGAGAATCATGGCACACAATTTTCCTTCAGGTGACAGCCACAAGGCAGTTCCTTTTTTCTTGTCTTTTTATCTTTGTGGGTAAAAACACAATTTTGCCCTGCGTTTTTACGTTTTTCGAGATATTTAACACGTCTTTATTTTCAAAAATAGAAATTTTCACGTTTGCACCTTTAATGGACATAGACATTTATGTTAGTTTATTATTAAATATGCCATTTGTCTTGCCATGTCAGCTATTTCGTATTAACTATAATGACTTATCATTATTTTTTTGAATAAGTGTAAATTCAAAATTTTTGTTATTTAAAAATGTGCAGAAAGAAAATGATATTAACACAGTGATTGTTTTATGAATCAAATAAAAAAAATTAGTAACTCACATAAGAAAGTTAGGAGAATTGTTACGTTGAGCCATGATTGAAAATTTCAAATTTTTCTTTCCTTCCTCAACCAATAAGACAAAGAATAAATCACTTTAACCCCTTACCTTCCTCTTCATTTCCCTCTTCCCAAACAAAAGGCTAGATGTCTCTCGTTAACCATTGATGGTTGTAAAAATAAGCAGGAAACAATTTGGTAAAACTCTTAAGGGCTGGCGACATAGCAGATGATCATATATGTAGATGACTCAAAAGGAACTAGGAGGAGCGTCTACGAGGCAGGTCTAAGGATCAAACCAATAGGAGCCAACCCAGCATGAATCTTTTCTTGAAGGATAAGGTCATTTTTCTATGAAAGATGATCTAGCGAATATTGAAAACTTTCCTGTGAATCTCTACCATCAATCTAAGTAAAATCACTACAGACAGAGCTTATTTAACTAGTAATTTACAGAAATTATGGGTAAGCTTTTGAGCTCACAGGGTCAAAAACAAAATTGTACCTCAGCATTTCTATTCTAGTCAACTTTCACAGAAACCTTGCTTGGTAAGTAAACCAATATAACAATGCCGGCAGAACTTTTTATACTTTCTCTGAAAGGAACACATTTTAACAGGTACAATGCTGCTATAACGAGCATCAAATCTCCAGTTTCTGCATCAAATCAAAAGATCCAGTACCCAATTTAACTGGCAGCCCAAGACATATCCTAGCAGATGGGGTCTCCAACTTGTCAGTCTGGCCATGCAATGCAGCTTCAACAATGAATTTGGAAGCTGTCTCAAAGGACATTTTACTAAATGGGGAAATGGACTCTGCAATGCTTCCAAGTCTGTTCAATGGACGATACTTACCCGTATGGGTCATAAAGTCCGCAATAAGCGTTAAGTGCCTAACATTGACAGATACACCATATGGAGTGAAAACATTTTTCACCTCCCTAATGATCGTTTCTCTGGCTGCTTCTATTCCATAAGTATTTAGCATAGCATGAACGTTATTGGAATATAGATACCTACAATCAAGATGATCTTGCATTTTGCAAAATGCAGTGAAATCAACTCCAGCTGTACGCAGTGCCGGAATTTCTCCTTTTTCTTTAGGTTCAAGGTCACGCCTGCTCCTGGGATCTTTCCCATAGTTAATTACTTGATTTTCTTTGCAATTCGTGACTTCACATCTCTCTATCTTCCCAGGGTTCTGGATATAAACCTTCTTTGCTGTCCTTTGAGCAACCTGATATGATTAAACAAAAATAATTGCCTTCATCTCTCAAAGGCACATTGGCAACAGCCCCAGTTATCAAAAAACATAAAAAAGCATTCATCTCTCAGGTAATAAAAATGTCTTTAGGCATTCAAGCAATAACAAGCTTCAAAAAGGGTGCCTTCAATTTGTACCATAGGCCAGAAGTATACGACACAAATTATTCTTTTTTTTTTTTTTTTTTTCTGCCTCCCTCCCTCCCTCTTCCTAGATCATCTCCTCCTTCCAACATCAATTTCACCATTCCAACGGAAACTCTTGTGTTTCACACATGGCATGCTTAAACAGTGCCTTGCACCTCCCCTCAAGGGTGTGTGCGCCTGGGGCATAAAACCCCAAGTGTCATGGTGCCTTGCGCCTTAGGTGCCCTATTAACAACACTGGTGTAAACTATATTTATCAGGAAAAGAATGAAGGAAAAAAGGAGGAAGAGTTTTTACAAATTGACTGTTTAAAATTAAAAGCCAAAGAAATATTTTAAAGACCTATAAGAATTAGGAATATTTTGGTCATCTCACAAGCATAGATAAACTAAACAATGCATATGCTGTACACAGAATGAGAAGCTTGAGGATGTCTTTGAAGATAAAACACATAAGGAAATAAATGTCCATCAATAATGCAATGCAAATTTGAATAAGAAACCAAAAACAAGCCACATAAATTTTTTTTAAACAAAAAACAATGATAATACAATTGAAATAGTTCAGGAAGGTAATCAATTTTTAGCAAAAGGGCAGCAGTACCCACAAACAAACAGTGTTAAATAAGTAATTTAGCCTAGAAGAAAGCAACATAGGTGAGAAATGATGCAAGCTCACAAAACTGTGAAAGAGATTGTACCTCAGCCAGTAATATATGAGGTTCATTGGTGAACTTAAAATGGACCTCAAAGTGCTTGTCACTAGCTGCCACAAAGATTGCTCTATCAAACTCCTTCTTGACCATTTTCCCTTGGACCCTTTTCTTTTTTCTAGCTTCTGGTTTTTTCTTGCTAATTGACTGTTGCTTGGAAGGACAACTTTCACCATGTGCCAGACCTTCAGAGCCTTTGCCCCTTGACTTAAAGGGATTTTTCAGGCCTGGTTGACTTGCAGAAGTTCCATTGTCAAGCACATTATCCTCAATAACCTGAATTTCATTATCAGCCAGTTCAGCTTCACTTTCCACTCCAGACGACTGCTCACTAGTTGATGACCGTGCTTCATCTGATCCCTCATCAGAATCATCATAGTCCATTTCATCTACAGCTTGAACTTTCATTCTCTGTGCATCTAAACCAAGATCCTCAGTCCCTTCACCATATTCATCAATATCATCATCATCATCAAATTCTTCTCTACGTGATCTATCACCAGAAAAATTTTCATCATTTGAAGCCTTTGAATCTGATTCTGGAACAAGGTTTTTAATGCCACTGATTCTAGACAGAAAATGCAGATGATTTTCTATAGCATCCTCCAGCTCCCTCAAAAACATCACTTGTAAGGTTTCCGCCCAACCCTTTGAAGATAAGTGAGTGAACCGTGGATGCTGCTTTGCCTCATAAAGCTTCATTCTAAGCTTACAAATTCTGCATACATCACCACTGAGAACAGCAAATGGTATGACAGATACTTCCATACTCTCAACAATATCTGCTACGGTGACTTTATTCAATTTATTGGCAAGATGATTTGCGTCCTCTCTGCAAATGACAAATCTCAATATACATATCCTCTATATTTTGTTTAAATTAGTGTATGACCTCGCAACTTTTACACATGCACAAGAAATAAAAAAATAATAATAAAAAAAAGAATTCCTGAATTACAAAACTAGGCAACTGCAAAGGAATCCAAAATGCAGCTTTGCATGGGAAAAAGGGAAACGAATGAAACAGCTTAGAAGATCCGATATGTTAAGGTCCCATCAAGTCATTCTCCTAGGTTGTCCTAGATTTTTCAAGCATGCAACTACTAATAAAAGATCAGTTGAAGGCGCTAATCTCATGCTCAGTAGAGACATAAGAACTTAAACAAACCCTAAAAACCACAAGACTATTTCAAGAAACATACAAAAGAGAAAGATGGACATAAACCATAGCATGTATATAGGGTGTCTCCGTGCAAAAGGCTTCCACATTATGGTATTTGGGAAGGTTCAAATGTACGTGGCTTTACCCTTATAACACAATGAAGTAACCTTAACATTACCCTACAGCAGTTCACCCATCAAAAGATGGACATAGGAGCCCAATTAAAAAAGTAGGGAGGGGGGGACATTAGTGCAACTACAGAACCCATCTGTTAAATTGCAGTCTGCCAAGCATACCAAAGCATGAAATCATTTGAAAAATAAAAAATAAAAGCAACTAAGGCAATAAAATATAACCTACTTTGTTCTCCCCTCTTGTAATGGGCAGGTCATTATTGGAGTTCTAATATCACTTGCAGCAGTCATAAGAATCTCTTGCAGACGTGGGATTCCAAGTGTGACATTCATTTCACCTCGTCCAGCAAGATGAAATGTATTCAGCCTGAAATCCAGAACGAAGTCAAACAGAATACCCAGAAAAGAGAATGCCAAACCCGTGAGAACAGGAAATGCCCGCTTGAATGCAGACATGAAAGGAAAAAAACAAATTTTAATAAGCTCCACCCTGCACTAAAAAGCCAATCTACATATACAATGCAGCATATAAATTCCATGCTGCACATGAAAATTGGGAAAAGAAGGAAGCCATCTCCAACATAAAGAAGCATAAACATGCGCTACATGTTATTTACTCATAAGTAAAGCAAACTAATAAAAGCAGTGCCTTTACAAATAAGATAACAACAGTTGCTTCAATGTGGACCAATCAGACTGTCAGCCGCAGAAGGCCAAAATCCCTCAATATCATTTGCCCCATCCCACTGGCACCTGGACACCAATTAAAGCTATCGAAGTGCTAGAATAATCAACTCTTCACATTATACAAATTCAATTAGTATTACACTCCCTCTCCTGTATACATTTATAAATTTTTCTTGAAATATATATCAATGATATCAAGGACTATAAAAGAGACTTAATAACTCCCATAATTCCAGCATGCCAAAAAAAAAAAAAACAAAGACTAATACAAATATTACAAAATATGAGAAGCAAGGGGGATTTCAAGTTCTTTAGCAACTTGGGACTCCAATAAAATAAATAAATAAGGGAGGCAAAGAGATGAACAAGCTGCTGAAGTCTTCAAAAGGCCATTAAATAAAAGATTTCTCAGAAAATACTAATTTGTTTGAATAGGAACACTTTACATTAATTTTGACAAAGAACTCAAACCAGCAAGTTTCAACAATTTCATTTTATAATGTTTATAATGCAGCACTCTAAATCTAAGTAATATCATATTAAGTCCTAAATATCAAAGAGAAGGTTTCAGAGGGGTTTCCATATAAATGATGAAACAATATTACGGTACTAGGAATTTATGTGACAATCACATTAACCACTGTCCTCTCCATCCTAAAAGCAAAGAATTCCACAACTTAAGCACAAAATTGAGCTCATGAAATGTTTATGGATATCCAAGGCCCACCACTGAGCTAACATCAAAATGATTTATGAAATGGAAAAGATGCAACTTAAACCTAAAATGCATGAAAATAAGCTAAAATGCCTACAGCATGTTAAACCAACATCTCTCACAAATATACAGAACACTTGTTAGGAAATAATGAGAAACAAAAGAAGAAATCTAACGTCATCTGTGTTGATGGTTCTCCCACAGATTGAGCAGCAAGGACACCAACAGGTTCTCCAGGCTGTGCAAGACTTGACAGGAACTTCTGCTTCATTAACTTATATAAGTCATCTTGTTTCACTATATTAGAAAAATTTTGATCCTGCAAAGAGAAATCATTGAGGAACTTCTCCGCTTTCTCTTTAAGAGTTTGCGGTAATTCTGAAATAAAAGCATTTAATGTGCTGAGCTGATGACCATATTTTTTGTTAATCACTTCTTGATTCTGGAACAAAAGGAGAAGAAAAAAATTGTTCAGAGTTTAGACATTACATACCATTTCATAGATGAGCAAATAAGATGCAAATTCTTACCACTGCCAATACATCCAATTTTGAAATAAAGCTTGTTTGATGAACATCAACACCATCTTCTCCATACTGAAATTGAATAACTGAGCCATCAGCATCGCGAACTGTATGATCATAACTGACTGTCAAACACTCCAGATTTTTAATCAAGCATCTCTGGAGGTATCCACTGCGGGATGTTTTGACGGCTGTATCAACTAACCTGCAAATTTGATTTCCATAATCATCAAATTGTCATGTGAACTGAACAACAATAAAACCTCTTACGAAGATAACTGTGAATGAAACTGCTTGTTCCTACACTAATAATGGGGTACTAATCCAGTATGAATTAGCATTTGAACATTATGCATGCAGGGATGAAACATTTATGAAAAGAAATAGTTTGATCAGGGAGGCATCTGCAGGTACCAGGTACTGATACAAATAAAATAATGTTCAGATAATATTTTCGCAATGCTCACACATATAAACAGTCAGTAACCTACACCATATTAATAATTCAACAGAGCTCCAGAAACAAACAGATTTTGACAAGGTTGAGGCTGAAGTTCAAATTACCCTTCCCGACCAGCCATGCAGTGGAAATAATATTCTTGAGGGCGAAGACCTGTAAGGAAACGATCAATAATATAGCCTCCAGCTCGAGCTGTCCAATCCCATGGATGAAAGGAGGGCAAGGTCTTTCCAGAAACCATTCTGGGGACTCTTTTTCCTTCCAAATCTTGTTGGCCCAAAAATGAAGATATTTGCTGGAAATTGACCTGCACGGCACATCATGAAACTAACAATTAATCTTTCAATATCATCAAAGTGGCAATAGAAGATATTTGCTGGACATTGACCTGCACAGCACATTGTGAAACTAATAATTAATCATTCAATATAACCAAAATGGCAATAGAATATCTCAGTTCAAGTTACCCCGTTAATGGCTACAGGCACTGACAAAATAATTATGGAAAATTTTAGGAAGGCAACTGCTAGACCTTTGAAGGCAACAAGAAAACAGTTTAACACTTAATTTAAATTTGTCTAAAGGTAAATAAAGGCTGTAAAGGCTATATGAGCAAAATTCCGAAAGCCAATTATGTAGCAGTGAATAAGAGGTAGCAATAATGCTGTGGATGGACAGGATTGGCTGCTTAAACAAGTCAATCATGGTTCTCAAAACAGTACTTTCTGCTGTAAGCATGTTATCAGAGTTATATTAAGCTTGGAATTCCCTCACATTCCAACTGGATGTTGTAGAGGATAAATTAAGAAGATAAAAAAAGGAGGGAAGATGTAAGGTAATTTTTGCCCATTTCAGTCACCCAAGTTTTCAAACTTCATGTAATGCAGGATTATGTCTAATCTACATTGAAAAGAACTGACTTGAAACTTCTTTACACAAATACCACCAAAAATAATGGCTCACATCTATCTGTCATTGTCCTCTGCTATTATGTACAACTTTAAATTTCCAAGAAAATAAAGACATCAGTTACCCATGTTTTGCAGACACACAAATCAGTGAGCAAGTGAAGACAAGGATGCCAAAAAATTTACCTTA
The DNA here is from genome assembly GCA_037832385.1 of Rhizophora apiculata. Lineage (NCBI taxonomy): Eukaryota > Viridiplantae > Streptophyta > Magnoliopsida > Malpighiales > Rhizophoraceae > Rhizophora > Rhizophora apiculata. The sequence continues at coordinate 5,182,400 of CM075424.1, read as the reverse complement.
CTACCTTTAGCCCCAGATGTAGTCATGAGAGATATACAATTCCCTCCAGAGTGTTTTAGTAGCCCATCAGACAACAACTCATTGATGACCCTGGAGCTTGTTTTGGAATTGAGTTCATTCCTCATCTGTCTATCCAAATATGTTACGGCAGATTCTCCCTCTTCACGCATTGTCTTTTCAACATTTGACTGCAGGATTGTTGGTTCTGGAGACCAAACATATTAAAAAATAAAAGACACATCCTAAAAAACTGGACTAAAAAATATTTTAATGACAAATAAAAGGAATAAAAATAATAAAGCCAAAAAATTTAATCAACAGCCAGCTAAAATGTCAAGTGTAGATTGCTATGTTGAATCCAGCATAAAGGTTCCTAGAATGCATCACAGTTTCAAGTTGGAAAAAAAGTAACACAGACATGCTATATTGCTGTGTCCAAGTTACAAACTGTCCAAGTCAAGTCTAAATTTTAAAAGGTATAGGATATCTAGTGGAATCGTAGAATCCACTGGTGAAGCCATTTGGTATAAAAATCCTTATACCTAATAGTAATTATAAATAAATAAATAAACAACTTTTCTTGGTAACACAGCCACCATTCTTAAGGCCATATTGACAAAAATTGAAAAGAGAAGCTAAGAGAGATTCTTAGATCCCATTTGATTTTACCAATGGATAATGATGTCTAAATAAAAAGATACAAATATGAAATTCAACTGTAAGCCCTCAATTTTTTCCTGATTTGAGAAGATTTAGGTCTCCAGCAATCAGTGTCCCTCCATTGAACCAAGCAATGTAAATGCAATGTTGCAAGGCTGAAATGAGATGTAAAAAATGAACAACAAAATGCAACAAACAGGCCTCCAAGTTCTACCACATAAATTAGATTGAAATACAATAACTTGGTTAGGCCAAATATTGTATCATTTCAAACCATTTTGGAAAAACTTTAAAATGCTTTTCCACACCTCCATTCAAAGATGAGGAAAAGAAAATTGAAAAATATTGTCCCAATGTGCCAACTCAAGGCTGTTGCTTGTTTAAGTCATTTCTTCTTATTTACATCATCGATACAATAATTATTACTCGCATTGTCTTTGGTGCACTAAAGAATCTATTCCCCCATGCTAATAGTTTATCAAGCCAACTACCAACTGCATTTACAAGTAAACATTACAAATCAACTTGCAGAAGGCATTTTTATACTAAGCAACAATTAGAAGGATACAAAGTCCATACTTATCTCGATTGTAGCATCCCTGACTCCAATAAAATTTCGATGAACTAGTTCACCACTTTTTTCACAGCTTTCAAGTAGCTGCCTCCTTTCATTGTCTTTAGATTCCATTATCAAAAGATCATCAACTCCACATGTGAACCCATGCATCTGAAATATTGTATAAAGCATCACAGACATAGCAAGCTGAAGTAGCAAAGACAAACTGGCTCATATGAAAAAGTGTCCTGACCTGCAAGTAGGCAGTAAATAAACGACTCAATACAGAGAGCAGGGTGCCTGCAGTATTTGGGCCAAAAAGTTCCTGAATTGTATGCACTAAACCATAATTGCCAAACTGAGCCTTGTCAATTACACCACGGACAAAATAGTTCTTAAAGATGACCATCTTATCTTCATCAAGCCCCATTGGTGGATAATCATCAGACTCTTTTTCCTCTGGTTTATTTCTCTTACCCATCTTATCTTTCTTTGGGGGATCATCACTCATCTTATCTTCATTGAGCCCCTTTGGCACAAAATCATCAGACTGTTTTCCCCCTGATTTATTTCTTCCAACCATCTTATCTTCATCAAGCTGCTTTGATGTATAATCATCAGTCACTTTGTCCTCTGACTTATGTTTGTCAACTCTCTTCTTAAAAAAGTCATAAGGGATCTTCCCATCTTTCTCCACAGTAAATGGAGGATGGCCCCTTGTAATGTGATCTAACACAGCATTGATGACCTTAAAGGAAGCGGCAAAGGAAAATACATAAAACACAAAATCATCAGCAACTAGAAGTTACCAAAATACACTGTTAAACAATCAGTTTGACATAAAAATAGTTCAAAGGCTCTACCCAATCACATTCATAATTTCAAATCATAAACATGAAGAAAAACTTCTCTGCTTCAAAAACCATAATTCCTACAAGAACTATTAAAGATTTTGTTTGGACAAATCATAAAATGAAAACCTGTTTTCCTGTCCACTTGGGCACAGGTTTCAATATTGCAGGTTGTGGGATCCGAATCCCATCTTCATAGTTTAACAGAAAAATTTTCTGGCCAGGTTTGCCACGTGCATTAGTTTGAGCAGTGGTTGAGACGCCAGAAACGTAAAGTAGTTGATTATACTCCTCTTGACTTAAAAAAGTATCCCTCTTTGTAAGCAGGGCAGCACTAACAATATGATCCTGAAAAGTTCAAAAAATGAGTTCTATCACTGTTGAATATCAAAAATGCACTAAGCAAGAACCAAAGGGTTATTAAGCAAAATATCACACCTGAATTAAGGCTCTAATTGGTTCACCATTGGAAGGCTTGACATATTGGTTATTTGCATTGACAATGTTGTACGCTTCAGCACGTGAAATTTCATCTTGTGGAAAATGAACATTCATTTCGTCACCATCAAAGTCAGCATTGTAAGTACTGGAATCAAAACAATTATTAGAACACAGAAACATTGCGACACATATATGAATATGTCAAAGAGCAACCTGCTATTATGTTGTTCTGCAATCATACATGAACTCCAGAAAGACAAGTGCACCATTAGCAACATGCACACTGACATGCACATTTACATCTGTGTGATTCTATCATAGACATATGAGTATATACCCAAAACCAACCTGCAATTTGCATAGTGCATCCGAAGTGTCTTTTCTCCCTTCAACACCCGAACTACATGTGCCATTATACTGGGCTTGTGAAGTGTAGGCTGCATATGAAAATTAGAATCAACACAAAGCAATAACTAAGAATGAATAATTAGTAATCACCACAGCAGGAGTTTACTAAATTACACCACTTTCTCAAAAAAGATGGGTTAATAAATTAAAATCTAAAATTACTAACCAGCCTAGTTTATGAAAAGTACAAACTTGTTACTTTCAAGAAAGCAACCCAGTGACATGCATAATTATACATCACAGATCTCAACCCTGCAAAATCTGCATAAAGAAATCAAAGCAAGTACTACCATCTTGATATAGGAAAGTTGCATATCTTGCTAGTCAATGATTTAATTCACTTGACTGTTATGCATTTCAGTACATGGTTTCCAAAGCGTAACCCAACTTAACAAAAATCAAAAAATTTGAAAACAAAATCATGAACGGGAAAAGGGCTGCAACATGCCATCAAGGTACAATGATGTGGGGGCAGACCTTACAGATAAATAACTTGTTAAAATGTGAAGTGATGTATGCTAACTAAAATGTAACAGAGTACTAACAATTAGTAATGGTTTTGATCTTGTTTGGTTTCATTAGTTTTTTTATGTGGCTGAATGTGTGCGTTGCCTTTCTTTTATTATTTTTTTGTGGAGGTGCGCTGCAGGAGGTGGGGGGGAGAGAGAACTGATGGATGAAAAAATGTGAAATGTATGCATTGCCTCAGCTTCTATTTTACTAGGTTGTCCAAATATGTATTCCTTCTCTGCTCCCCTTCCTCTGATGTTAAAATTTTCTAACATGCACGGACAGACTATTGAACCTCTGAGTTGAAAAGTTTGACTAATACAAATAAAGAAAAATCTCAAAAACATACAATTCCACACATGTATAAATGCAAGTAATAACTAAATAAGATGGTTATAAACCTGCCGATTGACAAGCACAACATCTCCATCTTGCAAATGGCGATACACAATTTTTCCTTCATATTGATACTCAGAACTTCTCCCAGGTTGTATGAGAGCTCCTCTTGCAGAAGGTAATTTCCTTGATATGGCAATACGCATTTTCCGGCTAGGTGGAAGTTTATTAATGGACACCGTATCATAATAGTGCGTTGCCCCAGGGTGGCATTCAGATCCATTGATAACAGCATTTCTCAACTTGCCAATGTTCCATGGAGTCACCCTCTGAAAGGATGGTAGCACAAAAAGAAGCAAAGGAAAGGCTGAATATTCTCAAACGAAAACATCCCATTTCTCACTATCATGAAACATGATATCCATGCATTATTACATCAATGTTAGACCTAAACATTAAGTCTAGATATGCTGTCTCAGACAGACCTGCATGAATTCTTTGCTAAACAACCAATCCAATATTACCAAGGCAAAAATAATCCTGTCCATGAATACTTTAAGAGATAAAGTCTGCCCAACCACCACAGATAAGGAAAACAAGAATCTCCTATTGAAGAAAACAAGCTAAAAGCAATCCAATCAAAAGTCTTAAAAGCACCTAGTTGAGATAATAAAGACTGCTGAGTAGAAATGCAGTCAAACTCAAACCTGCAACACTCGCCCTCCCCTTCCCAACCAAAAAAAACAAAGCATTAACACTATCATAGAAAAACCCAAGGTACTAATCAATATTTTGAAATTCTAAAGAATTCTTCTGAGGTCCAAAACAATTTTCTCTCATCCTCTGCTCTTGATTCAACGGCACAACTTATCACCGGAAAGTTTTTCTGAGCAACCATCTAGGACAACAATATACAAACATTGAAATACACCCAGTATTCATGAAAATTTACAGTAGACACTAGCATTGACAAACAGCTTCAACCTGAATTCCAGAAAAGAATGTGAGGAGCAAGAAATATAACCCTTGGCACCAACTAGCATTCTCCAATGACATCGACCTCAAACCAAACACATAAAGCATCCAAGTTATTGCTTTCGTGTTATGTCAAGCAATGGTGCATCAACTATAGCAAAGCCCTTTGACACATGCAAAGTTAAACTCTATAGGGTTAATATCCTCTCTCGTGCACCATATCAACATGTTACATTTAAAAACAGATATACTCCAAAATATTCTAATAATGGAGATCTGATATAAGTTCTGAATTTGCAAGAAATCCTAGTTGAAAACAAGTGTGTATGGAGTGGCTCAAACAGGCAAGGGATGACACCAATGAAAAGCAAAAGTTTGACACTAGGAAACAGAAAAAATTAATGAAAACCAACGACGCACCAATGGAACCTATGAACTAAGATTGAATAGACACAAATATAAGCCATAACCTTTTTGGTACATACTGCCAGGAAAACAGATACCACAGAACAGATTTATCCTCTCACAGGTAAACAAAGATAATAATAAGTCTTAACAGACAAGTAATGTTCCCAGAAAAATTAATCAGCCTCAGGAAGCTTTTCAAAGAACTTTATGAATATCAGAAATGTATTATCTAATTGGAGGAAGAGTAAAATGCATATAAGATGATAACTTACTGCAATACAATACTGGTGCATGACATGGTTTGATGTCACCATTGTGACAAGAAAATAGCAAATTTTAAACCATGCAAAGTAAAATAAAGTAAAGAAACAATAAGAACATGCAAGTTATCAACAAATTATATTTCAAATGCAAAATTTGGTGACTAAATTAATATATATATATATAGAATAGATACTCTAGCAAGACCTGACCTCAGGATAGGTTAACTTGTCAAGAAAGCATAGAGGAATTCCAATTTCATTCACACCTAAATAAGGATCTGGTGAAATCACAGACCGACAAGCATAATTAACCCTCTTTCCCATCATTTTCTGGCGAAACAACCCTTCCTTCTTCTCAAGCAATTGAAATATTCCAGAAGTCATATCCCTTTGGCCAGGACCTGTAGTCAAGAAGACAACGGGTACCACTTAATTGTGCATAAATGGATTATATTTTATTTTAAATGTAAGGCTTATGCCAGGAAACATTAGTAGATTATGGGTAATTAAAAACGAATGCAGTCTCATCAGACAGAGTCAACAATACAACCTCTGTATGCCCAAAGTTCAATGTAAATGCAACAAAGGTTTATTAATTCCCCAGTAATTCGGCAGGAGGGGAACTGCACAGAGAGAGAGAGAGAAAGAGAGAAACTCAGTCTCCCAAAGAATTCATGCTTGGTACATTAATGCACAAACATTAAACTGACCAAACAAAAATATAAATTAATCACAACTTCCTGAGGTTGGCAAGAGGCAAAAATTTAACTTAGAATGAACATAGCATATTTAAACAAAAACCAGACAAGTAATTACACTCTGCAATGATAAAGATAATTAATATGAATGTCACATCAGTTTGCAGAAACCACAAGAAGTCAAACAAACTGAATTAACAAGTACTACTAGATCAACACCGTCAAAAGTTCTTGCCAGGGTCACCATCCATAATAGATCAAAAAAAAGTGGGAGCCTGCTCCCAAGACTCAAACATCACCTTTTTTTATATTCATGGGCAGGTTAGAACTAAACCAAGCAAATGGAACATTTTGACATGGCCATAGCTGTATATTGTCCAGGTCTACCCATACAGAAAATTTCTTCTAGATATTTTGCAAGTTAATATGAAATCCACAAAACTTGTATCCATTTCACAGAGCCTGAAATAAACAAAAGGCACCAAATGCCTTGAACATTCAGTCAATGGGCCACATACACTAAAAAAATAAATGCCAACTACTTGCAGATATATATATATATATATATATTGGTTCATTAGGAGGCCATTAGGCCGTGAGCTACACAATGGGAGTAGCTCTCCCCATTCCAATAAATCCCACACCCCCATTTGCAGGAATAGAACCCAAGACTTCAAGAATAGAAATCTAAGTTCTTAACCATTGGAGTGTCCCTAGAAGAACACCTGCAAATATTTTCTAACATGGCTCTTTCACTAACTAAATTACAGTAAACACCATAAGAACTGATTTAAAGTTCACTTTCAAAATGTACACATATATACAGTGGTGTTTGCATGTGTATGTGAATATAACACAATGACAGTGGTGAAAACTGCCGAATGCTTGCTTCAGAGAAACATAGCGTCTGAAAGAAACAGTACTATCACAAAATTGAAACAAACCAGCAAACTGAAACACAAATACCACAAATACAACAATGTTAATGCCAACCAAGAAAATGATATGAAATCACCTTTGGCAGTTTTGCCATCGAACAACACATTTATGGATTGTTGAAGTCCAAACCATCGTTTGACAATTTTGGAGTGTTCTTTATTGACATAAGCATCTCCCAAAGATATGTTCGATTGCAGAACCCTGCTTAATAAAACAGTTTGAGGATGCTCCATTACCTACAAATTAATAAGCAGAAAGCAGATGACATTCCCATTTGAGAATCCTTCAAATATCCCCCCTGAAAACCTGCCCCAAATCCCCAAGACAAAAGAGTATTGCAGGATAAAAAAAGTGCCAACAGATTTCCGTTGGCATCAACACAAAAACCTGTATTTGTAATTTTAATATGTTTCCACTCAAAGCCTCCCATAAAGAATATGGTGGAAAAAAGTGCAGTTATACTTTGCATCCCAAAAAATCCCAGAATATAAGTATGAGAACCATAACTAACTGCTGTTTGTGTGGCAAGATCTTCTATCAAGTACTTACAGAATCACCACCCTTTGTGGGAGGCCGGAATTTGATTGGAGGAACTAAAATGGTCTCCAAAAAAAACATAGAAGGCCCTGCTTTTTTCCTTCCAGAATCTTTCTGCTGAACATTACAAATAAATGAGCAAAATTGAGGCTCATTTTGCCACAAGAGCTCTAAAATACCCTTAACCTGGCACGAACAAGTTTAAAAGGTCCAATCAGAAAAAGCTTTATCATACAGCACAATATGAAATATAAACCTACCCATAACAACAATCCATGTATTGAGTATTGACCGAGGCACTTCTATTGGCAATGTGCATACCTGTGATGGTAATAGTGACACAGATAATCTGTCTTTCTGCTTAATGAACTCAACAGAAGCCAGCTTTCCTTTTTCCTTCTGCTTCTTTTTGGCACCATCTAGGTTCTGGGGAGCTTCATCTGCATCTTCCACATCTGTCATTCCTTCAGATTCACTAGCTAATGGCCCTTGCAGCTGTTGATTTCTTATCACATTTTGTCTGATACTGGCATCTGACACATCAATCTATGGCCCTCAACCAGTGGAGAAATATGGAATGCCCCCAAAAGCAACAAAAACAGATTAACAGTCCAGATTAGATGACCGCATTGGCTGTTAGCCCATAACAAGGATAACAAGAAACCTATCAACCAGTTGTGTGTTTATTAGAAGCCAACCGAAGATATAAATCTAAGATTGAGCTGTGGAAGTCTGTGCTCTTAACAGAAATAGGGGAAAAACAAATAAATTCTGACCAGGGTGGAACACAAACATGAGGTGCGGACTTTCTCAAAGGATTTGTTGAGGATAAAATCCAATTGCATAAGTTAGCAAGATAGTAAAGAAAAGTGGAAAAAAAAAAAAAATTGATTGTTTTCATCAATAGAGAAAAACAATTTATTTATAGTAAAATAATTCACATGCATGTCAGAAAGCAAAATAAGACAGTTAAAAATTCAGATGTTCAAACAATTGGAGCACCAAGTAGAGGAAAGTGTACTTTTTGAAACCATCCAAAAGTAGGTTTGCTAATGATAGGGTTTGAAGCATTGCAGTTCTTGCACTTCCGAAGTTTTGGCTTCAAAAACTTGTACAAAACAGATATTGCTTCAGTGAACTGAAGGGATGTCCATCCTAGCTGCACCGCAGAATCATGCAAATTATCATGATTCTGGACACCTGAATGAATTGTGGAGCCAGATTCTTGACTTCCATCACTCTCTGCTGGATATAAAATTTCATCTCCTAGCATTGAATCTAACATCTTAGCCCCCACAATATCACCTTTAACAATGAGCTCCAACTGAGCAACACATCTCTCAACCTTATCTCAATACAAAAATTATGAATCAGCAAAAAAACGCAAATAATTGCAATCAAGCACCAAGTACCACCATAAGTAAATGTTAAGACTACAAAGTGAAATTACCTGACTTCTATCTGCTCTAAAATGATGGCAAAAGAAACATGTTCTTTGAAGGATTTTGTAAAGGAAATTGAAGAGAAGGGGATTGTAAACTGGAGAAATAAGTTCAATATGGCCACAGTGACCTGGGCAGGTAGTTAAACGCTGGCCACATGTTTGGCAACTGCATTACAAGGAAAAAAATCACTACATGAGCCATAAGAGCCACAACCACAATGCCACAAATGCAGATATCTGGTAAACAGAAATTCAGCTCAATGCATTTTAATGAAGTGAATGATCAAACACAAATATGCAGCAAGAACAAGATAATGCAGAAAAAAGCACTGTGCATCCCAAGCATCAAAAGTTAATAACAGATAATGAAAGGAACGGAATTTTCAGTTTGTGCCAATAAAGCAAAAATAATAATAATAATAATAATTTACTGTCTGCTTTTTCTATTTGCATCATCTCTCTAGAAACCCCCTCATTTCTGACAACCTATTCACTGCTCATCAATAAAAATCACCAAACTCAATTTTCAGCAAATAAAGGGTAAAAAATAACATTATATATCACTATATATGCTTGCACAAAAAAGTAGGAGGAAAAAAAAAAGTCAGCCATCAGTAATTATGGATCTTCAGATGGAGAATTCCCCTAACAATGTTTTATTTAATTTGTTGAACCATTAGTCAATATCAAACAGAATTATTGGGTGCTGCCGCTAACTAGCAACACTAAATAACCCATTTAAAGCAAGAAATAACTTAGAAACATTTAAGGGAAGATAACATAAAAATGAAAAAAGGAAATCACAAAAGATATGTCAAAACAGAATTTACAATATTCTCAGAAAAAAACACACACAAGCTTATGGTTTTTGCAGGTCAAAAGTTTCAAGCCATACGTCTTCTTGTGACATGATAATAAGTGTAACAGAGACTTACATGGTCCTTTCAGTTAGAGGTCCCAGCGCTGGATCATAAAGTCCACCAGGCACAGGTCTCTCCACTAGGTCAAGCAATCTGGGGTTTGTAATCTTCACAAAACTATGCTTTCGAACCTCTTCATCTGTTAAGAAAGTAAAAGTTACTGAGTCAATGGACTCAGTTGCAACCTGCAATAAAATACAAATTTAGCAACGACATTCAGAACACTATTCAATAGTCAACTTGCTAAAGGGTATGATAATACCCTGGCACCAATGCTGGATTTTACAGAAGTGGAATGCAGTTGCAACACACAAGAATAATCGTCCAGTGATGCAAATCATCCTAGGTTTAAAATTATTATTCTACATACTCAACAGAATTTACTACAAAATCTTCAATTGATTCAATCTTTAAGATATAAAACAAGAATGGAAATAACTGGAAGCTTCTTGGAGCTACTTTTAGACTGACTCCCTCAATGTAACTATGAAAAGATAATAATTTGTGTGAAAATGCAGCACTAGTTTTTACACCTAAACATTCTTGAACTAACCCCTCATCTCGGTGAGCCACATAGAAGGAAGAAGCCAACAAGACCACACACATACACACAGACTTGCTTCGCCAAAAACAAAAGAGAAAAAAAGAAAGAAAGAAAGAAAGAAAGAAAGAAAGAAAGAAAACGGATAGAGAGAGACTTATACAAAGACACATTCCACAAAGATTTAATTTAACTTCCAAGAAACGAGAAGACCCAAAAGCCTACTAAGCACTCTATACCAAAACAATAGTTCAAACACTTGTTCCACTCTCCCCACAAGTTGTTCCAATCTTTTTCTAACGCTAAAATTATTTGATTTAACCGTTTTTTCCCAATCTACTAAAATCAGAAAACCCAAAAAAAAATCCAACAAATAAATGTAGAGAGAGAGAGAGAGAGAGAGAGAGAGAGAGAGAGAGAGAGAAACCTCTAAGGTGGCCATAGAGCAATTACTGAAAAAGAGAACACTTTGGAAGAGAGAAAGTAGCAAGAAAGTTAAACAGTAGCAAAAGAGAGACTCCGGCGACTATGAATTGGTGGTGGGCACAGCGATGAACAGACCAGCGCCGGACTGGAGAAGAGAAGCGACCGAGACAAACAACAATACGTTTAAAGAGGCCGAGCGGCAGATGGAGAAGAAAGAGTACATCAATCAAAGCAAATAACCAACCAAGAACGTTTCTCGGGAAGGATTCCCTTTTCTTGGGGCGTCAGGGTTTAACTTTACAGCCACACATGTAGCCCATGGCATTCGGACGACGAGGTGACAAGGGTTTTTCTCTTACATCGACATTTATTTATATATATCGACCTGTACTCCTAATTTTATTTTATTTTTTTTTTCATTTAAATTTGCTCGTGTTTTTCTTTTTAATAAATTATTTTTATTTTAAAAAATTTATTAATTCATAAACTATAACTTGGACCCTCGTTCTCTTTATTTTGGATCTCCATCCATTGGGCTTTACCACCGTGATGCCCTGGCAATTTGGGCCAAATAAGTATACTCTTGTCCAGAATTGATTTGATGGGGAGATTGAATTGATTAATTCTATTAATAATAATTGTTTTTAATTCTCCCCAAGAGACTTTAATAGTGTAAGACTTTTAGTTCGAAGGTCTTGAATTTTAATTTTGAAAAAAATAAATAAAATTTATGAAAATAAAAAAATATATATATATATATTATATAGCTAACAATACAATATATATATAAAAAAAAAAAAGACAAAATTGTTTCGTAAGCAATTTGATTGGTATTAACCTGAGGATGGATGGACTTCAATTGAATTCACTTTCAAGAGCAAAATTCAACTCAAATCTCTGGTGGATTCTCATAACAAAAGAAATATAGAGTCAGATGCAGGCCAAAACAAAATCCACCAATGAATATGCATGGAATATGAGGAAACTTCTGCAGTTCGTGAGTCATTATCCAAAATGGTGTAACGCCCACTGAGACAATGCTGCTGCGCTCCGGGTTCTCTGATTTTAATGTTACGATGGCAATGCACAATAGGGTAAATTGTGCGATATTTTTGGAAAGTTGCCTTTCCTAACCCTATCCACTCTTAAATGCTCTCGCGACGTCGCCTTGTGTAAATCCAGGTGCTGTCCTCAGTCGTATTGATTGCGATTTGATTTTTATTTTTTTTATTTTGTTTGTGTGTGTGTGTGTGTGTGTGTGTGTGTGTTTGTGTGTTTGTGTGTGCAGAATTTCTACACGTACGTATATAACCCTGTATCATTGTCACTTTCGCCCCCATTCCAATCGGCAACAACCGACAAGGGAGAAGCTCGGAAAAGCCGACTTGCGGGGACATCACCCAATCGGCTGCTGCCGCCCTCAACTCTCTTCGCTTTTCAACGCCCACTCTTCTGTTTCTATCACTGGTTAGAGTGTGGTCCCCGGACCTGTAAACCAAATGATCTCCACGTTTATGAAAATGTTTTAGTTCAAGATTGGTGGGCATTGAGTCAAAGCCTTCTGGTCACTTCCTGGGATATGATTATCAATTAGGGCAATTAATTTCATGCGCTTTAAGATTTAAATTCTTATTATAATTTTTGATAGCCATTGTAATTTTTGTTATTGATTATAATTATATAATAAAAAATTAAAAATATTTAATTAATAGTTATAATTTATTATTAAAATTAAAGTAAATTAATTATTAATTAAAAATTAATATTTAAATAAAATTTAAATAATTAAATAGATATATTTTAAAATTATTAATAAATTAATATTTAAATAAAAAATAAATAAATTTAATATAATTTTAATATTTTAAAAAAATTAATTTTTTTATTATCAACAAATATATCAGTAATAATATTTTTAAATTAAAATTAAATATTATTTATTATAATTTTTACTTATTTTTTTTTTATAAGAGGGACTACTGTATTAAATATTAATTAAAGTACTGACAGAGCAAGTTGGATTCCAGCCGCCAATAAACCAAGGTTCTGGAGTTGGGGGGGCATTGGCTGCTGATTGGATTGGTGGGCTAATCTACGACGATGAACTCGTGGTCGGCGCTCAGCCTGGAATCCAACCTTATCGCCTCGCCAACCTGGTCCTGCCGGACGCCGCTCTCCCACACTGCTGCTCTCCCTTATCGGAAGAACGTTGTCGTCTGCTCTGTTAAATCTCCCTCTCTGAACGTCGCCCAGTCGACTTCCGCCGACTCAGTCATCCGAATCGGCTCCCTCGGTCAAGTTACCGGCGTCCTGGGCTCCCAGTGGGGCGACGAAGGCAAAGGAAAGCTCGTCGACATCCTAGCTAACCATTTCGACATCGTCGCACGATGTCAGGTATTCTCTTCCTTCTCTTTTTGTTTCATGACGGGCAATCCCTTTCAGACAAATCCTGAGGTTGCTACCAAGACAAGCCCACGGGGCATCATCGTCTTCGTTCTTTCGTGTTGTTGTTGTCGTTGTTTTTGGCTTTTGTTGTTGTTGAAGTGTTTGTTTTGTGTGCGTGCGTGCGTGCGTGCGTGCGTGTGTGTGTGTGTGTGTGTGTGTGTGAAATGAAATTCGTATCTGGTACAATGAATTGAATTTGATTTTTTGAATATTTGATTGGCGAATGAATGATAGGGTGGGGCTAATGCTGGACATACCATCTACAATTCAGAGGGCAAGAAATTCGCCCTCCACCTCGTCCCTTCAGGGATTCTCAATGAGGACACCGTCTGTGTAATTGGAAATGGTGTTGTGGTTCATCTGCCCGGCCTCTTCAAGGAAATTGATGGGCTTGAATCCAATGGGGTCTCCTGCAACAGAAGGATTCTGGTCTCTGATCGCGCACACCTCTTGTTTGATTTCCACCAGGAAGTGGACGGTCTAAGAGAAGCCGAGCTCACCAAGTCATTTATTGGGACTACTAGGAGAGGGATTGGTCCTTGTTATTCCAGCAAGGTGATTCGGAATGGGATTAGAGTTGGTGATTTGAGGCATATGGATACTTTCCCTCAAAAGCTTGATTTTATATTGTCAGATGCAGCTTCCAGGTTCAAAGGTTTTAATTATGGTCTGGATCTGCTTAGGGATGAAGTCGAGAGATACAAGAGATTTGCTGAGAGGTTGGAGCCTTATATTGCTGATACCATTCATGTCATTAATGAATCAATCAGACAGAAGAAGAGGATTTTGGTTGAGGGTGGTCAAGCAACCATGTTGGATATTGACTTTGGAACTTACCCTTTTGTTACTTCCTCTAGCCCGTCTGCTGGTGGTATATGCACTGGTCTTGGCATTGCTCCAAGAGCCATTGGTGACCTTATTGGAGTGGTAAGTGTACTGTGGATTTCGTCTTTTTTTCTTTTTTTTTATAAACTTTGCTTCTTGGCTTTTTGCGACAATAGTAGTGCTGGCCATAATTTTGCATCCAAGGGTATATATTATCTCAGACTGATATTTTATTAACAAAATATGCTTCTAACAAATATACCTTCATGCTCTATTTGCCTAAATTTTATGCCGTTGTGTCCTGTTCTAGCTCCTGTTTAGTCTTTGCATGACTGCTTCCTTGTGTATTATGACTTGCAGGTGAAAGCATACACTACAAGGGTTGGTTCTGGGCCTTTCCCTACTGAGATTTTGGGTCAAGGGGGTGACCTCCTTAGGCTTGCAGGTCAGGAGTTTGGGACAACTACTGGCCGTCCTCGTCGATGTGGATGGCTTGATATGGTTGCACTAAAATATTGCTGTCAGATTAATGGTTTATCATCTTTGAATCTCACCAAACTTGATGTTTTGTCGGAGCTCCCTGAAATTCAGTTGGGTGTTTCTTATAAAAATATTGATGGTACACCAATTAAATCATTCCCTGCTGATCTTCGTCTTCTTGAACAGTTGAAGGCAAGTTTGTATATTCCGACTCTAACTAACATTCATGTTGTTGATAAATTGGATATAATGGACAACCAAATTGAAATTAAAGTTCAAGTTTATTATCAAAATAAAGAGTTAAGCTTAGGTTTTGGGGCTACATTCAAATGGTACAAATTCACTAGTGTAAGTCCATAACATCTCTTGGATTCCTAATGAAGTTTCATAATTCTCTTTATGTTATTTCTTTATCTGTCTATTTGTTTCAAGTTGCTGTCTTATCTTGGTGATGTTTTTCTGCAGATTTTTTGCACCATAGTTAATCTCTATCTCGTGTTTGAAAAAGAAAAATTCAAGAACTTACTTGGAATATTTGTTTAAACTGCTAATATACTGGGTTTCACTTGGTTTAGGTGGAATATGAAGTGTTACCGGGATGGAAGAGCGATATTTCATCTGTTAGAAACTACTCAGACCTTCCAAAAGCTGCACGACAATATGTGGAGAGGATAGAGGAACTTGTTGGTGTACCTATCCATTATATTGGTGTTGGCCCTGGACGTGATGCTCTCATATTCAAGTAATTTGAAGATTATTTAATTAGCAGTTTTTCATGCTCTTGGTGATGAGATGAAGCTCATTGTGCTGGAAAATTGGGGCAATTTTTTTTGGAACAGAGCACAAACTTGTTAACTAGTTTACTCTGACTGTATGTTTGTCTCATTTAGCACTACTATTAGACTTGCTGCTGGTCTTACAAGGCCTGGTGTTTTTGCATTAGAAAAGTTCTCTAGCATTTGGTGTCTAGCCACTGCTTGATGGATTTGTTACTCCAAGGTCCAAGGTGAGTTGAGTTTTAATAATACATCTGAAATTGATATTTTATCTTTGCCTCTGCACTTTGTTGTAGTTGTATGTTATATTGGAATTATTAACTGCTGGAAGAGTCTTCTAAGCTCTGCATTTTGCATGAGCCTTTTTTTCAAGTTGTATGAGCTCTTTATTGTTCTTTTTTTTGTTTTTTCTTTTTTCTAATATTTCTTCTAGTTTGAGTCTTTAATTAATTTATTTGTTTATTTCAGTTTAATTGTCAATCATACACAATCAAAATTCTCTCTAATTCTCTCTTCAATTTGAGCAGAATTGCTGTTGGTTTGAACATTAGGAAAACTGTCTTTTTCCAACTTATAAAAATCCAAAAAAAAAAAAAAAAAAAAAGGAAAGAAAAAAAAAAGGATGGCATATCCAGTAGATGTTAGTCGTTCAAATCATTTTTTGCATTAGAAGTGATAGTGATTGGCTTGAGGATAAATGAAAAGACTTTTTAACCATGGAATCATAATGTAGGTGACTGTGGTAATTGATTCTGGCCGACATGGGGTTTGAACTCATTATTGCAGCAAGAGGAAAAGAATAAAAGAGAAAAGATGGTGCATCAAACAGATAAAAATGGAGGATTACAGAGATCATTATTGGTAGATTTTTAAGTTTGGGTTTGATCCATGTCAATGACAATTTATCTTTTCTTTTCTTTTCTTCTTCATGGGATACTGTCATTGAAATGTTATGCAATCAATCCAATAGCTTTTGTTACAACCTTTCACTTTCTCTCACACGGTCAAAGTCAAAATCTTAAAATTGACTATGATTGTAAGGGAGTAAAATGGCTACAGTAGTAGGTTTTGAAAGTTGCAGTAGATCTAGAACAAACAAAAGTCTAAGTGCCCACGACTGACCAAGCTAGTTTGCTGTAAAGTTTGCTATTACTACTTAAACGTTCTTCTAGAAATTCCAAATAGAAGTTGGGAAAGCAAGCTCTTCTAGGACATCATTATAAGCCTGGTAGCTGCCTGCTTCTGCTACTTGATTATCTGTAATCCCAGGCATCTCAGTCAGGGAATCCCAATTGAAATTCTGCTCAGCCAGGGCTGCAAGTTCACCCTGATCTTCCAGGAAAGATTCTGGCACCGCAAGAGTTGTTGTGCCATCATTTGCTTCCTCTGGCTGCTTTTGATCTTCTTTCAGAATGCCTAGCTGCTGAAGAAACTCATTTAGATCAATCTGTGGTTTCTCTGTCTGCACCATTTTCTCTGACAAGTTTCCAATATCGAACACCGTTTTCTCTGACAAATTTTCAATGTCTTTCTCCATAACCTGAGGATCTTCTACATGTGATATTTCATTTGTGGTCCTAAGTTCAGT
Source organism: Rhizophora apiculata (assembly GCA_037832385.1). Lineage (NCBI taxonomy): Eukaryota > Viridiplantae > Streptophyta > Magnoliopsida > Malpighiales > Rhizophoraceae > Rhizophora > Rhizophora apiculata. The sequence goes on along the minus strand of CM075424.1, from coordinate 5,165,373 downwards.
TTTCGAATGAGAGGAAGATGATGCAGAAGAATTATTTGCGGAGGATTGGCCAATAACCCCATTTTTCTTGAGTTCTTGAAGCCTCTGGTGAATGACATGAACGCTAGGTTGTGCATGAATATTGAGCAATCCACAGGAAGGAAACATGGAAATGAAACTACTGGATGGAACCCACTTGAACTTTTGTGATTTGTGCAGAGGTGTATTGGTGCTAATAGGTTGAAGGTGAGGCAGATTGAGATAAGCATCTGGGCCATACAATCTCCTGGCAGCCTCATCATAGGCCAAGGCAGCTTCCTCGGCAGTGGCAAAGGAACCTAACCAGAGTCGGGTCCTCTTCTTGGGTTCCCTGATTTCTGCCACCCATTTACCCCAAGTTCTCTGTCGAACCCCTCGGTACTCGCACGTTGCATTCTGAGGGCCACCTTTGCCTCTTGTTGGGCCTTTCTTCCATGGCTTCAGAGGGGATTTTCTGCAATTTTCCATTAAAGTGTTATATTGGTGGGTTGGTCAGATGGTAAGCTGAGTGAATGAAGAGAGGGCTTGAGTGGGAGAGTTGGGAGTGTGACTATGCAAGGGGGTTGGCAAGGCGGGTATTTGTAGGGAGTGTGATTGAAGATAAAGCTTTGATTTAAATGTTGTCACGTTTAGGCCAAGTGCTCATGCCCATGTGACCGTTACTCAGTGCTACTAAATTTCAAATTCTTAAAAATTCCTTCTCTTTGTAGGGGAAAATGTAGATTAATCATTCAGTCGTAAAACATAAAATAGTGTCCTAGAAGGCTCCCATTCTGTGGGATTTCGAGAACGGTCAGTTGTGAACATGTCTATCTCTAAACAATTTTGTTCGCTGGAGACTACAGCCTCAGATGGATCGGATGTACATTACAAAGCAGAATTGGCAGGCTGTTGAGTGTGCGGGTTAGGACTTAGGCGTAGGTCTCAAATTCAATTGTCACTGCTACTAGGCAATCGGGGGGCTACCCTTACAAATTTTTAGCCTCTAAACATCATTATGTAGTGCTTGTTGATAGGACAATTTGTATGTTCCCAAAAATTGATGAAGCTATAAATTCTCCATACTCCTGTCACAAAATTAAATTAATTAGGCCTCACTCTTGTTCTATTGCCAATGTTGGTTTAAAGTAATTACTGCTAGCGCCGGGTGGCAGATAGGGTAAAAACATGGAAAGATAGCCCTGAAATTCTTGATCACAGGTGGCTTAGGTACAGCTGCTGCCTAGCTTGACTGCATATTGTGAGGGAATGAAAGCTTTCGGTACAGATGAGAGACTGGGTTTCCTTCCCTAGGATTCCATACAATTTCGATCTACAATGAGTTGAAATTCTACTGGAAGATAACACAGCCACCTCATGATAATTTTCACTTTCACGAGCCCTTTTTCACATGTCCTGCCACTCTCAACTTGATTCCCGAGACTCAATTCACCCTTATCCCATGCCATCCTCTCTCTCTCTCTCTCTCTCTCTCTCTCTCTCTCTCTCACACACACACACACACACACACAGTGCTCCAAGTATGCATCCCTAGTCTCTGTGCATGCCTGTGAGACATATAATGGAGCCTGCACATTGCAACAGGAATGCCACATCTTAATCGAAAGTAATGCACATGAATTAGCTTGATGAGCACATTTATGCTGAAAATTAAATGATAATCCATGCATTTTTACAGTATTCAAGATTCATGATCATGCAACTATGAATAAGTAGCAGTGGCACAAGAGGGAAATTGTGTTCCTGTTACGATTTTGTAAGATAATTTTTTGTATGTAATAAAAGATACTGTCACAAAATATTGTTTTTTTTTTTTTTCTTTAAGACTCAATTTATACATCATATTTTTCCACATATCAGTCCATGCATCACTATAGATTAAAGTTAACTGTTAGTGAAGTTTTTCTGAGTATAAGTTAAATGGTAGAAAATTACAATTTTAGGTTTATAGTATCCAAAACACGAATCATTTTATCTTAGTAGATCAAAATGGCAACAATTAAGACTAGACAAGGACAGACATGCTGCAACTTCCATCACAGCTTGGCTTGGAATTTGTATATTATCATGCAAAAGCCTATCCCATCACCAATTATAGAAAGAGTTAAGCATACCCAGTGATTGATGGAAACCTTGAATTAAAGCAGGCCAAAATGAGATACCTATGTAAGCATACTGACCAAGATCACAAATCTCTATCTCTATTTGGATATAGGGCTGCCTCTGCACATATTCCTCCATTTATCTTTAAGGTCCACTGTTGTACGATGTCCTTTCATAAATACAAAGTTACCATACTCCAAAATTTTCTTCCATGGAATAATTTTGCTGTTATCAGTTGAAAATTTTTGCACTCCCTCCTGCAGCAAGTGACACTTAAGATTCATATCAACAACAAAGGCAGAGAAGAACACAAACACACATACAGCATACCTAAACTTAATCCAACTAAACCAAGCATCCGTGGTTACTTTCACAATATTTTTCTAACAATGGATGTTCTAATACTGTTGTGATGGCAAATCCTTTTCCAACAAATCCACTGATATTTGGTCCACCATCTCGTTCTTTCTGTACTCTCTCTTCTTAAATGCATTTATTTGTTTGCACCAGCACACTCATAAGCTTATGCAAGGCATGGCAAAACCATAATGGATTCCCACACCTTAACTTCTTCCCAACATGGGCCCCATCCTCCTTCCAACAAGTGAACTTGATAAGTGTTTTCTTGCATCTCCCCACTTCCATTAAAAATAGGAAAAGGGAAAAAGAGAAACCAAATGCCAAAACATAACCACCTAATTTTTGGAGAGCAATGAGACAAAATATACATGTGTGACATAATAAGTGAAGTTTTGGCACAGCAGTCGGTGGCAATGAAGCAGTGGTGATGTAGCAATATATGCAAAAAGAGAGTACCTTAAGCATCTCTTCTTCCTTGGCTGTCCATGGAACTTTCTTTCTCCTCAACAGAGGAATTGCTGGGTACGTGCTACAAATTAGGAATGCATGTGTCATTATTCCTTATGATTCAAATTGAAAGCTAGAATTGTTATTATAGTTGATTTTTAATTTTCTCCTTTAGAAAACGAAAGTGAAATGTGCAAGAAGTGAACCGGATAACAATTCCCATTTTCAAAGACAGGACAAGCCCATGTGGGTTTTTAAAGCAGACTAAATGCTTGCCATTTTCTAAAACTTGTATTATCAGCATGAAAACTGGCATTGAAGGTAAGAAAAGAAAACGATGCAGTTTGAAATTCTTAAAAATAAGCACAAGTTCTAGGAATGAAAGCTGCTTGAGCCACTGATTCTTAATAATCTCGAACAGAGTTTGAAATTTTGAAACAAAAATGACAAACAGAAAAACACAGAATAAAAACATAAAATTCACTATCATACCAAATCAATGCCAAAAAGGATATGAACCCTACAGCCAGAGCTATCCTACTCCTAAAATAATGCATGAAAAAACATAGTAATAATCCAGAAAGGACTTTGGAGCAAATGGATACTTACTATTGCCTGTCCCCCCTGCGCAATCTCATGGAATAGTTAGAAATTATTGATTTTTCATCTTCATTGTCAGACATATCATTTCCATCATTAATGCTACAAATAGGTTTCTTTGAAGAATCAACAATTTGGTGCTCCGAAGCTTCCCTCTCAAATTTTCCATCAGCTTTGTCATGAGTTTGGTGACAATCATTCTCATCTCTGTTCTGTCCTGAGCCATCATGTTCTTTTGTTCGTAACTGATTGTCATCAGACATAACATCTCCGTAAAGATTTGAGATAAAAAGAGTATCCTTTGGTGAATCAGTGGTTTGTTGCTCTGAAGCTTCCCTCTCAATTCCTCCATCAACAAGTTTATGGGATTTGTGCAGATGATTCTCATCACCCTTCTGTTCTGAATTGCCATGCTCTATAGGTTGCAATGTCTCAGTCTGCCTCTTCAGTGGATGATCTGAACTGGAGAGAACAAATGCAATTAATTCCTTCTTGGCTAGTGACACTTTTTTCTTAGATTCAAGATAATCAGAAATAGCCTGAGAATAAGCAGAGAAAGGGCAGTAAAAGTTTCCTTCATCATCAAACTTCACTGGAGAACTCAGACAGTTTGCATGAACTGCCAATGGGCAACCAGAAGCACTACAAACCAACAACTGACCAGCTTTGCTACATTTAACACACAGACTTTGCTCAGTCCAGTCAGCTGTTTCCACAAAATCATAACTTAACATGCATTGAGGGTTCAAGAAACGACTCTTCTTCCTAGCAACATCAGCCCTCTCATGATGATGCTCATCACTATCACTTGATGTGTCTTCTTCAAAAATATGTGCCATTCCACCTTCCACTCCAAAGCCAGTCTTCCTACAAGAATTATTCAAGGCCAAATCATTAGGAGAGCTTAACTGAATACCATGATCATCAACATCTTCAGTTTCATCAACAGAGCCTTTTAGCTGGCTTCTGAAAATGAGGGTACTTTTTGATGTCATATATGCAGCATCATCATCTTTGTTCACCATGATACAGTGACCAGGCACATCTCCAGAAGTGTCTTGTGCAATTTCACTGGAGTTAACAGTAGCTTTCTGCTCACGCTCAAATCCCTCATCAACATCAGCATCATGACTCTGCAGAAGCCTCACCGTGACATGTTCATCACAACCATTCTTCAAAGGTGCAGTTTCCTCAAATCCTGTCCCCTGAGATTCTTTTTCCATATCACCACCATCATTCTCTATGACTTTAACTGCTTTTTCAGAAGAACCTCCCAACAAATCATTACCATGTATGGGAACCTGTCCCATAGACTTATCCACAAACGTGGCACCTTGTTTCAACCTCTTAACATGTAAATGATCATCAGCATCACCTGTAGGGGGTAGACTTTCTCGGTGGCCTCCAAGCACAATCTCTTTATCTAAATTTGTTCTATCTCTCTTTGAGGGTAACAAATTTCTGCTGTGCAAATCATCCTCCATGGCTCCATTCTCATTTTCAAGCAGCAGTGAAGCAGACGTATCTTCTGGTGCCATGTCCTGGGTATCAGGGTCATTCCCATGAATTCCCCATGTTTTCCCATTATCACCGCCGTTATCCACAAAAATATTATCACGTCCATCAATTGTTTGCACCAGTCCACCAGGTTCCTTCAGCAAAGCAGCACATGGATGTGACCCTCCAACAATTGCACCTTTTAGCTGTTTGTTAATAACAAGGGAACCAACCATGAGCAAGAATATTTAACAAGCATCGTTGTTTATCTATTTGCAAATTATCAGTTATTCTTTAATAAGCAAAAGCAAACATTGATAAGCATTTGTTGTCCTCCATACAACAACAACAATAAATTTTTAAAGAAACTCCCAAAATCACCTGTTCTAAAGCACATTTAGGCATGGAAGCTCTTTTATGCATAATGAAAGGTTGAATATCCCATCTAGACAGCTCTGAGCTGGCCAATGTCGAATCCGATCCTGACATCTGGCAAACGAGAATTACAGGGAAGTCTTGATGTTAAAAACAGAATGCAAATTCCTTCAATAGTACATTCCCACGTGAAAATTTTCAAAAAAGATTACCTTTTGCAGTAAAGATTGAAGAACATCTTGGCAGCTCTGTGACAAGTCAAATGCACATCTTTGTTCTGATGAAGAAGAATGAGAAACCTCGCCAAGCAAATCCTCCAAGCGTCTCAAAGCACCCATTTCCCTCGTATTCTTTCCCAAATCATCAGATAATTCCGGAGCAGCCTCAATCAAATCTGAAAGAAAATCGTCATAAATTACAATAATAATTTCTTTTAAAAAAAAAAAGCCTTACCGCAATGCAAAGCCGAGTAAATGAAAAGGCCACAGCTTTTTAAATAAAATAAAATAAAGAATGCATACCTTGTAAAAGTGAAGGGTCGGATTGTTGGAAGCTTGACAGGTACTCAATAACCCAAAGCCACACAATGCCCAAATCAGCTTCATAAGTATCGTCGTCAGCCATGGAAGCCGCCGCAGCCGACATGCACTAAAAACCATTAAAAAAAATCACCTCGATTGGTAAACGAAGAGGAGATCAACTTCTCTCTCTCTCTCTCTCTCTCACACACACACACACACTGCCGTTGGGATCAGATTTTGAAGAGTGATTCTGAGAAAAGCAAAAAGCTTATCATTTATCTTTAAATAAAAAAAACACAGAGTAATCCAATCTAGCGCCGTCAATTTTCTCGAGAACCAAACGGAAGATGATTGGGAGAATTTGGGTACAGACCGACGTACAGTGTTGGTTCTTGTTTAGGCTGTTTTTTTCTTCGACGAACAAGGGCTTACACGTGGCAGGCTAAGACAAAAGACAAGGCCGAACTGAGATTTTGGTAATTGAATTATCAGAACCAAAGTCAATGTAATTATCCTCTGTCTTTTTTTTCTTTTTTTCTTTTTTTAATCAACATTTATAACCAGATAACAACACTTTGCTTGTTACTGTCCTTTTGTAATTGAGCCCTTAGAATGTGGGTTGATTGATTTTGTTGAGATCAAAATTTTTCCTTTTTTTTTTTTTTTGACAAATAAATAATTTTTTTATTTTTTTAATACCCAACCAAACTATTCATGTTCTTGCCCTCTTATTTTCTAGCTTATTAAAAATAAATTTCTTTTTTCTTATTTTCTTTCTCCCAAACTTCTTACCTTACAAAATTTAAATCCAAACGGAGTGTAATTGTTGGCGGTGTACGAGGACTCGTCGCTGTAAGAGGGCGGCACCTGTATTGGCTATTAAGGCAATCAAACGGAACCGCTGATGCTTATACCAAATCTGGACAAACATAAAAACATAAAATAAAAGTAACTTAATATATATATATATATATAATTAAAAAGCATTTCTTTATATGGCAAATAAATTTATTGAGTCTTGAGTTATTTGTTTTTTAACAAATTAAAATATTGGTCGTTAATGGGGAAAAGGAAAACATGTGTGGACCTATTAACCAAATCCAAGCAATAAACGTTACAAATTGCTAATAAATGTTTGCTCTAAGAGTAAAGTGATAAAATTTGATTATCACACCTCACTTCTTCCTAGACCCTAAACGGTCACTTGGGGTGCGTTATTACAAGAATAATATAGAATACATTAGTGTAAGATATTATAGCATAAGATAAGAAGGGTGCTTAGCCTATTTTATACTCGAAATAAATTTAAATTTTAATAATATTTTTATAATCGTTAGACCCTCTTTTTTTTTTTTTTGTTTTTGGCTTTTTGTAGCAACTAGTGAAGGGTGGCTATAGTGGCAGAGGCGGGGCTACAGCGGTGACAGTGAGAATGATGATATTTGAGGTGGCGGTGGCGGTGGTGGCGCGGGGGGTGGCGGCGTGGACGATGAAAGCGGCATTGGTGGGAAACAAATAGATTTTGAGCTACTATTAAAGGCTCTATGTAAACGTTACTTTGAAAATTTAGCTAATTTGCAAGAAACTAATTAGTCTATGATGACCTGAGTGATCCACTAGAGTCTAAACCCCTGGGTTAGCTTATATCATTCTCCTACGTGCCATAACTTGGGTAAGTCCTTGTTGGCCCTAGTGTCCCTCCCAGCCCTGTTTGGACGACGAGCTATTTCTTGTAGTCCCCCAAATTCAGATTCATCGTTTATGGCCGCAACAATTATGAAGTCTGGAGCTTACATCTGTTTGTGGGGTGTGTCGCCAACTGAGGTCTTTCCTCGATCTTAAAGCTACATGCTCTGATAACCTTTTTAATCGAACCTTTTTCAGAGGTTTAATAACATCGGTCAATTTAGCATTTCATATTTAATTATTGTGATTTCACAGAGCTCATAATAAAATTATCGTAATTTCAATCCTCAAGCTTACAGTTGGTGGACTTGCGATTGCGTAATAAAATTTTCCTTGCAAGAATATTCCTAAATTACGTGGTTTGCAAGGTTCGATCATTTGATTTTCCCCACCGATCGTTCAGCAAAAGACACCCATTTCCGTGCAGTTTTGGTTAATAGAATGACAATTGTCGCGACACTGCAAAAACTTCAAAGCTCAAGCGACTCCATATAAATGCAGTTTCTCGACGCATACCGGTAGAGTAATTTTTAAAAGAGTTTTTATTAGGTAGAAATCATCTTCCTTTTTTTTTCTGTATACCCAAAAACGTATTAATTATAACTAATAGACATCATGTGGCGACGTCTATTTCAGTTCTAAATTTGGTGTCTTTATGAACCTTCTCGTTGTCTCTCCCTCCTAACACACACAGCCCCTCATCTCATCTTCCCTCATCGTTTAAAGTTATTAAGCACTCCAGTTGGTCAAAGCAAAGTCCGGTTAGCATAAACGAGAACACGAGTACGAAGGAAATGAAAAACAAACACCTGCCCGATCACGAACAAGACAAGCCCATGTCAGCCATAAATGGAGCTTGACGATTAGGAATAGATTCATTTGGTATTTTGGGCACGAACCTACATGTGCACCGTCTCCTGAATTAAAATTGCGGTCATGTGATGCGAACGACGACGGAGTGCATGTGCATAAACTCTTCAAGATTTTCTTCTCGTAACATTCATCGTTTACGCAGCCCAATTTCCTACCGTAATTCAACCTAGCGGAAGATTAGCACAAGCCATAAAGAGGCAACACGGTCGTCGAAACAAAGGGAAATTTTAATTTTATGCTATTGCAGTAATATGTTATGTACTAAATTCGCCACCATCATCGTCAGACTATTTGTTTTGGTTCTGGAGATGATAGGAAGTTCCAACTACATTCCATTCACACAACATACATATAATGTTTCCAGCTTGGCTGGATTTAATAATAATAATAATACCAAACTCACACAATTCAGCCCGATTGGAGGCAGTCAATCACCCCCAAGGCCAAGAAAAATTTTCTTTTTTATATCTTAACCCCAAGGTGAGGAACGTAGCTACATGCTAACTGGTTCTTAAAATTACAAAGATACAACTTTGACTTTGAATGTCAAATGATGTTTCCTACGAAACATTGAAAAAGGAAATAACAACGATAACGATAACCATAAGAAACACCTACTAGCCAATACTCCAACCCCTCACGGTACAAAAATAATAATAATAAATATAAATATAAATAAAAAAGGAGAGAGGAAGATAACTAGGCAAGGGCTTGATTAGTCGTCTCTGAAACTTCTCAGATTCATATCCGGGCAAAGCCAATAAAAGAAGATCATGTTCATCTAGATCAACAAGAGAGATAAACAATGAATGGTGTTGTGCACAGACAAGTATGGCTTCATCAAATCGACAATTGTAAGAACATAAGAGCAACATCCCACGAAACACAACAGCAAAGTCCCACTTTGTGTCATCATATGTACAGGTCACTTCCCACAAAAAGGCAAAATCCTCAAAAGCCTATCGTCCACAGGATTAGAAGGCAAATCAAACGCCAAGACTATGACAGGCGAGCCAAGAATGAGATCAAGAACCCAATTGAGAAACAGTATAAAACTAGGTATAGTTTCCATGAATTATTGTCCGACAAAAAATATGGGTTTGGAAGATAGAGGAATGAAATTGGGTGCGAAGAGCCGCAATTGGAAACAGAAGCGGCGGTAGTGATGGTTTTACCTGGAGGTGGTGGAGGAGACGCGGAAGAGATTGGAGAGGAACCGAGAGAGAGCGAAGCGGACGCGAGGGTAGGCCCTGAGGGTGTACAAGGCAGCGTGTCGGAGCAGGTTCTGGATGGTGTCCACGAACAGGTTCAGAGATCGGATTGGCGGCACGTACAGCGTCAAAGGAACCGCCGAGAAGGCCACCGCGAAGAACAGTTGAAGCATTTGTTGTTGGTTGCTTTTCTTGCTTCCTGCTCGAGAGAGAGAGAGAGAGAGAGAGAGAGATGATTGCCGTGTGACTTCCAGATTGAAATGGGCGACTCGTTTTGTTCTGCGTGAGGCTGTGCGTCGTATCTGCGGATTTATGGCGCTTATTGTCTCGTTCCACTAATTTTATGAAAACACCTTTATCATTCAAGATTTGAGTAGACTTTTCTTGAAATTAATGTCGGTGTTAACAAATTTTACTGTTGAATTTGAGTATTTATTTTAACGTTTAATTTTTATATTAATGAATTCATAATTTATTATCGCCTTCTTATATAAATTTTTAATGTGTCTGTATCCTATATAGGATAATTTTTCAATTTGACCCTTCCCGAAACTTTTGATAACTTAATACGTAGAGTTGGAGGGAATCAAAAGAGAAAAAAGAAAAAAAAAAAAAAAAGGTGAAACTCGATTTTATAAATTATAAATAAAGATGTGTATAAACGAAGAAAAATAAATCGAATAAACAAAACAAGCACTGAAATCCACGTCAATCGGTACGGGTCAATGCGATTTCGTCAAAGGAAAAAGTCAATGTAGAATAGTTGGTCTTGCGTGTAATCAAGCCGAGGTGACGAAGGAGTTGGCCCCTCGAGAAAAATGGTGATGCGATGATTATCAGATAATGGTATAACCAAAGTTTTCGCTAAAAAATATCTGAAGATTTATAATGATGACATGCCAAAAGAAAAAGGAAGAGAACGGCAGAAGGCTTCCTTCAAAGGTAGAAGGAGTCGGCAAATATGGACAGAAAAAATGGCAGCCGGTTGGAAGGAAAGAAAAACCAATGAACGGGAAGTATTCTTCGTTCTTTCACACGAATGTGTGTACCAGATAGAAGGGAAACCCACGATTTCCCAGCCAGGAAATTGACCTGACTTGGAACAGCACATTGGAAAGATCCATGGGTCATCCTCATTATTATTGCAAATATAACTAAAAAAAAAAAAAAATCAAGAGCCCCATCCTCCGCCACCAGGCGTTAGAATCTGAAGAATTTCCCCTGCCTCTACCTCAACCGTGTTCTTACCTCCAAGATGTACTTTCCGTTTATCTTTCGTAACGAGGAAATTGGCGCCACGAGCCCCATCTTTTCCTCCTTTCAAGCCTCTCGGTGGATGAACACGCCTCTCCGAAAGGATGCTCATTACAACTGGCCGCCTGAATTCTATCTCCCTCACGATCCCGTCGCCCCCTTTATGAAGTCCGAGTCCCCCACTATTCTCTCTTACTCCAAATTTGTGTAAAATAACAGGATACCTCTGCTCAAAGATCTCTGGATCAGTCATTCGGGTATTGGTCATATGGCACTGGACCCCACTTGTCCCATCCCAGGTAGGGCCAGCCCCACTTCCTCCGCCGATTGTTTCATAGTATCCAAATGTATTGTCCCCAAAAGTAAGATTATTCATACAACCCTGAGAACAAGCACTGGCCTGAAATGCAGTTAGTACAACATCAGTTATTCTCTGAGATGTGAGGACATTACCTCCAACCACAGCAGCCTTGTCACTTGGTGAAAGGAATGACCCTCCAGGAATATGGATTTTGACTGGGCCTAAGCAACCCTGATTGAGAGGAATATCGACATCTACCAATGAGCGAAGGCAATATATGACTGCAGCAGTTGTTACTGCTTCTGGTGCATTCCAGTTGCCATATACCTCGGGGCTGGTCCCAGTAAAATCAAAAAATGCTTCCCCTTTAGCAGAATCAATTGTAAGCTTCAGGTGTATAGCAGATCCATCATCCATGTAATCCTCCTCTTCAATGGTTACAAAATCATTTTCTTTAAACTCAACCGACTCAGATGAAACTCTTGCAGCAACTGACTTCAGCATTTCTCTTACTGCTTCTTCTGCGTTAAGCTGCACATATGTCATGTAAGCCTGAACAGTTCCCAGACCATACTGCTCAATAAGCTCTTTGATAAGGGTTATTCCTCTCTGGTTTGCAGCAACTTGTGCATGTAGATCTGATAAATTATCTTGAAGGCGGCGAGTCCCTGGAATTTTATGAGCTGATTCAACAGAACAAGGAAACTGGAGAAGTTTGATAATTCCTTCTTCTTGAAAAATCCCCCTATCCACAAGCTTAAATGCTTTAATTGCTGCTCCTTCTTCCCATATAGACTTTGAAAAGGGTGGCATACTTCCAGGAGTTATCCCTCCTATTTCTGCATGGTGTCCTCTATTTGCAACAAAAAACACCAGCTGCCCTTTGTCAAACACAGGAGTAATGACAGTTATGTCAGGAAGATGACTGCCTCCAGCACAAGGATGATTGGTGACCAAAACATCACCCTCATGTAATTTGTCACCCCAGTAATTGAGCTGCCAGCGAACCGTACTGGACATAGCCCCAAGGTGCACAGGGACGTGGGGGGCATTAGCAACTAATCCTCCATCAGGACCAAAAAGAGCACAAGAGAAATCTAACCTTTCCTTGATATTTGTTGAAATGGAAGTTCTTTGAAGGGTCCGTCCCATTTGTTCAGCTATTCCCATAAACCTGTGATTGAAAATTGATAGCTGCACAACATCTGCCACTTTCTCATCCACTTTAACCATGCTTATGTCAGACTCTATTTCAATTTTGATGTTTCCATATTGTGTTATGATAGCTTTGCAATTGGGTTCCACAATCACCGTACTATTCCCATTCATGATGATTGCAGGGCCAGGCATGACTTGTCCAGACCCTAACCGCTCAAGCTTGTATAATGGAGTTTCAACCCATCCATTCCCAAAGTAAACCTTGTAGTGGCTTTCTACTTTTGGGCTGCCAGAGGTGGGCTCCAAGGCTTGTGGCTTCAATATGTTGGTCACTCCAATACCACGAACTCTTACATCACAGATAAGAATATTCCTATTCTCAAGCTTGAATCCATACTCCTGCTTGAAAAGCTTGACAAACTCCACAGCATAGTCACTACCATTCCCATTGTCATTTACATGCCTCTTGACCATGATTGCAGTATCTGTCCCCTCATACCTCAAATTTAAGTAGGTCTCCATCTTAATATTTTCCTCCCTGAACCCTTGCTCCTGTAGCTTCTTCTTTACATGCTCTAATAACATGTTTTGTCTACGGAAAGCCTCCAACACAGAATCAGCACAATAAACAGCAGAATACGGCTCTTGTGCCTCCTCAACAACATCTGCCAATCCCATGCCAAATGCACTTAGGATCCCGCAGAACCTGTGGATGAGTACCTCTTTCATACCCAATGACCTAGCAATAGCACAAGCATGTTGTGGCCCAGCACCTCCAAAACAACCAAGAGCATGGTTTCTTGTCTCATGACCTTTCATTTCAGTTAATTGCCGTATTGGACGGCACATTGTCTCATTCGCAACATTCACAAATCCCAGTGCAATTTGTTCCACTGTCATGTCCTTCGCATATGGATCTTGGCTCTTTCTGTAGGAGTTTATTTGCTTTGCAAGCTTCACAAATTGATCTCTAGTCACCTCAACATCCAAGGGCTGATTCTCATTGGGCCCAAAGATTGATGGAAAGTAGTCAGGAATAACAAAACCCAGAATAAGGTTAGCATCAGTAACTGCCAATTCCCCACCTTTGCGGTAACAAACAGGACCTGGGTGTGCACCAACTGATTCTGGTCCTACCTGGAAAGCTCCAAATTGGAACTTCAACTTTGATCCACCACCAGCAGCAACAGTGCTTATGTCAAGTTGAGGAGCTTGTATAATAGCACCGGCAATCTGGGTTTCAAGAACTTGTTCATAGTTCCCAGCATAACGACTCACATCTGTAGATGTACCACCCATGTCAAATCCAATCAGGGGTTTTTCCGTTTCAAGCCCAAAAAGAGTCTGTGAGTAACCAACGACTCCGCCTGCAGGGCCCGATAAAACAGCTTTGTGTCCTGAAAATCTGCTTTCTGATGCAAGTCCTCCATCTGATTGCATAAATAGTACGTTCACCTGCCCCAGCCCTTCATCAAATTTGGAAATGAATCCTGACAAGTACTCCTTGATAACTGGGGTCAAATAGGCATCAACACTAGCTGTTAGACCCCGTGGAACAGCTCGAACCATGGGGGTCAAAGCCGAAGACAAGGAAACATGTCTGAAACCCAAATTCAGAGCTATCTTCTCCACAGCTATTTCATGCTGTGGGAAAGTGTATGAATGAAGTAACACAACAGCCAAACAGCTAATGCCATTTTCCAATAAACCTTTCAACGAAGGCTTTAAAGCTTCTTCATCAAGCGGCTTCACGATTCTCAGAAACTCGCCCGAGACTCCTTCAACAATTGATACTGCTGAATTCTGGGTGGCTTCTTCCTTATCAAGGGCAAGCTCAACTCTCTCATCGACCTCTATAACTTCCTCGTAAAGATTTGATGGCTTTGAGACTGTGAGATCAAAGATGTTGGGGCGGGCCTGGTTACCTATCTGAAGCAGATCCTTGAAGCCTCGAGTCACACAAAGAGCAATCCTTTCACCTTTTCTCTCCAAAAGTGCATTGGTTGCAACTGTAGTGCCCATCCTTATCCATTCAATCTTATCTGTGGGGATTTTAGAGGTTTTAGGAATTTTGTCTCCTGTATATTCTTCAAGAATCCTCCGAATCCCTTCAACTGGAGCATCATCATAATTTGCTGGGTCAACAGACAAAAGCTTCAAAATGCGGCCTTCAGACTGGCCGGGGATTTCCGCATAGACATCTGTAAAAGTGCCTCCTCTGTCAATGCAGAATCTGAGTTTTTCTTCATTGAGACTCCCCATCAGAACAACCTCAAGGCTCAATGGTTCAAAATGATTAGGTCTACAAACAAAAACCAAAAAGATGGAATCATGTTAGTAAGACCATCAAGCAAATAAGCTAACTAGTATTCCAAACTGGAAAAAAAAAAAACATGATTCAGTATATTCAAGGTGAATTTCAAAAGCCCATTTCTTCAGCCCTAAGATCTCTAGCTTTTGTGCTGATTATTTAATAATCAGTTGCAGTTACTGGTATGATCATCAATTACTGGTAAATTAATAAGCAAGACCAATCCAAGTGCAGAATTAACAAGCAAAATTCCAATTCGAATTCCAATTTCACCATCCATACAGGGACACAGATGTTGAAGTGGAAATTTTTGTTCTAAAATCCAACTTCAATGAAACCATCAATAACCAAACAAGCAAACAAATACACAAATGACACCAAAAACTAAGCTTTGTTAATAGGAAACAATAAATGGGTCGGCAAGCAAATCCATTACGAACCAAAAGGGGGGGGGGGCAGAAACCAGCTTTACGGATAAAGTCTGGAACTGATCAACATTGAAAATTTCAGCAAAATATTCCCCATAGTAAATATGATCGAGCCAGTTGGTACTAACTTCAAAGCTAGCTCAGCCAAAAACTAGAGATTAGGCTTCTCTATCATTCGACTAAATCAATGAAACACAAAGCGAAAAAAGAAGACAAGGAAATAAGAACGAACCCAGAAAAGAGATGAAAACCAACGAGAGAATGTTACCTTGAGATTGGAATTCGATTGTGTCTTTAGTTTCACTTGCGACTCTGTCGTTGTGTCTTTGTTTGTTCGGTAGGTTGGTAGTACCTGGTACTTTTGTTTTGCGTTTTTTTTTTTTTTTTGAATAAATTTAAGAGGACGTGACCTGGCACTTCAGTCGTGAGAGTTTTAGCTTTCTTCTGATGATATTATAAAAATATTTTTGTGAATATTCTACTGAACATCTCCTTGCTCACGAGGGAATTAAATTGGCGTTTGGGTGGGTCTCAGGAATTTTCTTTGTTGAACATTCCATCGCAATCATCGAATCCGACCCAAGAGAGATGGATCCTTATGAATATCTGCGTTTACTGAAGATGGATTAGTGAATGGGTTGTGTGGTATCCTACCGTATTGGAAGTTTATCCAAGCCCAGAGCCAGCTTGACGTCACTTGAACTCAGATACGCTGCAGTTACAACTGAAAATCCAGTGGCTAAACCCAACAAAATTAATTTTTTATGGTGTTGTGGGGGAAGTAGGTTGAAGCGTTGAAATTTGTATTTTAGATTAAAAATAATTTTTTAAAATAATATTTCTTAATTATTATATTTTTAAAAATTTTAATTTTTTAAAAAATAATTTAAAAATATTTTTTTTAAAATGTTAAAAAATATAATTATTATATTATAATTAATTTTAACTTTAATGTATAAACAATTTAAACAATTTTTGAAATTATTTAACATTGTTATTGTATAAAATTTATCAAAATTTTAAAAATAAACTTATATAATTATAATTTACCTGTTTTAAAAATTTTAAATTTAACAAAATTTTTATTAATAAAAATATCTTTTATACTCTCGCTATAAAATTTTTATTTTTAAAAATATTTTAAATTCATTAAAATTAATTTTTATAAATATCTCTAATCTCACAAAATTTTAAATATAATAATTTTTTTAATTAAAATTTTTTGTGTAATTAAATTTTTTTTAGAACTATTTTATTACTATTACTAAATAATATATTATTTTAATAAATAATATTTGTACTCCCAGTACTTCTATTCACAATATTTTATTTCACAACGTTACTAAATAGAGCTGCTCCAAAACACACTGCAGCTCCACCACTCAACGCAGGATTGGGAGATAATTTCTGAAAAATGACATGGATTTGGAGCTTTGCTTGGGGAACAAAGGGATGGATTCAAATTCACTTGGTTGCATTGTGGTCTTATGATAACACGAGATGGTGAAGCAAATGACTATATGACGCACAATTTTCATGAATTCCATAGGCGCAAAATGATTTTATATTATATTAATAATTTTTTGTATAAATAAAAAGATATTTTTATAAGTTTATATTATTTTATTAGAATTTCTTATATGTCATATAAAATATTATATACATAACATAAAATACTTTATATATATATAATTCTGTCCATTTAACATTTAACAGGACAGCATATGCCTATTGGTCAATGAATTAGTCATCCTCCACTACAGAAGTTCAGTCAAACTTGCCAAGCTTTTAGTGGTAACTTCCTATTTTCATATTATTTTATTTTACCATTCTTGCACCATTTTTTCCTTGATTAACTGCACCTGACCATACTTATTTTGTTGACTAACGAGTGGACATGTACCAATTATACAACAAATTTCTTTATTTGATAGGAGGAGAAATAGAAAAACAATAACAATTGACATCAGGGGTGACCATCCTTCCGCCGAAGGATCTTGTAATTCTATCTGCCAATAAGTTCTCAGAAGAGTCCCCTTACAGAAACAAAAAAATATGAATCCAGAATTTGATGCCTATCTATACATTTGATACGTTTATGTATACACATAAAACGATAGACTCGCAACGATCCGTCCGTCCCACGCGTTCAGGGACCGCATCCCGCTTTGCAATCCACTTTTGTCTGAATCCTCAAACCAACGAACGATCAATGGACATGCAATCAAACGTTGTTCGGTGAACTCTATATTTACGTGGGGTCTTGGTCACCGTGTTTGTAAATGCTGTCAATCTACGTCCAGTGGTAGTCCGACACGTGAACCATCCATGCACACGATTCCTCGCTTCGCTTTCGCCGTTGAAGTTTCTGCTATTCATTGTCCGTGCGTCCCACTATGTTGGATGTTGGGTGGATATTTTTCACATTTCCGGGGTTCTGCCTCCCTTATTTAACCCCGTTCAATCTCTTTAATGGAATCATATGTAAGCATTTTTACAATGATATGGAAGCTTCTGATGTTGAACAAAGAGGAAATCAAATTAAGAAGAAATAAGAGAAAAGCCAACGCTTTCACCCTTTATTATTTATTCTACAAATTAAGAAGAAATAAGAGAAAAGCCAATGCATGCACCCTTTATTATTTATTCTAACATTTTAATTAATTAATATACTATTAGCTTTTGAATCTTATTCTGGGTATTCCGTGACTGAGGAAGGTATACATATATATATAAATATATATGCATGATCTGGGGTTGGGGGGCAGTCAAGGCTTGTTTAGTGGAATCTCACGCGTAATCCCTTTATATTGCTATTAGACGTGGGGCAATCGTGTTCTTCTAGTTTTTCTTTTTATTATTATTTTCCTTTTCTTTGGTTAGAAGAATTTGAAGGAAACCTGCGGGGATGTTTCTGCTGCAATTTTCCTTGTCAACAATCGTTGGCCATTCTTTTAATACAGGAGAGTTATCTGGTTCATTGGAATTTTGTGTGCTGGCGAAAAAAATTCTCGACTCTGTTGTCTTGGCTCGGTGGTTTTGAAGTTGCGGTTTGATGTTAGAGCTGAGTAAACCTGTTTTTTGTTCCGTGATCTTTCATAGATGATTTCCCTGTTCTGGAAAGTGGGGAATTGATTTCATATTTGCTGTATCTGAAAAAGCAAATTGTGATAATGGCCACAGATGGCGTTCTTTGTCTGTGGAAATACATAGGCCAGATGCCTCTCTTTGTGTTCTTCAAGGATATCAGGTATGCTTCATTTCTGTTGCAAATTTGGGCCTTAGCGTTTCTATTTCTGTTCCTTACATTGTTTAGAAAAAACCTCTTCAATCATTCATGCCAAGGAACCTTTTCTTGTCAGTGGTCATTATTGGAGCAAGTTATTGACTTGATAATGCCTAATATGTTAAAAAAAAATGCATTTTTGGGCCAGGAATGTTTTCAGGAAGGATGAGTTGGGGCTGGAAATTGCGGAAATTGCGCTTCCTGCAGCTCTTGCTTTAATTGCAGATCCTGTTGCTTCACTGATCGATACAGCCTTCATTGGCCACATAGGTTTGTGTTTGCAGTCTCAATCCTTGTGGAAAGACAGTCTGTGTGAAATAGTTAACCTTTTTTGTAGGTAATGTACAGTAATCATGCGCGTTTCCATCTTGATCATGGCTCATTTTACATCTATTTATAGGTGCGGTGGAGCTTGCTGCTGTGGGAGTTTCTATTGCTGTCTTCAATCAAGTGTCAAAGATTGCAATTTTCCCACTTGTCAGTGTTACAACCTCACTTGTTGCCGAGGAAGACACTAGAGTAAAATTGAGTACTTTAGAACAGGAAATCGTGAAACTTGAAGATGGTTCTGTCAACAAGGAAACGGAAGAGCTGTTACCTGAAGCTGGTATGCTTTCTTTTCTCGCCTTGACCTGTTGAAGAGCTAAGCTGATTGTGCAAACAAGTAGGCATCTTTTTTGAGATATAGGATACTTGATGCTCTTGTTTGATTTTCCTATACTTTAGGGAATCCTCATCCTCAATGAACATGGTCTATTTTCTCTCTGGCTCTGTTTTTTTTTTTCGGCCTCTTCAGCAGAGTTGATCGGCAAATCATCATGTGTGAATGGTAATTTCACGAAAAATGGCCAGGAGAGAAGGCATATTCCTTCTGCTTCTTCGGCACTGGTTGTTGGTTTTACACTTGGCATCATCCAAACCTTTTCCCTTATTTTTGCTGCTAGACCAGTCCTGAACTACATGGGTGTATATTCTGTAAGTATCCTTCGTCTTTAAGTCATAATGATGTGAAATACTCTGTAACCATCCTCATTACTATTGTAATGTTCATAAAATAACTATATAACTAAAGGATGCATTTGTGCTGAATATTGTTGTTTCTTTGTAATTTAGAAAATCTTGATCTGAGTTTTTTTTTTTTTTTTCTCACGGTAGATGCTGATATGTTACGCTTTTAGAGGTAGTTTGCTACCTTATAAATATCATCATATTGGTTCCCATATGGTTCAATATTCCTGCTGCTTTGGTGAAAGTGCAACTCCATAAATTTTTGAACCAGCTTTTGTCGCTTGACACTCCAGGAAGTGGCTATTTGTCTGCAAAGTTGCCGATGAAACCTTTTTTTCCCCTCAAAGGAAGCTTGCTTTTATGCAGGATTCTCCCATGCTAATACCAGCACAGCAATATTTGATATTGAGGTCATTAGGCGCTCCCGCCGTTCTTCTTTCTTTAGCCATGCAAGGGGTTTTCCGAGGCATCAAGGATACAAGAATTCCTTTGTTTGCTACCGGTAAGACAAAACTCTGGGTGTTGTTTCTGCTGCATGTGTTTTTGTTGCCAGGGTGTGTTGGGTAAACAGATCAACATGAAATATCAGTAGTTATTTAGATATACATTGGAGAAGAACTTACTATATCTTCTCCATTTTAAAATGGACTCTGCATTTGTTAGATAATTTGAAGAATGAAGCACCTTAGTTCCATTGACTTTTTCTCTAACTTACCGTATTTATAATTTTGTACTTGTTGTTGTGCCTTGAATTGAAAATAATGATTTCAGCTTTGAGTGAGAGGTGTGGCAAAAGTAAGGGATTTAGTGAAGTTGTTGTGCCTTGAATTGGATACAACTAAACATTAGTTGGCTCTGCCTGCTTTTTCACTGCACATCTAGGGCTTACCATTCCAGAATATCGTTAACTTTCTTGGCTAATTTTGTTGCAGTTGTGGGAGATGCAGCCAATATTGTATTGGATGCAATATTTATATTTGTATTTCGTCTGAACGTCAGTGGTGCAGCCATTGCCCATGTTATCTCCCAGTGAGTTCATTTTGCTGATGGGCAGTGTTCCATTTTTCTGGTTTCTGCTTCTTGGTCATAATTTAGTAGGGAAACATATTTTCCATGATCTAAACTCGTTTGCCATTGATTAGGTACCTGATCTGCTTGATTTTACTTTGGAAACTACTTGAATGTGTTGATCTATTACCTCCAAGCATTAGAGAGCTACAATTTGGTCGGTTTCTCAAATGCGGTAATTGCTCTCTCTCTCTCTTTCTCACACACACACACACACACATCTGTACACATGCATATGTATGTATGTGACCGTGCTTGTGTGTGCATGAGATGTATGTTTCTCTTTTTCTCCACCCCCCCGTAAGCATGTCAAATTTCTCTTTTCCTTTACCTCGTTCGAGCTAGTTTAACTGATATACACTGAATTATTTTCTCCCATTGCGTTCAGGATTCCTGCTGTTGATGAGGGTAATAGCTGCCACATTCTGTGTAACATTGGCAGCATCATTGGCTGCAAGGCACGGATCTATATCAATGGCTGCATTTCAAATTTGCTTGCAGATTTGGTTGGCAACTTCTCTGCTTGCTGACGGTCTGGCAGTGGCTGGACAGGTAAGAAGCCTTTTCACTTCAACTACTATTGCAGTCACAATCCATTTTCTTGCGTGCATTTATTACAAAAGCACACGACTTATCATGGAATGCGGAGATCAACTAAGAAAATGTGACAGCAAGCATGAACTATGATTTCAGAATTAATTGTAATTAAGACTAAGAGACAAGTAATTTATTTTTATACTAACTCTGCTCCATTGCCCCGCATGACCCCTCCTAACCAAGTCAAGATTTCAGAATGTTTCAAAAAGTCTTAATTTGGAGCCAAATCATAGATTTGTCCCTCAAAATCTTGTTAAGGAGTGCTCCCGCATTAAGAAACACTCCAGATTTAGGACGCAAGACACACCGGCCATTTACTCCATGCTTGATATGATTTTTGCCACTATTGTCTCACCTTATTTTTCTCCCGAGAGTGATTCAGCTCTAAATCTCTCCATGTAGCTAAATGTGGTAACAAGTTTCAGCTTTTTCAGGCAATTCTGGCAAGCGCTTTTGCAAATAAGGATTACAGCAAAGCTGTAACCACAGCCTCTCGTGTATTGCAGGTGAGCTAATCGCCGAGCATAAATGAAATTGTTTTAGTACTTTTCATGTTGTAAATCCTTTATGGTTCTTTTGCAGCTTGGCCTCGTTCTAGGGCTGGCACTTTCCATCATCCTTTTAGTTGGATTGCAGTTCACTTCGAGATTATTTACCGAAGACATCAATGTTTTGAACCTTATTAGTGTCGGCATACCGGTATCCTTGACTTCCTTTCATCTAACTGGTCTATCATACAGTTTCTTTTTTCTTGCCTTGGATTAGAGTCAAAATTCCATGAGAATTTCCCCTTTTCTGTTCAGTTTGTTGCAGTGACCCAACCCATCAATGCCTTAGCCTTTGTATTTGATGGAGTCAACTATGGAGCATCTGATTTTGCATACTCTGCATACTCAATGGTATCATTTGCTGGTTACCCTGCTTAGCAATTTCTTTAAAGTATCCCCAGTCCCAACCTGCCAACCCCCAATTGTATTTGAAAATTCTACTTGGCTGTGGGATGGCCTGAAAGGAGCAATCTTGAGTCTCGATAATCTTTTTAAGTCTGAAGAACTAGGGATATTCTATTACTTTTCAACGACTTCTGCCATGTTTCTTTTCTTCTCCATTCAGGTTTTGGTGGCAATAATAAGTGTCGTAGGCTTGTTTGCACTGTCCTCAAGCCATGGTTTTGTTGGTATCTGGATTGCACTGACAATTTTCATGAGCTTGCGTGCATTCACCGGATTTTTGAGGTAATAGCTTAGACTTGAATGTTACAATACCTTTTCTCTGTTGATAGGATTATTAGTATAGCATGCAATGTGCTTACAGAAAATTCCTTCCCCACTTTTTCTTTTCCATCCTTTATATATATATATATATATATTGGTAAAGCTTGTTATGTCTACATCTGCAGGATAGGAACTGGTATCGGTCCTTGGAGCTTTCTCAGAAACTGATTGTCTTCTCTATAGATTGTAGATGTATCCGTAGTACTTCAGAAGTATTTCATTTAAGGGTTGTCCAATCGAATTGAGTGGAGTAGAAGAAAAGCAGAAGATTGTCAGGATAGCCTATTTGTATTTACATTTTCTCTTATCTTGGGACCGTACATAATGCAGCAAATAGATGCGCACATTACCTGATATAGAATGAGAGGATCAAATTCTTCCAGGGCCCCATTGTGTTACCACTTAATTGTGAAATATGTACCATAACGCATCCGCTGCCTCACCAGTAATACTTTTCCAGAATCCAATACCAAGACCGGATTCTGCTGCAGTCTTCCCCAACTTCTATTTCTTCTCTGCATTGAGAACGAAGTTTATTGGAATAAGAGTTACTTATAGAGACGGTAATCTAGAATCTTATCTTTAGTATTAGATATTGAAAACTTCTTCCGGGTTATTAAGGAGTCATACTACAACCCCCTTCCAGGGTAAGCCAGTGGTAAAGACAACCTCGAAATGCGATGTCTGGAAGTTGCAGTGGTCAGATTCATACTAACAATCCGGGATTTGTTTAAAAGGGATTTCCCGTCAAGATAAATAATATTTTTCATTCTTAAGAACCATTGTGCTCCTAGTCGTCTGCTTCTTGTTTTTCTTGCATGAAATCGGAAAATTTAATGTTTCTTGGCAGGTGAAATCAATCTCTAATGCAACTTTTTCTAATTGTAAGTCTCATTAGTGGGGCAATTTCAGATATAATAAATCTTACAAAAACAGTAAATGCAGTGAATTAAATTATGATATAATAAGTCTCAAGGTCTCTACGCCAAGGTGGGTTCCTCGAATTCAAAATTTGACACTCGCACCTCCTCAGATTCAAAGATTAAAAAAAAAAAAAAAAAAAAGTTCTAATTGACGCAGATACAGTAGTTCATGTGTCTTATACAGTTATATTTGGTACACATTGAATTTTATGAGATATCACTGTCACAGACGGAGGAAGTTATATGCAATTCAACTGTTCATCATTTTTTTCAACCTATTAAAAATTTAATTAGATCGTAAATTATATAGTTAATTTTTTTATATATTTTTATAAATTTTATATCTCAAAACGATTAGAACTCAAGTATCTCTAAATATTGCATACATTTATTTATATTATTTATTTGTAATATTTATGAATAAAAATATTATTGTCTATTTATTCATGGGACTAGCCATTCATTTTAAAAAAAAAAAAAAAAACCATCAAGAAAATTAGTTGAGTCAAATAAAGAAGTTATCAAATTCTTAGATTAATCCCAACAAGAAAAAGCATTTAAATTCTTTATCCAACGAAAAATTCTCCCAACTCCCCAAGTTTTCAAGTCCATGAATTTGTCCAAATCCCTTCATTAGCGGAAAAAACGAAAGTCTTCTGCTAAAACCATTTTAATTTTTAAGTAATTCTCCAGCAACTTACCGCAAACGCCAAGGCAAAAATCAAAGACCCAAAGAATGGTATTTAAATTTAGTTGCTTACATTTCAATTCAAAACAACGGCACCGTTATACTTCGGTATAATTGGGAAAAGAGTCATATATATATATATATATATACACATTAGTGTCTTTTCGGTATGGGGCATCGTCTGACATGACTATTCTTTATTAAACGAGACCAAACAAAATGAAAGAGCAATGTCATCAATCTCTTTTCAGATTTGGGCAAAAAAGTAATAAAAAATAAAGTAAACTCAATTATGTGAGAGAGAAACAGACAAGGGTCATTGTCCCATAGATAAACAAACCTACCTGCTACGCCTTTTTTTCTTCCTTAGGTTTCGTACTTCTCATTAAAGAGCGTTACACAATAGTGTATTTTCTCTACTGGAAGTAACCTCAGACGAGTCCAATTCTTCACCACGTGAGGACTAGATGGGAGTGATTGGCATAAAGTGAAGAATAGTGGGCGCGCAAGCATCGTCATCACCCCAATAAAGTCTCGTCCATCCACCACCTAAAAGTGCCAACAAGACCCACCACCACTCCTAGTCATGAAATTTAAAAAAAAAAAAAAAAAAAAAAATGATTTTCTGGCATCTGATCTACATTGCAAAGTCCAAGAACAACCCATGATAAATGGCCCTTTCCCCACACATCTACATCTCACATCTCCACAGTTTCCATACATCTCTCCAAAATCAAATACCACCAACTGGATTTCGAATCTGGAGCACAGACCTCGAGCTCGTATCAATAATCCAGCACCGAAAAGAGATGGGCGTGACTGACAAGAGTTTGAGATAAAAGCTTGCACATGTTCCAAAAAAAAAAATAATAAAAGGTGTGAAATTTACTTCCAATGCAATTATACTGTTAAATACCAGCGTCGTCTAGTGTTTCATTATTTCTTCATCTACCTGCTGTTCCACTGTTACTGGCATCTGCAATGGTTGACTCACCAGAAGACGGGAGAGTATTTTATTACACGCCCCATAAGGGGGAGCAGATCATCCTTCACGGTAGCATATACATAGGCCTTGGAAGAAAACGAGGATGTCCATTGATTTTTCAAAGGCCATGGGCAACACATCAGAGGGAACAGACAGAGCAAGGACCAGAACATGAATCTAACTTCATTGTAATTTAACATAGTTACTTCATAAAATCATAGTTAACAAAGTAAAAATGACAGTAGTTGAAATTTAATATCTAAAAATATTGATAAAAAAAATACACCTAATTTGGTTTTAACTTTCCAATTATAACCGAGAGGTTGAGAGGTTGTCTCCCCCTCCTAACTTCTGCTGTAATAACAAATGATCAAAATGAATTTTTATCTTTTCAAAATGTTTCTCCCCACCACTTCCTCTTCTGTTATAGGTTACCTTGAAACAACAGCTGCTAACAAATTCCAAAAACCACAAAACTATTTACCAAAAACCGCTTCCTGTTTCCATTACGTCCAGGCCCAGTATAATCAATTTCCATTCTGCTGAGCCACGAGCTGATCAATATGAAATTGGCTCCATCCAGGCTGCCATTGCATGATCTACTGATTCAATCTGAGAGGTAATATGATTAAACTCTCGAAGCACTGGCTGGAACAGATATCTGTGTAGCTAGTTTTTCTTTCATGTCAGTTGGAGATTCTTTAACAAGTGATTGAACCCACGATACATCAGGCTCCTCACCATTACCAAGCTCAAAAGAATTTGATCTGTGAAGCTTACCCAACTCCTCGGCAGTAACAGTCCAGTCCAGTTTTCCATTTGAAGAACCCCATTTTGACAAAGGGTTTACTGGGGAGCCAACATTTGCTGCAGAGTTGGATCCAAACTCCCAAGAGCTGAGACTATTAAGCTGTTGATGCTGCATCTCCCATTGAGCCAACACAGAAACTCGAGAACTCATTGGCGAGATAGGCTCCACATTTCGAGGGGACATCCTGCCCGATGCTAATGAGGCTTGCAATAAAGGGTGATCAACACTTTTGGGAGAAAAACTTGTGCTAACTGGTGACAGCATGCTTTGCTGCTGCTGAAATTGATTGATCACAGCAGACTTATGAGTTGGAGAGAAGACAGATGAAGCCAGTGCTTGATCAACATACCGAGGAGATAAGCTCTCAGAAGAGAAAAGATCATCAAGATTTGAAGGGGTCAATGTTTTCAATCGACCAGAACGGTTCAACGTGTTACCACTCAAAGATGTTTGAGTAAGACCAGACAACTCGTTTAAGAGCTGCTGTTGCTGCACCTCAAAATCTGGCAGCAAATTGTAGTCCTCTGTTGGGATGTCCCTTGCATTAAGGGAAGACCTCAATCGACTGGACTGAAGATTGCTTCCAGGGAGATGTAAGGCTGGGACATTTTGTTGGGGCCAAACAACAGATGAATGTGGCATGGCATTGGCAGATGGAGACAAGGGTGGAGTGAATGGCGAAGGAGACATGACTGATGAAGGAGAGCCCGGCAAAAGGTTCATGACTGCAGCAAAATCCATGGCAGCAGCACTAGAAGTACACGAGCGCGGAGAGGGCACTGCAGAACCAGTAGATACATATAATGGACGAAGTTCCTCGACAGTGTGAGCAAAAAAGCAAACTCTTCTTGCACAATTTGTGCCATCTTTGCAAAGCCGTGTTCGATATTGTGCAGGATGAAGCCAGCACTCAAAAACCCCATGGGCATATTCACACATATTCCCACGCCTACAAGCACCTTTCCTAAAATCGGGACATGGAACACAACTGTAATGATATTTCCTAGGATCCCTTCTTCGAGCATTTTCCCCTGGATGAACAAAAGGGCACTCAGTCCAATCATGAGAGTAGGCACGAGAACAAGGTCTCACCTTGAAAGAATACATTCGGAACTCGTCGGTTGAATAGATGCTGTTCTTAATGTCTGGGAGAGATGGGTCAACAGGGTATTCTTTCTTCTCCGATGCCAAGCAAACAGGTACATCATTAAGCATTGATTTCATGGGAGAATCTGAAGCAAATAAGGGAGACCCATTTTCCATGGTAGGGGAAAGAGGCGGAGAATTTGAATTTGATTTCACCATGGAAATCCTTAGATTGCTCTCAATGACAGATCCATCAGTTGCAAGCAGTTCTTCAAGAATCAATTTCATGTCTTGGAGCTTAGGTGGGACAATAATGACATCAATTGGGCGATGACCACTTGCATCTACCAAATTGGGATCAGCACCTGCCGCTAAAAGCAGTTTCACAACATCAACAACATTTACAGACCCACCAGATGCAGCACAGTGAAGAGCAGTGCTTCTGTCAAGGCCACAGGAACGATTGACATTGGCATCTGATAGAGAAAGAATAAGCTTTACAACATCAACACTACCATATGTAGCAGCAACCATTAATGGTGTTCTCTGCTCATTGACCATTTGCTTCGAACCCTTTTGACGACCATACCATAATCCAGTCTCATCAACACAAGATAGGTCACGCTCAATTGATCGCTTAATGCCTTCTACATCATTGTTAGCAGCAAGCTCGAGCAAGCTCGTAAACACATCTTCAGTTTCAATTGTCAAATGATTCATGTCCATGTTAGTAAGTTTACTTTTGTCAAAAGAAATAGTGGGAAGTGTCAGAGACTATATGGGATTTAACCTCTCCAATCCATGGGACATAGTTTCATTTGCTCAACGCACAACTGAAAATGAGAACCAACAACATTAGTATCACCTTGCAGAAAAATTAAATCATCATCCAATCATCTACCAATAAGACCAAGATGTACAAGTAAAAACCAATTAATCTCCCATCTACTCATCAAAGTAGCTAGCAAGAAATTTTCACAGAAGAGGAGGCATCTGCAGCACAAAAGTTGAAGGCCATGTTGACGAAAAGTAAAAGGTGGGAGAGTGACTAAACAACCATGTTATAAAAGCATCCACAGAATATCACAAGCGCAAAATAACACAAATCAGCATATTAAACTCCGAGTAAACAATCGGAGGAAAACCCGGAAGAGGGATTTCATTGCTTAGATTCAGAGCCCAAGTTTTTACTTGTTTCTAGATTTGGCTTAAGAAGAAGTGCAAGAAAAAAATTTTGCTAAGAATGGCTTATTTTCACAACTATTTTTACGTGCGTATATATCAATATCATCATCTTATTCGTTCCTGAAAAATAGAAGAAAGATTGGAAATTCTGTAATCCTTTTCCCTGCCCACTGCAAAAATTCAGGAACAGAAAACACGGGATCAAAATATCTAGCTTTCTTCAGTTAATCACAAAAAAATACCTAAATAAATAACACAGAAGTCAATGGATTCAGATCTCTATCTCTCTCTCACAAACGCACAAAACACAGCCTGCATACACCTACAATAGCCAAGAATCACAAACAAAATAGTATATATTACAATACTTTTAGCAAGAATTAATGCGAAAGTGACAGAGTAGAAACCAAGTAAAAAGATCTGGTCTTTCAGGGAAAAATCTTGACGGACATAAACCCCAAAAAAGAAAACAATCAAACCCCCCCTCCCCAAAAAAAAAAGAACAAAACGAGAGGGAAAGCCAGTCAGAGACAGAAAGAAGGACATGTAGCCGACTGCTTTTGTACACGAAACAGCACAAAACAAATGGTTTTTAGGGAGGTTGTTGTAAGGAGAATCTTACCAGTTTCCTTATAGTTCCAGCTAAGAGAATGAGAGATATTTCACAGATCTAACTCTACTCTGACGAAAAGGGACTTAAAACCCACTTCACAAAACACCTTCAACATCAAGAAATCAAATTTCTGCTTTAGTGAAAGAGAAAGAAACAAACTTTAGCGAGGGAGGGAAGGGGAAGAGAGAGATAGAAGGGACTTCTTCTCCTGCTATTACCATCTCCAATTTCTATGCTTCCTTCCCTACTTTCTCTCATGGAAAAGAAAAAAAAATTGCCTTTAAAAAAAATGGAAAATTGAAACACCTCCTTTTTCTTTTTCTAAATATTTCTTCTGGGGTTTTGATAAAATCGTCTATCCAAATACTAAAGAGATGGATTTTTCTTTATTTTCATAATTTTAATAACAATGTTTCAAAAAAAAACAAAAAAGAGATTGAAATTTGAGAATGGCGTATTTGAATATTCCCTTGCTCTCGCTCTCCTTTATTAGCCTCCCATAAAATCCCGCCACGTCATGATGTCGGCCATTTTTGGCCAAATGATAGGGACAAAACTGTCATTTCGAGATGAGCGAGGTGGCGGATTATTATTGGCAATTTGTGTAAAAGTCGGGTACAACGTGAAAAAGAAGCTAACGTGGCCCTTTGTAATAATTTTACCTTTGTCATCCGGAGGGTCGGACTCTGAAATTCAACCTAAATTCATCACACATGAAAGTTAATTTCCCAAAGCCAACACATCGATCAGGTGGAATGAAGTTTGACACACACGGAAAAAAAAGGAAGGTTGGGTGGATATAGGAGCTCCATGCTAGTTATAGACATCATGTTAAGGAAATCGCCCGAATAAGCCAAAAAAAAAAAAACGAAAATCTAACATTTGTTATAAATTAGATCACGTTGAAACAACACTGGATTCCCTAACCCGGGTGGTTAACTGGAGGGTTCTATTGTTTTTTTCTTTAAAAAAATTTAAATATATTAATTATTATTATTATATATATATATAATAATTAAAAATTATTTATTATTATTTACATTTAAATTTATTTTAAAAAAATTATTATTAAGTTTGAATAATTTTTTTTATATTTTATGTTAATATTAACTAATTTAGAATTTAATATAACGTAATTTAACAATAATTTTTTATTGTAAAATATGAATAAGGGTAAAAAAAAAAAAATTAATTTGAGTTAATATGAAGAGAAGTATGTAAAATTACTAATTAAATTATCACTATAAATAGTTTCAACATTATTAATTGACATATGTTATAAAATGATTCATTATAGTCACGTATTTTTTACCATGTATAACGGAAATTAAAGTTTGCTTGTTAAATCAATATTCAACTCGTTTTCTAACAAAATTGGAAAGACAACAACGTGGAGTCAGAAGAAGATATGACTCGTGGCACCGTATTAACAAATAGCCTGACTGCGTGCAGGATTCCAAACAAACAAAAACAAAAAAAAAAAAATAATTTCATTTTTAAATTTTAATTTAAAAATTTCGAGATAAACATCTAAATTCAATTAATTGACTGAGGACTTCTTACCGTGTTGTTAAATGACCTAAATTACCGGCGTCTATGGTATTTCGACTGTGAGGTTTGCATATGTGACGGATGCAGGGACCCACTAAGGTTGTAGGGCAAAAATCTAGTGGGGTGAAGGTTGAAAGTACATGGTACATACCCATTGATGACCTCTGAGGTCTTTAAAAGCGCCCACTTTTATATTTCGGCATGCATGGAGCATGATTTTGATTGATGAAAGTTTTCTTTTTTTCCTTCACCGAAAAAAAGAAAAAAAAAAAAAAAAACTTTTCTTTTCTTCAAGGAATATTTTATATAACAATGAATTTTATAAAAACACCGGACGGATTAAGATAATGTTTTTGTTATATATTATGATTACGTGATATTATAAGTCAATTCACCAGACAAAATTCCCCCCATCCGTTCTCTTTTAACGTTAATATTAAGAATTTTTTTATTTTTAAAGTAAGTGAGTGATACCTATTACCTTAATTATGTTAGTGTGTGTATTATGTTTTCCATCTTGTCTCACAATATTTACTATCACTCTAACATCTTTAGAAAAGGAATTAATAAAACAATACAGATATAATTATACAAACCAATAGAGTGAGTTAACGGAGAGAGAGAAAAGTAACGATATAGATATCATTATCAACTTTAATATTTAATATTAAATGTTCACAAAATCTGGGGGCAGGATGTAACATGTTCGAAAAATTCGTCCTCAAGTATAATTATAAACATTCATTAGGAACATTTCATGTTTGACTTATTGACATCGCGATATATATATATATATATATATATTTCCTTTTTAAAAAAAAAAAAAAAAATCTTTTTGGATTAAAGCATCACTAAAATAAAAAAGGACGTCAATTGCTTCTTCACGACAAGTGTTTAGCGTCATGAATTGGTCCATCGGCGGAATAGACAATGACCCAAATCCACTTGAAAACTACACATTTTGTGTCGGCTTTCCCTTTGAACTTTGAGGAGAGCGCCCCGTATACAATGGTCCTATTGCATGGAATGGTATCCAACACCTGTCCCCCATCCAAATAGAATTTGTGCCGGTTGCTGGAAGCATCGCTTATCTTCTACTTCTCTTTCAATTTTTTTCCCTTCACCCTTCGTACTTAACATCTTTCTCCCAACTGGTGGAATCTTTTTTTATTTTTTATTTTTTTATAGTTACAATATTCTGAAAAAATTTTAAATAAATAATTTTAATTCAAAATCTTAAAATATTAATTTTATAGACTTTTTTTTTTTTTACTTAGATATTATTTACTTTTCAATTTCCATTACGACATAAATTTTTTTAATTATATAATTTATATATTTAAATTTAAAATTTTAATTCATAATTAAGCAGTTCAGAATGTTAGCCTCTAACAAAGATTTGTTTCGTTGGGATCCCATCAGTGATACCTAATGCACAACTAATTCATAAAATTTGTAATGTCGTAATCGTTAGTGGACCCAAAAATTCAATAATGGGCCAGATTTGAAGACTTTTTAGCCATAATTAGTAACATAATTTTATTTATTCAGTTTTCATTGCCGGTGTCGTCCATGTCATTCATACAGTCAATTGTTGGAGCTTAAACGGAGATTGGTGATTCCAATCTCCCTCTTTCTCTCTCTCTCTCTCTCTCTCTCTCTGACTTTCCTTTCATCGTTAGCAAAGGTATAGCCAAACTAACTGGCGTTTACTTTACTTGATTTGACCAATTATTCAACATTTCCATATTTTGTTATGAAATTTTAAAAAAGTCTGAAATTTATGATAAGTTGCCAACAATTAAAAAGAAAAAACTGTACTTAAACTAATTACAAGTATATATATATATGTGTGTGTGTGTGTGTGTAAAACATAATCTGTTAATTAATTTAAATTAAATTTATTTCATATCATTAGTAAAACGAAAGTAGAAAATGGTCTTATGTTAAATGTAATATTGGTTGGAAAGAAAACAAAGAAGCTTTTTCGTCCAAATATAATAGGAGAAGCAAAAGAATGTTACGCACAATTATTCCCATGCTTTCTATTGGTGTGTGTGTGTATATAGTCTAGAGTTAGAGTGGAAAAGGGGGGCATTCGGTGGAAGCAGGTATGTATGATGCATCTTGTATAACTAAGCCTATCGATTACATGAGACCTTTCCAATGCCCGGAGGTGAGCCTAAATTGGTAGGTAAGTTAACGAGGTTTAAATTTAGAAAGACATTGCATTTGGTAGACGATAATAAATTATATTGTTGATTGGAAGGAAAGAAATGACAGACTTGATAGTGTCTTTCTCGGCTGGAAAGAGCAAAAACCATTCCCCAGAGCCATGTGAAAAGAGAATTTTTGTGGACAAGTCGGCAGTTTTAGGCAGACCCTATTTTAAAAAATATTCCCTTTAATCTAACTTTATATTTTAAATTAAGAGTTTAGGTATTCCATTCTGAAAAATCATAGTAATTTCTGAAAAAATTTAAATCACAAACCCTAGTGTGAAAAACATCCATACGGATATAGCATCAAATTTAAAATTTATCAATACAAACAACATTGTCTCGAGTGAAAATTAGCACCCTCAAATTGTACGTTCCTATGCATTGCAACTTTCCATCAAAGACCCAAATAGACATCGATGGTCCATCTTCCTTTCGTCGCTTAATTTAACAAATGTCTTAAAGAGAGGAATAATATGACAAACCTCTATAGTAATTTAGCTCATTAACAGAGAGCCTGTTAGCCTACTTAAATGCTAAGCAACTACTAATCAGTATTTTCTAGGAGATAAATTTTAGAGAATTGGCTCAATCGCTCAACAAGAAGAACTTTTTGTAAACCCTTGAATAATCGAGGGCATTTGTTTTGTAAGAAACACCAAAATATTAAAAACAAATAATATATGGGAATTGTAATTCGTACAAAAGAAAAAAAAGGTTGTTGAAGCAACTAACCGAAAAGGAATAAATATTAGTCATTGTTAGGTTGCAAAAGGTTGCGGTAAAGTCTGTCAGACAACCGAGCGACCATCCCAACCCGACAAGACTAATCGAGAACGATCCTTTACACCGTACCGTCGATGATTTAA
Organism: Rhizophora apiculata; assembly: GCA_037832385.1. Taxonomy (NCBI): domain Eukaryota; kingdom Viridiplantae; phylum Streptophyta; class Magnoliopsida; order Malpighiales; family Rhizophoraceae; genus Rhizophora; species Rhizophora apiculata. The sequence continues at coordinate 5,132,067 of CM075424.1, read as the reverse complement.
ACGATCATCCACTCGTCCATTATGCTCTGATCGCTTAGTTATGTTTCTCTCCTGTCTCCTTTGTGTTAAAGTACACAGAGATACGAACATATAGAACAGATCCTGTTCGGTTAGGTTCTTTTTTTGTTGACTTATAAAGTCCATATTCACTATATTTATTTTCGATGTGGGAAATATATATATATATATATATATATGAATTTATTTTATCTTTTTTTTTTTGTCCATCGAAAAATTCATATATATACATGAATCTATTTATTCCCTCCGCTTGCTGTCAATATTATTAAAATCTAAGTCTCATCTAAATCGATTTGCGGTGTCAAGGATCTTTAAATTTTATAACTTACCATTATATATGAAACCTATGTTGTGTTAAGAAAGCACAAATTGTAGTTACTTGATTATCAAATTGACTTTTTTTTTTTATGTATTGTGCAATTACATAAAAGAATATGGTCCCCGACCCAAGTATCTATTTTTGAGATTTTTTTTTTTAATTGCAAGACCCATTTGTTGTGAGTATGGAGAATAGGGATAATATCACCTTTAAAGAAAAAAAAAATTCTTATTAATCCTTTTAGAATGACATTTAAAAATTAACAATAATCATAATATATTAACTAAAAATATATAAAATTTAAACCTAAAAGCCCATAACACAAGTCCCTACAAAAAATTGGAAGGGACTTTCTTTGTAGTGGACCAAGGAGCTAAAATGGACTCATTATCTCTTATCCCATGTTGTTGTTGGAATACGAAGCATGGAAATTTATGCCCGGTTTTATTGCCTGGCTTTAACGGCGACCGCAATGGACTCACCCGAATTCATTGCATACTTGGCAAGCTCCGGTCTCCTTGGCGGCTTTAATCAAAGAGAAATGTTATTTTTATGTTCGAATGCGAACTTACCAGGAGCTAAATTTTTATTTTCTGTTTTTTTTTTTACTAAGAGGTAAATTAAATTATAATTCATATAATAAAAAAATTATTATTTTTTTTTTTATTTCTATACACTCTAGCTCTCTTCTAAAAGTCAGTACCTAAGACCTCGAAGAGCTCAATATTTTTATTTTGGCTTTTTCTTGAGCACTAATTGAAGTTAAATGGATATCAGCGGGTATTTTAAGATTATTGAAATGTTCCACTAGAGAATAATTTGATGTGGGTAAGACCTAAATCAAAAAAAATAAAAAATAAAAAAATCATCCTATCTGTATATTATAATGCAGTTAATTACATATTGATAAGAATTTGATGCATAATAGAAACTAATGATAGGACTACAAATTTAACAATTAACGGTTCTGATAATCTTAGCTAATTAGCGTCAAGACAGAAACCCGAGTCAACACAGAAGCATTAAGGGATTCCCACGTAAGTGACCTTCGTTTGTCACGACCTACACAAGTGGGATGACTCATATAAGATGTAAAGGTCACTTTCATGCAAGGAGATGTCTCTGTATGGTGGCCAAATGGATCGATGTATGGAACCTAGTCATGATAAATTAATCAAATATTAATGTGTTTTTGTTTTATGGTTCCTGAGAAAAAAGAAGATTCTTGACACCGTGCTATAGCAACCACATGGGCCACTGCACCAGGGGACAACAAGGAAACAGACTTGTACTCACTGAGATATGCGAACAAATCAATATATAAATTTTTAGAAAATTAGGAAAATAAGAGTGCTCGAGTCCAAAGGCCCATGCTCTAGTTTTGCGGTGCTACAGAATTGATTGATTGTGTCCTCCAATGTTCCATAGTTCCTTTGTCTTTTTTTTTTTTAATGCTTCAATTTTGGCTTGAAAACGTGTAGCTTTTGGTACAAAATTTGCTTTTAAAATATGATTTTAGTCCCATGAAAATTGTTATAAAATTTGAGATAATATAAACCGAGTTCATATTTTAAAAGTGAATAAAATTCCAAGATGATAGTTGTTATTTACACACAAATGAAGTTCATATTCGCACAAAACACTCTTGTAGAGCCTATTTTTACTTTTGTATCGTGCGTGCACGAAGCCTATTTGTTCGTGTAAATAGCAATTGCCTTCCACGATTTATTTTTCAATTGTCTCCTACATGGATGCATGGACCGAATTGTCTCGCCGATTAAGCAAGACAGAAAGGAGAACATTTTCTGCCTCTGGCAAACAAGTGAAATTCTCCCTGGGATAAGAAATAATTAGTCCTAAACCTTTTCAATCTTTGCAATGTAATTTTGTACCTTTGAAATTTTTTCAAAAATTCGCGACTTAATTAAAAAATTTTTCTAAAAATTTAGATATAATTTAAAAATTTAAATGTATTCAGAATATGTATTTCCATTAATTTCAATATATTTCATATAATCAATTTATATAATCAACGATTTGATCATTTTCATTTAAAATTATCTTGAATTAAAAAAAATATAAATATTTAGGATTAAAATAAAATAAAATAACCAAAGATAAAAGATTACATTGCAAAAATTATAATAAAAAAAAAAAAAGAGATCAATTTTGTGTTTATCCCCGTCCAGCTTGTTTGAGGAATTGGCTTCCAGAATTGCATCCATTATTAATCAACACGGTCACCTTTCTTTTGAATAGTGTAAAACCAGCTTCGTTAACAACACACACACACACACACATGGAGAGAGAGAGAGAGAGAGAGCGTTCACATTCGAATTAAGGAAATTACGAAGAACGGTTGGGGGGGGGGGATGCATCCTGATCATTTAGACACATCTGAATTTGAACCCATTTGCCAATACAATTAGCAGCTTAGTTTGGCTAAACTGTGCTCACATTCCTCCATGTTTACAGTTATCACCCAACGAGGTCCTACTTTACTTGGCTTAAAGATACTTATAATCTACAGTGCATCAATTTCAATCACACAAAGACAAGCCCACCTAAATAATTGGTTAATCTCACAACAAATTCTCAACGTTAGAGCTTCGGTTAATAGTACTGAAGCGATCTTTGATGAAATATATATATTAAAAATTTTGTATTTCACATAAAAATAATAAATTTTGTTATATTTATTTATGCAATAATATTTACTTTATATATTTATATTTTATAAAATAAAAATTCAAAGCAGGGTTTCGCACATAAGGCTTAATATCAGAAGTCCAATGCGATCCCACGTGAACCAGCCTGAGGTGAAAATTTCTAGTATATAAAAATCACTTTTTTTTTTTAATTATTTTGAAATTTATTAAATTAATTAATTTATTTGAAATGTACATTAATAAAAAAATATATATTTTATTCTAAAAAGATCATTATTTTAATTTATTATGCTAAAATATTATCTATAAAATATAAATTATTCTAAAAAAATAATATCAAATACTTCTTAAATATTTAATTTTTTAATTTTTTAACAAACATTTGAATTAAAATGCAACCGTAGACCTTTCTTAATTGGCCTGATTATAAGCGGCATCGCATTTTATCTTCAGTTTTTCTCTAGGTGGTCTCTCAAGTTGACACAATTGTAGTCACAGTATTATTTATTAGGTGGGTGATCAGCAGTCACTGATGGCAGCACTGTAGAAACCACTCCTCCTCGATGAATTTTTCGCAATGTGCAACTTCGCCCTTGGGTCAATTGGAACCGGTTTAAAACAAATTTATTTCTCCAACTTTCCATATGCCTTTTTTTTTTTTTTTTTTGTCCGTTATGTGGTTATTGTACAAATAAAAAAAATATATATTTTTTTTATTTTTATAAATTTTATATATTCTTCTTAAAATTAAAATCTTAAATTTTAAAAATAAGAAATTAAATTCTCAGACATGCAGGTGGATTTCAAGTCATAACATGCACGAAACTCTCCGAGTAATCTCTGGTGGGTGGCAGAAGAGAGGAGAAGTCAGTAGGACAAAGTCTGGTCGGCTAGCTAATCAGCAAACCCAGTAGGCTAGCCTGACAAAAGCCCAGTTGACAAACCAACGTCAGCTTGGGTTCTTAAAAAGAAGCAAATAATCAGCAATCAGGCACCCATCAACGGGCGGAGGCCTACTTTGAATTGGAAAATGTGGCAGCATTATGGCCCAAAATTGCCTACGAGAGATAGAGGGAGAAAGAGAGAGAGGCTGTCTTGGCTTTCATCGTCCAAAGCAAACGTAAGAACCATAATGGAAATGTACTATAGTACTAAATCAAATCTTGGACAATTGAAGATCGTTGTCGAGTAGTGGAACGAGTAAAGATTATTTCGCTGGAAATGTACAATTTAAATAAGATTCGATTAAGTGGATTCCAAATAATAAATTTAAGTAAATATTTATTCAAATTTATTATTTTAAAGTTTATCTCGATTCTTCTTTCAAATAATATTCAAAACCTGGAAAGCAGCGTCCCTTGGAACTAGATTTCATTTAGGTATATTAGACTTTTATCTTTTTTTCTTTAGCTAAAATATATATAAAAATTATATAGATATTAAAAGACTTGTATATTGTGTAAAAATAAAAAATTTTATCCTAATATTTATTTTATACCTTATAAAATAAAAAAATTTAAAAGAAAGTATAATATTAATTTTTTTTCCATTTTGATGAGATAAAATAATTATATTTATAAAAGGAGTTTATATTTTTTTAATTATTATTTTTTTTTTTACTTTTTGGACATTATAATATGTAAAAAAAATTACTTCTTATTTCTTTTTGTTATTTTTTGAATATCATAAGTGGAGCCTTCTTCTTGACAAGATATAAAAAAAATTATATTTTTATTACTTCTTTTTGTTACTTTCTAAATATCATAGATTTTAAGATTTACACTATAATTGTTAATTATTATCTTTATTATTAATAATAAGTAATATAAAAAAAATTTTTATAAGATAAAAAAAATCACAATTTTTTTATTTTTTATTTTGTTAGTTTATGAATCTCATAAGTTTAGTGATTTATATCATTACTACTAGTTATTATTTTTATTATTAATATAAATAATATAAATTTTTTATTTTTTAAATAAAATATAAAATATTATATTTTTTTATTCTTTTTTATTATTTTTTAAATTTATTAAATTAATAAAATTAATTATTATATTTATTTTTAATACTTATTTTTATGAAATTAATTAAATGTAATTTTAAAAAATTTTTATAAAATAAAAAATCTTCGGATGCTTTACGGATAATGAAGTGGGTCCAGTATGAATTTATAGCGAGTAGGAATTCGAGGGAGAGAAAAGCCATTTAAAATTTCATTTTCATGGGCCGCATGGGGGTCTTGTATTCTTTTGAGGATAAAGCATAGACAAAACAAAGTGGAATCTTTTGAGCCCATCAAAATCGAAAAAATACAGTGGTCAAAAGGCTTTGTTGGTTTGAATTTCATCAAAAATTTTTAGTAAAGTTAATTATATATTTTACTATACATAATTTAAAAGTAATTAAATTATTTTATAGGGCACATAAAAATATATATTTTTTGCAAGTTTAATTTATGGATTAGTTTATTTTTATACCAAAAGAAAATTGAAAAAACAAAGCCCTTTTTCGGAGAAAAACACACTGCTTTGCTGACTTATGCGAATGCTTGTTTTTGATTCAGCAATCATATAAAGCACAGGCACGAGGAGAGAGAGCTAATGCCCTTTCAGCGTTTTATCTTGCTGTCATGCAGCCCTGTTTTCATTTTTTTCTTAATAAAAAAAATAAGAAGAAGAATTTGTTTTTCTGCATCATTATCAGTTAGACTATATGTACTATAAAATATTTTTAATTCGTATAAAAATAAAAAATATTTACAATTTTGATATCACTAATAACATTTCCTTTTTCTATGTATAGCTTTGTGTTCGTAATACCAATATTATCACGATTTATTTTTGATGATTCTACTTCTCGATTTTGTGCAACATTTTGAAATTTTATATTATATATAAATTATTAAGTAATTTAAACTATTAAATATATATATTTAAATTTATTATATTTGAGATTACTTAAAGTTTTTTTCTTTTCGTGAAAATGAAGGAGCATTTGCACCGTTGAAATTTCTGACATTTTAAAAAACGATGAGCTGGCCTCTGGTTTAACGCATGATTAAAGCTGTCAAAGCTTCGATTGTCGTACGCACGAACTTTAGGGGGTTGGGGTTCGAGGAGGATTTAAAATCAAATTATAAATTATAGTCCAGAGTTTTTATAATAATAAAAGAAAAATTTTACGTATAATTTAATTTTTCATTAATAAATTCTTAAATCTATGTAATAAAATTATAATTTTATAATACATAATTATGAAAGATATTATTCATTAAAAAATTAAATAACGATATTTTAAAAATAAAAAAATAAAAAAAAATAAATTAATATTTTTATAAATAAATAAGATTAATTATAAAAAAATATTATATTATTTTTTTATGTGTTATTTACATGAGTAGAGTTATTAGATACGGTTGGATGTAGACTACTCTAGTCTACGATTTAAAGCATACGATTCAAACATCTAAGCTAGCCAACTTTGATTCTTCAACTTTTCAACAAAACGTGTGGTACAGAACTTTTGCGTCACTTTTAGACGGTAAAATGTCAACCTAGACCGCAAACCAGAACGCAAAAAAAAAAAAACCATTTACAGTTAAACATATTCGAATTTAAGTGTAAGTTTTAAAATATAACAAAAAATATTATAATTAACTGTTATCTTTTTTTTTTTTTTAATTTGTAATTTTCTTTAAAAAGAAGGAAATAAAAAGCCTCTAATAACCAACAATTTTTAAAAGAAACACATAAAGGCATTAACTAAAATCTATATAATTAAAAGTACAAAGAGCCAAAATAGAAATCCTCTCCTCTCTCTCTCTCTGTCTCGCTGTCTAGCATAAACGTCTTCTCTTTCGGGGTCACTTGGACTCAAGCCTCTGTCTTTCGGTCTTGGGCAACTGTGTCTGTCTGTCATTTTGAACGCCTTTAGTTTTCGGCTGTTTCCATGGCAGCTCATATTCCTCTCCCAACCTCTTCTGTCGAAGTTGAAGTTGAGGTCAGTTATGCTGGCTTTTGGCATTATGGTGCACTTTGCTACTCCTTTGTTTAAATTTCTTTGTGAAACTAAAAAGAGGCTGAACAGCTGAACAAGTGCTTCACTTTAAGGTTTGCTTTTTCACCTTTTCCTTCCTTTTTGGTTTTTGTGCTTAAACACTCTAACACTGTGTACGATAAATTTTTTTGTTTATTCTTACATCTTCCTGGAAACATATTTTCTTTGAGAGACAGATACAGATTTGCTAGTTCAGATGTTTGGCTTCTTGTTTCTGATAAGTGAATTTTGTTTCCTTGGTAATTTCAGTTTTTTTAGTTTGTCAAATGCCTTGTCAAAGCTGGAATCTTCTTCCTGCTACGTATGACTCTTTGGATCCCAACCTGAAAGTGATTGCATTTGCCTGTAGCTTGCATTCCCATTGACCTAATTTGGGTCCCATTATCTGCCTTTAAATTTCAATCCAAAGCCCACTTGCCATCGTCACTAAATAGATGAGATTTTTTTTTATTCTTTTTCAACTCATATATATATGTATGTATTTGTTTTTTCTACCTGGTATCTCCTTTTTGTCACCAGGTACTTTCATTTTAATAGGTTACTTGCTTCCACATTCATAAGCCTCTTCGCAATGTAAATTCTCTGGTCAAATATAGGATGCTAATTTGTGTGTTTTGTTTATTGGCACAAAAGGGGACGTGTGATGCTTGTGTTTTATGTCAAGGTGGTAGTCCATTCCGGCTTGTTGAATTTGTGGGTTTATGACTTTAGTTGTCGTTTCATCTGCCAAACTCTTGAATTTTTCGTTTCCTTGAGTTGTGTAAGTATCATTATATTTTGCCTAATTTTATACTTTTTTGCAACTCTTCATGTTCAAGATTGAATGAAATTCTTTAATGCCTTCAATACTGGTGATTCTTCATAGATCTGTAAGTTGTTGCTTAACTCTTCCCTTGTTTGTTTTCGCAGAACAAGCATATCAAGTATGCTTGAACATGACAAATTCTTCACTGTTACATCCTTCGTGCTATGTGTCTGCATTGGTTTCCATCTAGTTCATGTTGCTGTTTCACAAGTGCCCTTGGGTTCAAAGCTCTCTGTTGAGGATAATAAACCTTGGGTCTCTACCCACGGCAATTTTGCCATTGGATTCTTTAACCATTATGATCAGCCTAACGAATATAGTGTTGGGATTCGTTTCAATTCCGAATCTATTCCTGCTAGCAATCAAACTGTTGTTTGGGTGGTCGGAGCTGATATCACAGTTGGGGAGAAGTCCTATTTCCAGCTTTCCCAGGAGGGGGAACTTGTACTGGTTGATAGCTTGAAGGGGGTTGTATGGACTAGTAACACCAGCCAATTAGCTGTTGTTTCAGCCCTTCTTCGTGAGGATGGCAATCTTGTTCTTTTGAATGGAAAGAAAGATGTTGTTTGGCAGAGCTTTGATTATCCAACAGACACACTCCTTCCAGGCCAGAGTCTCTCTGTTCATCAAACACTAAGAGCTGGCAGCAAAAATCCTATTTCCAGCTACTACAGTCTTAGCTTGAATTCTTCTGGTGAGTTGCAGCTAAAGTGGGAAAGTAATGTCATTTACTGGACTAGCAAAAATCCATCTACTTCAAATGTTAGTGCTATGCTAAGCTCTGGCGGAGTCCTGCAAATTGTGAACCATAATTTGGAGCCTGTTTGGTCAATTACGGGGGTAGATCATGATGATGGAATAGATTTTCGGTTGCTTAGACTAGATGTTGATGGTAATTTGAGGATGTACTCATGGGTAAAAGATGCAAAGTTGTGGAGGTCAGCTTGGCAAGCAGTTGAGAACCAGTGCAAAGTGTTTGCGACCTGCGGCCAGCATGGGATTTGTGCTTTTGATGCATTGGGTTCCCCTCAATGCCAATGCCCATTTAAGTCCACATCTGATCCAAACTCAAAATGTTTTGCACGAGATTGCATGTATGGTTTCAGCATGGTTAGATATGAGCACACCTTTCTTTATCAGATATATCCACCAAATGATTTAAGCAGCCGTAGTAGTTTACAGCAATGTAGAAATTTATGCTTGCAGGACCCAACTTGCACAGCTGTGACTTACACAAATGATGGAACTGCTCAGTGCCTGATGAAGACCACTCCATACTACTCTGGGTATTCCGACCCCTCTTTAAGTTCAATATCTTTTGTCAAGAAATGTTCTGATCCACTGGCTGTTGATCCCAATTCGGCAAAATCTTCTGCTGTGGAATCCCCAGTCAAACAGTCACCTAAGTTGTGCTTTCCTTGCCTAATTGCAGTAGCATCATGTGCATGCATTATGTTTATTGTAGTTCAGCTGGGATTTTGCTTCTTCATATGTAGAAGAAGGAGCCTGATTCAAAAGAAAGTTGCATTAGCTTACAAGGGCCATAATTCTAAGGGTTTGATGATATTATCATTTGATGAAATCAAGGATATCACTAGGAATTTTGAGCACTGCATTGGGCCAAAGATGTACAGAGGCATGCTTGCAGACCACCACCCAGTAGCTATTAAAGAAATGGAAACAAGGGTAGGAGAAAAGAAGTTCAGAGCTGTTGTTTCAAAAATCGGAAGCATACATCATAAAAACCTGGTGAAGTTGCATGGCTACTGTTGTGATTTTGGACGCAGGTTTTTGGTCTATGAATATGTTAAATGTGGCTCCGTGGAAAAATATATAGAAGACGAGGAGCTGAGTAAGAGGCTGACATGGGGAAGGAGAATTGACATATGCTTGAACGTAGCAAGGGCTATTTGTTACTTGCACATGGAATGCAGGGAATTTATAAGCCATGGAAATTTGAAATGTGAAAATGTAATTTTGGACAAAAATCTAGATGCCAAGGTGAGTGAATTTGGGTTGGGATTACTTTATTGTCAGGCATCAGTTGGTGGAGAGAAAGATGTGGAGGATTTTGGTAAGATGGTGTTGATATTTGTTACTGGGTCTCGAGTTATTGATGGTGGTTGTGAATGGATCTATAAAGAATGGTCTGAGGGGCACCCAGAGAGGCTGGTAGACAGAAGAATTGACAATGGGGTGGACATACAAGAGCTGGAACGAGTATTGAGGATTGCATTTTGGTGCCTTCAAATTGATGTACGCACAAGACCTTCCATGGGTGAGGTAGTGAAGGTATTAGAGGGTACGTTGACAGTTGATTCACCACCGCCTCCTTTCGATTGCTGGAGTTCACGACAAGAAGAACAGTCACCATAGTCCAGCTGGGAACCAAAGAATCCAGCTGAACTACGAGAACCTGATCCTTTTTTTTTTTTTGGCTTCTTTCCTTTTTTCCATTGTGTACATTAATCTGGCTCTAACTTCATCTGTGATGCCAATTTTCACCAGATGACACTACTCTTAGGCTATTAATCATTCCAGTCTACAATCCAGCTACTGATAATTTTTTGGTACATTGCTGTTCTACATTTTATAACCTCATTAATTAGAACATGGTGTCTTGCTTCTGCCTTCTCTCTTCTCTGTTTATACTAGATGCATAAGAAATAGAAAATTTTCAGAAGGGCTACCTAGCTATTACCAGTCCAGAAAAAAGTGTACAATCTTATCAGGATTTGGTAGAAATTTTCAATAGTTTTCTATTAGTGGTAGCAGTTAATTTGCTGTAGTATGGTGTTGGATTTACTTAATCCATATGAAATGTTCCTGTTGCTACATTGCAAGAACTGCTTGCCTTCCAGGCTTGAAGAAACAATGGCCAATTTTTTGTTCCCTTTTCAGCACGTTATCATTTCTAAATGCATTCCATAACATCCACTTGACAGCAGCATGTGCTCTGGTGCGCTTTCACTCTTAGATGGCACAATTAAATACAAGGAGAGAAGCATGCAGGCGGGAGGAGGGTCTGTCAAGAAGCTTGGATTACCTTTGTAGTTCTAAGAGCTCAAAAGGGCCACGCAGCACAAATATCACCAGTTGCCATGATGACATAGACACTAGTGCAGGCCTTTTTCTACACACCAAAGGCTCAAAGATTTGAAATACCCAAGTTGTTGCCGTGTCCACCAGCTCCTCCAAGTAATAAGAGAAGGCTGGCTCGCTCCTTCTCCCGTCTCTTTCTTGGCTCCTTAATAGAGAGAGCTCTTCTTATTCCTTGCACTTGAGGAGTGTCGCAGCCACCCATAGGTAACTTAATGATAAGTGCGAACTTGAAATTATATGTGCATAGTTTCATTTTCGGATTCTCCTAATTGTATTTTATATTCTAAGTTGGAGTAGTGGGTGTGAGAGGCCATTCTAGTAATCCAGAGTTTGCCTGTAAGAGATTTTCCTCATCGTCAATGTCTTTTCTTCTCTATGTTTTTAGTCAATTTGTTTTTTCATGCCAAAAAATCCATTTGCATTCACACTAATCTTCCAAATAGGGACTGTTTCTAGCTAGTTTACAAATTCCGAAGCAAAGGTCGGAAGGGGCTCATTGCTAAATTAATTGTCTGTGTTATCGGAAGAATAGTGAGCCCATGGGCTTTCTCGTGGGTTTAAGACCCAAAAAAGGAAAGAATGCGGGCTACAGAGCCCAACCATCTCCATTAACTGGGGTGCGAGGGGGTTCCCATAAAAAAAAGAGGGGTTTCCCGGCGGGGGTGGGGTGGGGGGCAATGGCGAAGAAAGGATAGGTTCTGTCTGCCATGCAAACAAATGAACCAAGTAATTATAATACCACCTCATTAGGTAATAATAATTTTCATAAATAATTTGAAATTATGACATTTTAACATATTATTAATGAGATCAACTGATTAAGGTGTCATGCTATGTACTTTTTACAGACGGAAAAGAGGGAAAGAGAAGGCTAGTGCATTTTACATTCACAACATAATTTTTTAATTAAAAAATAGGGTAAATGAAAATACAAGCCTCATTCCCATTTAGACATCCGAGGTAACACGCTATTAATACTAAAATCAATTGGTTAAAATCAACGCAAAATTCTTTAATCAAGGATTAAGGAGGCTCTTTAAAAAAAAAAAAAAAATTTACTTTATATGGTACAAAGCATCAAGATTTGTTTTCCATTAATAGAGTATTCTTTCCCAGACCTTAAAAAGACAGCGTTGTAACCTGTCATTTTATAAAAAAGTTGACGTAACCGTGCATTTTTCCTCTCTCAAACATACCTAAAGCTAATCGACAGCGTGGGATTTTGTATTTCAAATAAAGAAAAGGAAAGAAAATTATTTTTAATGAAAACAAGAAGACTCCCTCAAATAGAACTGTACCCTTGAGCCGCCAAAAGGTACTTCAATTCAATCTGTTCAGCATGTGCCAGGAAATGGTCAATTTACAATTCCATCAACTGGCAAGAGTGCATGACGTCAAGAAACATTAGCAAAAGTGACCAAAACAATAGCCGCCTTGCTCTCCTCTATATGGGGCCCAACCGCCAACAACTGCCAGCGTCTGTGGGGGAAGCTTCACAGCACAGTCCTTTCACCTACAGGGCCCCATGCCACAATTTTTTTGGCATATTTCATTTATTGCACATGCATGTGGAGTAACACAAACCCAAAAAAAATGGCAGCCTTTTCTTTTTTTTATCCCTTTTTGCCAAAAAGTAGCAGGCTATAGAAGACCAACCGATGCCCTTTGTGTCCCCATCACAAGCTCACTCGGGGTCCTGCCCACAGCCCTGAGCCATGCCATTTAGCCAGCCAGCTGAGGGACTTTCGGCACCACGGTTCCAAGGCAATTTGACAGGTCCTTTTACAACTGGAAGCTGCATTGACGACCCATCATTTGCCAACCTCAGAAATATCCACCAAGGAATTCAAATTGCTTTGAAATAAAAACAGTGTCATCAGCTTTATTTAGACCAGCTCATATTAATGCAAGGAACCACTTGAACATTGAAACACTTTAGAATGTGCAAATATTGATTTGACATCAGCATTCTGAAATCAGGTTTTAGAGTAATTTTGCTACATGGCCATAGGCTGTCAAACACCAATACATGTGATGGGTTGCTATCAGACTTTAGTCTGATTCTTTGCTATGGAGCAAGACAAAAGAAAAGAGTTCTTTGTGCCTGATCTTAGAAACAGCTGCATCACTTTTTGTTTGAGGCTTTACAAAAGCAATCCCGATTCCTCATTCCAGTTCATGTTCTTAATTCCTTGTCGTTCATCAAGAAGACAAGATGCGGTTCTTGTGCTCTTTCACGTGAATTCCTGATGATTACAGCCATGTTCGATGGAAGTGGAGGACTTTTGTTGCTTGCCCGCCGTGCGCAATTTTGTCTTTGCATGGTAAGTAAATATGCAACACTCAAGTGGTGGAGTGGTTGGTAATTACACACTTTTTTTTTAAATAGTCCGATTAAGTTTTTTTTATTGTTATTTGTCCGGGAGAAAGAAAAATTTACTCTAGTATAATAATATTCAAACAGCAAACATTTTTTAAAGAGAAGTAATATAAAAGTTACATTTTGAGATAATTTTAGTAAATTACAAATGAGAGTAACTTTTTTATTTATATGCATTATTATTAATATTAAAATTTAAAATTTTAAAAATAAAAATTTAAATTCATTACTAAAGTGTGCTTTGGAGGGACGCTGGAACATTCTTTTTAAGTGTGAACTTAAGAGTTAAAGAGCATCGTCAAGCAGACGCAACCTTTCCTCGTATATATTCTGATGTGAAGGAGGTTTGGCAATGGCAACGAGCATTTAAAGGGGAAGCTCATGTGAGAGGTAGTCCATTATTTTTAATGGGCTGCCAGTCCCACAAATTAAGGGCGGCAGAACAACCCCACATCACACATGCATACGGGGTCGGCTCTAGACACGGGTGGGGCCAATGGTAAGACATACAGATAAAAAAAATATTGACGGTGGGTATATGAAATTCAAAATTTTTCTTTTTTTTTTTTTACCGTATAGGAAGATTGTGTATAAAGATTAATATATCCTAAAGTACTTTGTGTAAACTTAATTTGTTTTCTTCAAGTACGAGAACATTGCTTTAGCTATAAAGATTAAAGGGTTAAATGTATTTGAGTCCCTGTGTTTTACCTATTTTGCATTTTATTTTTTTTGTAGTTTTAATTTACATTATGAGATTTTTTTGATTTTTAATTTTGGCGATTAGAATCCTACTTCATGATTCTATTCGTGATAAAACTCTTTTTTTTTTTTTTTTTTATAATTTTAAATAATTTTATAATATTCAAATATTATAATTTCTTTTTTTTTTTTTAGTCATTATGTTTTAGTTTACGTTATTATGCATTTACCCGTGGTTAAATATACGAAAATTGAGGAAACTAGTCGGTGTGCCACAAAATAGTTATCGCCAATCCGAATAGAGAAGGTTTGACGTTTATGAGAATGAAATTTTTTAAAAGTGTTCCTGAAGTTTTAACGAATAAAAAAATTGACCATCTGGTATCATTTTTTTGAAGATATCAGTCCGCTCGGGGAAGGAAACGCCTTGACAAGAATGTAAATCATACACGGAGTAAAATACTACAATCTGCCGCACAATCTCATAATTTTCTCTTATTGCCCCATTAAGGGCATAAAAAATGTTCAAACATTAATTTAATGTCGAGTAAGCAAGGACTAATTTTGAATTAAAACAACATTTCAATGCACAAAGCTCACGTATTGTGAGATGGGTCAAAAGAGAAATTACTTTTACAACTCGAATCTGTGTGTATTGTTATACCAAGACTACTCTTCCAATGATAATTTGAACAAAAGAGATAAAAAAAAAAAGGCCTGCAAAACAATGACCACAATGCTATGTAGCTTCTTCATCGGTCCCTTGTTATACCTAAAGAATAAAATGATCACAGTAGAGGCAGTCATGAAATGCGTTCTGTTAGCTTGGCTGATTGATCCCATTCAGTCCGACTGAAAGTCGATATCATAAACGCGAAGCCCTCTTGTCCGTCCGGGTGCCCCTCCCTTAATTGAGGATACATCCAACACAATTCTGCTTAAAATCCACGGAATGGTATGAAGTCAAAACGAATGTTATCTGTTTTATGCCATTGCAACTAAATAAAATGATGACGCGAAGAACAAAAGATATTATGAGACTTACGATTTCTCAGATTCCTTTTCTGGTTCCGGTGTCCCACATCTGATGATGATTTTGTTATCAGTTTTGGATATTGAATGATTTGCAGGCAGGTCAATCCCTTGAGGTGCTGGATGGACGGAGCAACGCATCAATTATGCTACCAAGTATGAAAGTATTGCAGAGAACAGACACACATCAACACAAATAAAACAAAGAGCATTCCACTTCGGGAAAATCTTACATGATTTCCGAGTAGCACATGTATTTCCCTCTAATCCCAGGATTTTCTACACATTATCAAGACACAAAAATCAGAATCTCATCACATTTGGAAAATTTTATGGCATGGAAACAACCTTGATAGAGGACTACCTTAAGGTTATCGTAACATTCTTTAAGCTTATCGTTACAAGAGATGTGATCAAAGATCTTTGAAGATTCTCCTTGCTCAATCTCTGCCTTTGCATTTTGAAGTCGCTCAAGAATCTGTCCTTCTGCCTCAGTTCCTCTATTACAACATTTCAAGTTAGACTGGGTGCAGGAAGGTGCAAGCATGAAGATATCTGACATACTTGGGCATGTTTGACTCACCTTGCACGGAGGCGCTTCTCAAGCTCTTCCATGGACGGGGGACATATAAAGATAAAAATTGCATCCAGAGAACTATCCCTCACAGATCTTGCCCCTTGAACATCGATATCTAGGATGCATCTCTACAGTCAAAATAGAGAGGATACAAACACATCAAAAGCCTGTTTAGAAGATGAAAATTGTTGCGCTCAATATGAGAAACAAAGTTTGGAATTTATTAAACATACAGATTCAATGCAATAGATCAATAACTAAATATTAGCTTGGCATGTAACATACAGATTCACAGACATGTAAATCTCCTCACATTTCAACAAGAACAGGGACTGTGAAAATGCTTACAAGATCCATGATAGAATCACACAAAAGACTTCTTTGAGAAGCCAGTTCTGCATTGAGTTGCACAGTGTTTAGAATTGAGTATTAAATTTGGGATTAGCTTGGCATGTAAACATGTACGATCTACCTACTTTTCTATGGCATGTTGAGTTTCCTGTGGTGCATGCAGGTTGGTACACTCACACTGCCTTGGGCCTCTACCCACCCTTAAGAACATTCATATCTATCACTACGAATTTAGATTTAAATAATAAGCTGCATCTTTGATACCTTTCCTGCATCAGCTACTACCTCAACAGCTTCAATACTGGTTCCATAGAGATTTCCATGAACAGAAGCAGACTCGAGAAATTTCCCATCTTCTATATCTTTCTCCATAACATTCCGCTCTGTGAAATGATAGTGAAGCCCATCCTTTTCCATGCCGCGAGGTGCACGGGTTGTGTGGCTTACAGAAAATCCAAACATGGATGGAAATTCTTCCATGAGCATGGATATCAATGTTCCCTTGCCCACCCCTGAAGGACCACTGATGACAATTGGCTTCTCAGCAGTACCTCTGATGCCCTTACTCCAGGCAACAACATCAGTTCCCAATTTTTTTTTCTGCTCCCTGACATAAGGAGTGTCCACCTGCCAATAAAGCAAGTTAAACATGTTAAAGATCAAAGATTACCAGAAATACCAAATCCAGGACATCTGGATAAGGCTCAAGTAATTCACAGATACAGATCAAGCTGATTGTCTTAATGATGGCTGAGACAAGTTTATTTTGCATTTTCAGAAAGTTCAGAATTCAATTCCATCTTTTTGGTCGGTTCTTTCAGTAAATCCTTCTCCAATTAGGTTTCAAATGGAAATACAAGATCTCTTCAACTTCTCATGTTAAAGAAAACAAAGAAGAGCACAATATGATTCCATTTCAATCCTGATAAGAAAAAGTTTTGAAATACCAACCTCGAGGAACCAAACGCAGTCATCTGGGGTGCATCCCTCCTTAATGATTAAAATTCGATCTTCATTCAAGGACACAGCAGAGTGGGCTTTGCATGGCCCAGGTTTTGTTCCTAGCACGGCAGGAATTACCCTGAAAATTTTCATACTCTATAATAATGAGTAATCCAAACTCCAAACCAAACCCAAAGAAAGCAAAACTCGGCTAGAACCACCAAACTCACCATTTGCCAGAAGCTTCATCGCATATTTGAACCCCAACAGATAATATGGATTCATCATCTCCACAGCCAATCACATACTACCAATACAAATAATTCGCCATTGGCAAGATGACCGACCAGATTAATCACTAAATAAGGGAGAAATTAAAAAAAAAAAAAAAAAGGTTAGTACTGTTTTATCCCGGATGGTAATGGCTGTCTCGCAGCCTTGGGATTTCCAACTGTGTCCATTTGGAGCTCCATTTAGCAGATCATCGACAAAGAAAGCTGGGGCCTCTCCCTGGTGATCAGAATGAAACAAAAGAAAAATTCAAATTACAACAGTACAACATTAATGATCAATATTTAGAATGTTTTGAATTGCTTTTGAGCTGCTTGAATCCAATGAGAACTGAGAAACAAAAACTGAAGAGCTCACCATGAAAAAATTACGCCTCCAACACAAGATTCAAACCTTAACGAGGTAAAAGAGGAGATCAGATTAAAAGATCCAAATATTTTGATCTAGCGTATTAAAATCAAAATACTATATTCAAAGGAAAAACAAACAAATTGCCAGAGATCATTTAATGCAATCAAAAACAATATCAAGAAACCTGAGAAAAGCAGACTAAAAGCAACTACAAAATGAAATCAAGAATCCAAACTCCATAAACCCCCGGATTCCCATCTAGCAGTCAATGCAATGCAACAATCTGCGTACAAGAAACCATAAGAGAAAGAAACCGAAAAAAAAAATGGAAAAACCAACAAAGACAAAGAGAAACACAGAGAAAGATTCACTATAGTTTGTCTTGTTTTGTCCTGAAAACTCTAAACAAAACTGGTCAAAAAATAAAAAAATAAAAAACAACTCAACGAGACGTCGTTGGGAGAATGACAAAGCCAACAAACATCATCAAAGAACAGAATAGGATTACAGATTAACAAAAATATAAATTGGTTCCAACCAAACCCACATCAAAAAACTGATACAATGTACGGATCGAGACAAAATACAAAGAAACAGACTGAGACCCCTGTATGTACCTGTGAATATAAGCACAAAAATCTCTCCAAAATCCAAACTTTTTCTTTTATTGTTGTTGGCTATTGATATATATATATTATTGTGCATATAAATGGAAAACAATAAAAAAAAAAAAGGCAAAAGTTTGAAGCTTGAGCTTTCGGTGGTTATTTTGTCAAATCAAAAAAAACTTGGGATACAAGAGGAAGGTGCAAGGCAATCTGAGAAGCCTTCTCATATTTGTAGGCAAGTGGGTTGCCTGTAGAGAGAGATAGAGAGAGAGAGAGAGAAGGAGGCTTTGGGATCGCTTTGAATTCACGAAACAACAAGACCGGCTCTAATTTTCTCGTGAGGTGCTTGAGAAGCTTCTTCTTGTGTTTTTTTTAATAATAATAATAATAATAATAATTTTAATTTTAATTCATATTTTTATTATGTTTTTGGAATTTTAGTTTACTTTTATTTTATAGTGGTCTGCAAATCTAGGAATAGAGATGGTGGGACCGGGGACTACATGCTCCTGCTTTGGCAGGGCTACTAAACAATTTTTTCTTTTTTATTATTATTGGGTGGGCCATTAATCAAATTCTCCTTATGCTTTTGCCAAACTTCTTTATTTGTCACAAATTATACAAATTTCGATTAAATTGTTCTTTCTTCCTGAAAAAAGTATCCCTTATACTTCAATTTCCAGCAAAAAATAATAATAAAAAAAATTATTCTGGACCCTACTTGGAAAAAGAATAAAAACTGTTCATTCTGGAAATGAAGATACTAAATATTCTTTCTTTTTTGGCTTTTTTAAAATGATTTCAAAAGTGTTTTTTCTTTTCTTTTTTTTTTTTTTTTAAAAAAATCATTCTGCAAGTCAAGTCGCTGTTAATGTTTCAAAATTAAGCCAACTAATTGTGGCTTATTGCCTTCATGTATAGTTGACATTAATCCTAAGTGAAAGTGACGTCAATAAATGGCAAGACTAATTCACATAGAATCGACCCAAAAATATTTAAGATTTTAAATTTTTATTTTTGAAATTTTAAATTTAAGGAGAGATATATTTTAGAAAAATAGAGAAAATTATTGTTATTTGTGTTAGATGAATGTATGTATGTATCAAGAGGGTCAAGAAAATACTAACCTAATCTTGTGCATGGCAAATGGTAACACCAATAATTTACCTTCAGAAACTGTACTGGTTTTGACAAATATTGAGTAGATTGTTTTTGGCCAAACCAATTTGCTTCCTCCAAACTTCTTTATATTTTTACCTATTTTAATCCTTAAGTTGATATTTTTATATATAATAATCAAGTCATTTTGTACATTGTTTGTTCAATTGTTGTTCAACCCAATAGTCAAAAAAAAAAAAAATAAAAATCATTGTTTAGTCCAAATAAACATTTTGTGAAAAAGAATTATGAAATTTTTTTTAATTACTTCAAATATAGTAATTATATTTTTTATCAATTTTTTTAATGCAATAAAAGATTCTTTCGACTAGAAAAATGCATTTGAGTGTTGGTTTAATAGTAATTGTGAAAAACAGTTAGCCACAATGACATGTCAAATAAGTTTTGTGATTATTTATTTTCTTTTTTTTTTTTAATTTCTATCGTCTAAGAAGATAACAATGGTTTAAGAATAGCCTAATTATGTAGGCAAATCTTAATCCAAGCTTTGTTTGTAGGAGGAGGAGGTAGGGTTGTGCATAATTCAATTAATTAAATTAAATCGTAAAATTTGTGCCTAAATTAAAAATTATTCTTAAATTAAATTTTTAATTAATCAAAAAATTTAATTTAATTTTAATTAATCATTGGACTAACTAAATTAAATAAAAAAATTATAAATTTTAATTTAAATGTAAAAAAAATTATTTTTATTTTTTAAAATAATAATTATTATATAAAATAAATAATTAATTATTTAAAATATAATAATATTTTATTAATATTTATTTGTTATTAATAATTTTATTAATAATAAATTTTTTATTATTAGAATAAAAATAATATTTTAAATCGATTGAATTAATTATAATTTTTTTAATATTAAAAAACAAATTAAATCAAAAATTATAATTTTTATTTTATCTAATTAATTAATAATTATTAATATATAATATATATTTTAAATTTTAATTTATAATTTAAAATTTTAAATAAAAAAATTTTAATATAATTTTAAAATTTTTATAACTAAATAATGTTATATTTAAATAATAATATCATCTACACTTATCTCATGTATAGCAAATTTTTGCTTATACAGTGATAAGTTTTCAATATAATAAATTTATGTGTTTTTTTATTTTGAAAGAATGGTGTTAAAATATAATATAATTTTTAAATAAAATATATTTTTTAAAAATTTAAAATTAATTAAAATTAATAATTATAAAATTAATTAAGTTAACTAAAAATTTGAGTGGGTTAAATTTTACGAGACAATTGAGATTTTAGATTTTTTTTTGTTTTGAAAAACTCTGGCAGGAGAAAGGGGGGGGGGGGGGGGAGGGGGGCTTGAAAAAGAAAAAGAAAATGTGCGTAACTGTCGGCAAATCCCAAGTGAGACGGCAGATCGAATTTCGTTTCCCTACTGGGCCTAAGTGACGTGCTTGTGACGGGGAATGGGAAGAGGGGATTGCTCTGGAGTGTCTCTACCTTTGATCACGCCCCGCTTGTCACTGTCAGCTCATCTTCGTGGAATGGGGCGCCATGCCCATACATCTCCTCCTCCAAAGCCACATCCAAGTCCTGGGAGCCATCCATGACTTTGATTGTTTTACGTCAAAAAACTATTATTGGTACCTTGCATCGCTTAAATCACGATTTAAAGGTGTCAAACTCACGTCCCTAACTAATGGCAATTGTCTCTTTGCCTTACGTCCTTGGATGGGATATTTTACTGACACGAACACAGGTCCCCAGCTTTATCTGATACTAGCTAGCAGAGGCGCCTTCGACTTTGATTAAATCCTATTTTGGAATAATTACTTGCCATGTCTCTTTTCTTAGTACAAGGTCCACAGATCAGCCGGTTTGGGATTTTATTATTTTTGCCCCCCCCCCTTTTTTTTTTTTTCCAATTGTGTAAAGCTATTCAACAGGGACAGTATCAATTAAATAATAAGACAACATGTTCTCATACATTCATAAATTTGAGTCAGTTATAATTTCCGCATTGATTCAATAAATTCGCTGTTTATTTTTCACGATATGTCTGACATCCTCGGGGAGCAAAGACGGCTATCAAATTTGCTTATGTAAAAAGGAGAGAAACTGTTTTGCGAATTGTTTGAGAAGGCATGGGCGTAGGGAAGGGCGAAGGCTAAGGCTTGTGTGTGTACATGATTGTTAATACTTTGGGGATAGATACTAAGCTCACTATAGTTTTTATTAATTTTTTTAATTCCTTTTATATCGATTATTGCTCGTGTGCATAAAATTGACAAATAATAAACTATCCTAATAGTTAAACGCTCATTTATCCGATTTAAACATACGAGGCCCGACTCAAATCCGTTCGCCGCCATCATCACCATTCCCTCCAAGCAATCTCCCCCCCCCTCCCCCCTTGGGACCATCTTTTTGTTAGGTTGCGTTTTTATTTATTCAGTATGAGAAATGAGAAAGGAAGGATGGAATTCCAACGAACTCACCAAGAAAGATTCCAGAAAATCAGAGGAACAAATCCCAATAAACGCTTTAACATAGAGTTAAACTCTTTTTCTTTTTTTTGACGCGACAATTAATATACACTTTACCGTTATAAAGACCACAACGTTTGGTGGCTGCAAAGTTGTCTTTAATTCCACAAATTCCCTCTTTTCTCCCAACTTGCCAATTTGGTTGTGCCTCCCCGCCGCACATCTCTCCTGCTTCAAATTCATTTTACGGTCAAAGAAACGTCATTCCCATTAATTTTCTGTGGCCTTTGAAGAACCAAGCGGGCCATAGATAGCTGCCACAATACTTACCAAGAACCTATATCTACATGAATACGTACGTGCAGCCACGGGCACACACAACCATGCAACATGTTAATACAAGGAACAGAATAAGAAATAAAAAAGAAAGAAAAGAGTAAGTAGTGGTAGACCAGAAAAGAGTTAAGTAGTGGTAGACCAAACCTGATGGCGTTTGCCATTTAAATATACAAATAAAAAAAAAAACAGAACCTAGCGTGACTAGCACCAATATCAGAGAATCAAATGAATTGCTTCAGAAACTCCGTCGCAACCAGCCTCCCTCGTGTATTTACGGACATTTTCAATTCACTTATCTCCTTGTCAATATCCTGCAATTCAAGAAACCAAGCAATCAAGAATTCTTGCCACTGAAAACAAAACAGAAAGCCCGTGTCTGGAATGCATAATATCAGGAAGGAGATAGAACCAATAGGAGTATGAAAGTCACAGAATAGTGGGAGTGCCCAACAAAGGAAAAAAAAAATTGATAAGAAGCCTTGGCTATAATGCCTTTTTTAAAAAAAAAATAAAAAAATTATGTGTTGCGGATAAAGAGATAGAATCCGAAAGCTAAAAGCTTTGCTGCTCATCACACTGTCCAACACGGGAATCCAGGAATGAGACAACAAAATTTATTTATCAACTAGAGCTAAATATCCAAAGATAATCTTAAATTCAGGCACTGATTAGATATAAGCCAATAAAGAGAATATTAAACAAAACATAAATGGATTAATCAAAACTATATATATATATATAGATCATTGTTACGCCAAATTCCTTCTCAGCACAAATTACAAGAGATTGGATTTGGTTAAGGAGCATAAATAAAGGTCCGTAGCATGCCATTTAATTTAATCTATTTTCATGCCCTCAATAAAATTTTTAAAAATGAAAAAAAACCTTCGAAAACACCTTATGAGAAGGAACCAACTTAGATAATTGGTACGCCACATAAGAATTCTTACTTCCATGAATTGCACGATGAAGTCTATGAGCTTCTGCTTCTGCATCTCTTCACAGTGGTAGTTTGTAATGAGAAAGCTGATGTCATAACCCTGCCAAACGAGAGATCAAAACGATGAGTACCATTCACATGTTGCAAAAACTCACCAGTGACCAGGCATATAGAAAGTCATTAGAATCCAATCTAGGAATCTAAATAAAAGTGAATTATAAAGCAGATGAATGTGGAAATAAGTAAGAATCTGTCCTCTGTAATTATTGTGCGATTACACTGGGATACCAAGCACTTATGCAAAGCAAAGGTCGTCAACAAATCTCCATTTGCATATACAAGGTAATGCAGTCTCTCACTCTCCATTTCTGTGATTGAAGCAAGGTTTAGCAAACCTGGCTTACAGGAAAATAAAAAGATTGTTGAAGAGGTGAAGGCGTTTAATTCCTTATGGCTTTAGCCAGCCTAACATTACCCCAAACATAAGAATTCCCTCTTTCACAACTAAAAATGATGCCCGCATTTATGACAGTATAACCATGAATCAAAAGTTATAATCCCTAACAGTATATGGCTGCCACTTGATTTTTTAAAACAAAATGAATTTGCTAAGTCTCATTCAGCTCATTAACAAAAAGCCCACAAGTACCTGCACTGGCTTCCGCCTTAACACTTGAAATGCTTCTGCCCTCATGGACAAAAATCTCAGAAACTTTTTACTTAGAATGTTTTCAAGCTCGTCTGCCTGTTTTACCTATACAAGAATAAGATATATACTTATTATGAGAAAAAAAGGACTCACATTCTATGCATTTGTTTCATCTGTGCATCAGTTTATCTTAGATACAAATAGAAAAAGGTGGAGGAAGTGCACATGATTAAGGAGAAGAATTACTTTGAAAATAATGATTCATGTATAAGTTCACACGCAAGAGCTAACTTGAAAAAATTAAATACAAGTCACTTAGTAGGTAGTTGATCACTCATCTTGAATTTTCATGGACATTCTTAACTAGCGGATGTTTGGTTTTGATGTTAGAGCCTCATAAATCCAAAGTTGTTGTCCAGCAACCATCCTAAATTTAACAAGCACTATTGGTTTATCAACCACAAATTTTAATTCTCATTCACCTGCTACTAGTCACTAGCTGTTGGTCATCAGCCATCAGAAGGACCAAATGGGCCCTTGATTTGAACAGTTGTTCTAGCATTGTTTTCAAGAGGAAAGTAAGTTGGAGCAAGTATGTAACCATGCTTCGGAGATTTCAAGTGGGGAAGGGTAAGAGTTTGAAAAAGCATTCTATCTGATTAGCTAAATCAAGATATTATTTAGAACTCAAAATATGGGTGCATTGGAGTTGAAGTTATTTAGGGTAAAAGTTTTATGACTGTGCCACATTTATTCTTATTTTTCCTCGCTCCTTTCCTTTATACCAGTCACACTACACCATTCCCTGTTTCCCCAACCCACTCAGAAAAAGAAAATAAGAAATCAAAACAATGGGAAGAGCAACTGAAACCTTTCCCTATGACTTTATCAAAATAGTAGAATTGTGACCATTATCCCAAGAGGAAGGCAAACTTCTACATTTCAGCTCTAGCCTGTTAATTATGTGAATCCACAATGAGGTGTGAAGTCCATGAGTCACAGACCTGATGAAAACCTCATCACCAAGATAAATTAAAAAAACTTGCAAGAAAGGAAAAGAAATTCATTCACATGCAGTCATAATCTATATGAAAATATCTAGCTAAAGATATTCAAGTTACCTTGAGGCTTATACGCAGTGAATTGATTGATGTTTCTATCAAGCATTTTTCAGCCTCGTTTCTACATATCAAGATCTGTAACACAGTAGGTGAAATTATCATAAATTCCAAGGAAAACAATGAGAAATTAAATAGAGTACAAAAGAGTCCGAACATATAATTTACTGCAAAAAAAGCCACCCATGACCAAATTGAAATGATTTTCAATTGGGATATTGCTAAAATATAATTTGCAACAGAAAATACTAAATCACAGAAAGTGGATTCAGCAGGTTGCTTCACTGGCCTAAGAAAATTCTGTGTCCATAAAGAACAAAAAGAATTTTCATGTGCTTGTCTGTATCATGTCTATATCTATTATAAACAAGGGAAACTTACTGGATTTAACAGGAGTTCTGGGCTTGTCCTGCAAAGAATAAAGATAAGACTATCACTCCTTTGAAGCAATAACTTAAATTGACTGTTTAATTAGAGGATGTTTTGGGGCTTGCAATGAAAGAGTTTTGAACTGAGAATAATACCACTATACAGTTGCATTTCTAATTTCAGCAACACTACCCAGAAAAAATGAAAATTCAGCAGCAATCATAGATCACAAAACTGAAAGGCCATAGAATAAACATACTTAAGTTCAACCTCTGGCTTGTTATGCCTTTCAACTTCTTGGCAAGGGAAGTTCTGCAAGTAGCATATTTTAGATTAGTTACAAAAACCATTTCATTTTCTGCTATCTTCCAAATCATGCAGCAGTATGAGCAGAAACATCGATGTAATTCTAAGATATACGGCCTCAACGCTTGGAGTTTGGGTAGCACCGGGCCACAATAACACATACCTGCAGACACATGGCTGCCTCCAGAGTGTTCTTTATGCATGTCAAATATAACCGCAATGTATTTGCCTGAAGATACACACATTCATACATTAGAAAACGAAAAATGCTAAGAAAAATCAAACTCAATAAACCTGAAATCAAATTGCATGCCATGTAACCACTACTAATTTCCATGTGACTATCAATCACCAGTCATAACCTATTGTCCATCAAACAACCGGCTGAAATAAACAAGTCCTAATTCTCTAAATCAAAGCAAAACCAAATTCAAAACATTTGAACCAACAAAGGATGAAAAAGGAAATGTGGATTCATGCATTGCCAGAAGACAAAGAGAATTTTAGCTAATCAAATCCAGGTAGTTGAAAGAGGTATTTATTCAATAGTGAAGCTTTAGCAAGATTTATCACAACAAAACTACCTTTTTCCAAAAATTTTCAGAGCAACCAAACATGGTTTATTAAGTGGAGGAAGGAAAAGTCATCATACCATATAATTGGTGTTCCCCCCTCCTCTCCCCCCCGGAATTTGAAACCGTGTTGCAGAGATAGCAATACAAACAAATGGCGATTTCTGGGATGGGGATTTTGTCTCAACCCCCAGATCAGATCTAATGGTGACAACACAAAGATCGCAACTTTTTTCAATTCTCTTCCAAAAACCCACCAAAGTATCTAGCTTTCTTCTAGTCTTCTATCTATCAAGAATCAATCAACATCGTCTCATCTGCACTGCCTTTCCCCCAACCCCCCCCCCCCCACCTCCTTTCTTTCAATGTACTTTTGCATTCTTTGTTGGGTTTATGCTTTTCGAAGCCGTTAAAGAGAGAGTGAGAGATCAGAATTTGGGTTTGGGTTCAAAAGGCTGAACAATTGTGAGTTTTGATTGGGAGGTGGCCCATTGTCCATACCCGAATTAATATGGGCAAGCCGGGCCCCCACCACCCCCCGGGCGGATGCATGTTGGCTCCAATTGGATATACCTCTCGGGTTTTTCTCGAGTCAAATCAAATCAAACTGTCGGAGCCGGTTAACACCCAAAAAGAAAAAACCTCATAGGTGCTTGTGTTTTACAGACGGAGCAAACTAATATATTCAACATTGTCTGATGGCGATTATAATGATTACAATTATATATATATATATTAATTTTAAATTTTAACCTGAATGAAAAATTAAATAAAATAAATTAAATTAAATTTTAATATATTTAAATTTAATTAATTTAATAAATAAATTGAATTTATTTTTTATCAAATTAAATTTCACACTTTTTATAAATGAATTGTTTAATTTCATACATTTAATAAAAATATTAAAAATTATAAAAATATTTGTTATAAATAAAATTAAAATAAAAAAATAATTAATTTTTAAAATAAATATTTATTTTTAATATATAATTATAAATAAAAAAATATTTTAATAGACAAATTATTTATCTTTGTAAAATTTTTAAAAAATTAAATATATATAATTTTATTTTTATCTTCGTAAAAAAATTATTTTTTAATTTAAATAAATTTATTAAGTATAATTTAATTACTTATTAAATAATATTTTTACTATTTTAATAAAAATTTTAAATAAATTTTAAATTCACTCATCACAAATTTAAATAAATTTAATTTAATTTAATTTAATTTAATTATTAAATAAATTTTAATATTAAATTTTGAGTAAAATTTTAAATTATTAAAATTTTTTAAAAATTTATAAAAAATAAATTGTTTGGCCTAAAGAGAGGGAATTAGGTGGAGGCTCCTTGTCATCGGAGGAACCGAAATGACAAAAAAAAAAAAAAAAGCAAAAAAAGTGAGGCGGAGGTTGTTGCATTTCCTTGTGGTAACCTATAATAGAGACCATACCATGAATCATTCCTCCATCACAAAAAAAAAAAAGAGAAAAAAAGAAAAAGAAAAAGAAAAACCTCAAAGCTGCAACGCCGGCGGCATTGCATTCCATCCGCTGGCCAAACAGGAACCCTACGGTGTCAATGCATGCATGTCATTTTCTCTGTTTGCGTTCACTTCCCCCACCAAACACGCATTGAATTAAAACCATTATCAAAAAATCGCTGTCGGGAGGAAATTATCCCCTTGTCTCGACTCGCAAGCACTTGTGGCCGACTTTTTCCACCTGGGTGGATATTACATGTTACATTCCACTCCTGCGTTTTATGCTTCCATTACTTCTTTACCTTAAACGTCTCCCAACTTGACAGAGAACTCAAACCCGCATTTTTCGCAAATATAAACTCCTCTCACTGTTTTACTCAATTAATCTTTGTTTCGGCTAACTCTTCCTATTTTATTGAATTATTATTATTATTTTTCATGATCCATATTGTTTTAATAGAATTGATCTGATTTAATAATACTAATAATAAAAATAAAGAAATGATCAAAATTGACGTAGCTAGTACGCTTATTGGCCCATTAAATTAAACTCCAAATTTGATAAATTTTACTCTGTAAACTAATCTCATTGCTTAGCTTTTCTAATCTTTATTTCGACTAACTTTTTTTTTTTTTTAAATAAAATTGATATAATTTATTGAAAAGATTAACAAAATCATCACAATCCACGTAGTACACTCGATGGTCCATTAAATCAAATTAATGAATTTTTTTGGGTCGACAATTGGCTATGAAAGTAAGGCACGAACAAAAGATATAATACGGTATCATTAATATAATTTTTATATTTAATATGTCGATTAGTTAGTGTGACCTATGGGATAACGTTAAATTAACACGTGAGACGTGGGAATCTTGATAACCCGCCAAAAGAAATATTGGAAATTAGATCGTAAACGTGGAGCAAATCGAGCGGCACAAACAACTTCAGCCTCTGCGTGGAAAAAAGAACACACACAGGTTCTTTGTGGGCCCTCATCCTACTGGTTCTTGCCACGTGTCTCCATCAACAAAACTATGACCTGACACTCTGTGACGCGTGTGTAACGTGTGATTGGTTTGCTACCACTAGCCAATATTGGTGGGGCCACTTACAAAATCTGTTGGCCGACACTTAACACTTAATAATACAAGAGAGGCTTTTGCATCTCGGTCCTCTTAGTTTCACTAATTTGAACATTCAACCCCCTGACAGCCCATCTCGCTTCAACTATATTGAAAAAACAAAATTTTCATTTCATTCCCAATAAATAAAACATCTAAATACAGCTCGTTTAATGTAAGGAATGTAAGGGAGGACAAAAAATTATATAAAAAAGAACTTGGTGAATTATTAGTTGAAAAGAACAAAAAAAATTTGTAGTTTTTAATAATTCATATCTCATAATCATCGATTCAAATTAGTTGTAATAATTGAAGATTTCAAAATAAAAAAATCTGACTCATTTTATTCAAAAGAAAGATAGGATAAAAGAACAAGTGATTGGTTGGATTTCTTGGTCTTGGCGTGTTGAGTGGGGCATT
This sequence comes from Rhizophora apiculata, assembly GCA_037832385.1. Taxonomy (NCBI): domain Eukaryota; kingdom Viridiplantae; phylum Streptophyta; class Magnoliopsida; order Malpighiales; family Rhizophoraceae; genus Rhizophora; species Rhizophora apiculata. Next base: position 5,102,894 of record CM075424.1, on the reverse strand, counting down.
AGTGATTGGATTTCTTACATTAATTCTTACCTTTGCATAACGAGCCAAGCAGGGCTACAAACAAATTATGCAAATTGAAGGGACTAGAATATGATACTTCCTTTTTGACAAGTCAAAAGAACATTTATTTATTTATTTATTTATTTATTTTATTCCTTATCTCCCTTAGTTTCCATACTTGGGCTTGCGCTATTTTGTTTCCGTCCCTGCTAACGTCAGCCTCTAACCAAGGACTTTCCTTCCATTGGTCGGTGCGTGGCTCATCGCGGAGTGTAATAATACCCTTGATAGCATAACAAAACAACCACAAAACTCTTAACTAATACGTTGAAAATCCTTAAACCCTTTAATTCACGTCTTGTTCAAACACCACTTTGTCCTAAAATTTAGCATAGATCAATGCAAAGCACCCAGGCACCCAGTACCAGCACCCCCAGCACCAGCACAGCCAATGAAGAAATTAATAATCAAAACCACCACCACCACCACCATGACCAAGAAAATGAGTACATACGTGACATCCATGCCTTAACCCCACCTCATCCGCCGCCCCCGCCGCCCCTGCCGCCGCCAAGGGGGCGGTGGGAAACAGGCAGCCATCGATCACGCTCCGTCTCCATGATCAGTGAAGGGGGTTCGAGCGAGAACTTCAGCTCCATGAGCAGGGAGTTCAATGCTCTCGTGCTTGCCGGGTCCGCTATAGAGGGAAACAGTAATAGCAGCAACAGCAACAACAACAGTAACACCACCGACAACAACTTCTCTAACAACATTAATGATGGTGTTCCTAGTGGGATCAGCTTGTTGTCTAGGATTGGAGAAGATGGTGATTATGACGATCCGATGTCCCATGAAGAGACTAACCCTTTGGCTATTGTGCCCGATAATAACCCCCTAGGACCAGAACGGAGCTCAAGAAGTATGGGGTACTTTGGCGATCGTCAGGTAGGTGGTGCCCATGGCGAGATGTCGGTGCAGAGAGTGAAGAAAGAGGAGGTGGAGACGAAGATATCTGCATGGCAGAACGCCAAGGTTGCCAAGGTCATTAATAGGTTCAAGAGAGAAGAAGCCATAATTAATGGGTGGGAGAATGAGCAAGTACAAAAGGCAAGTTCTTGGATGAAAAAAGTTGAGGTAATTAAGCGAGAGATCATGTGATTATTCTTTTTCTTTTTTTTCTCTTTTTTAGGTAATCCTTCCTACTCTTCCTCTTCTACTTCTTGCATGGTGTTGGCTAATTTTCATTGAAGTGAGTTCGTCTTACTTGAGAAATAACTATTCATGTATAATTTTCTTTTAGTTTTCAAGTAGAATTGAGTTTGTGGGTAATTTTCCTTCACTTTTCATGAAAGATGATCTTTTGATGTATAATATAAGCTTGAGAATTATGATGATACCTATGACTAATTGAGTAATGGAAGAGATGTTAACTCTGGCCATCATTGACGATATGATTATAACCCCGTATACGAAGTACTTGATGGTATGATTGAATTAAACAAGAATCTTTTACTTTTATAAGTCATGCACATGTTTTTAACAAAGTTAAGTATATTTAGATCAAAGACGAAAAATAGAGTATACGGGCTAGCTGATAGTCAAATGGGCGGTGGATTGTTTGAAATTATGTTGGGAAAGTTTGTGGCTCACGTTGCTTTGCTGTTGTACTTATGGCCCCATGAAAGCAAAACAGTTAATCTTTGAAAGAGAAGTTATTTGAAGCTTTTTTTTTTTAAAAAAAAAAATTGGAGCATATGTACCCAGAAAAAATAAAACAAAAAATCAATTCGAGCACCCTAGTGCAGATAAGCATATCATATATTCGTACGTAAAGCAAATACTGTGATAGGCATAAGTTGTAATGTTACTTATTATAAAACCTCTAGTGCTAAAGAAATCTCATCTTTGATCGAAGGCGCATTATGATCTTCCATTCATGTTGCTTGAGCTGACAGATGCACATATTCCTTGTTGTACCTGTTTGATGTTACGGAATCAAAATTTATGCTCCTCTCGTCTGACAGGAAGTTAATTATTTATTGTTATGTGTAGAGGAAGTTGGAGGAGAAAAGGGCAAGAGCCCTTGAGAAGATGCAGAATGAAGTGGCAAGAGCACACAGAAAAGCAGAGGAAAGAAGGGCATCGGCCGAGGCTAAGAAAGGAACAAAAGTAGCTAGAGTATTTGAAGTAGCCAATTTAATGAGAGCTGCTGGGAGAGCCCCTGCCAAACGTTCCTTCTTTTAAGAGTCGGGAATTACTTTATAATATAAACCCAATAAAGAAGTTTCTATTCAAACAAAAAGGAAAAGGATTTTCATCTTTTGAACAGTCTGTTGGGTCCGCAAATTGAATGTAGCATGTGCAACAGTCGTATCCAGAAAATACTAGTCTTGATGTTTTTGGAGATGGAAAAAAAAAAAAAAAAGAGGGAAAATTAAAAAAGAAAAAAAAGGGTCTTTTGATTATACGAACTTTAGATTGTGTGAAGAGTATTTTGATGGAGCTTGTTGGTGATGAAAGTGAACCACCATTCTCGGTGGTCCTGTATACTAATTGGCTGTATTAGTGCTTTCCTTTCAAGGATTAAACTTTGGTCCTCGTGGGCCGACGTAGAAAAATATATAAATATCTTGTTTGATATATCAACTACTTATAGAATGAAATTTTGTATGATTATATTCTCCGTTTTTGATACAAGATTGACACATCCTACCATCCAGTGGAAGTTCCTGTGCGGTTGGAGCAAACAGTAATTACCAGTACTTGCTTGTTGCTAATCTGCCGCTGCTGGTTTTTCTGCCCCACCTGTTCTTTTTTTCTGGAAAAAAGCCACCAGAAACAATGTTTTGAGAGTGGGAGTGCTAAAAATAAGTGTTTTCCAGCAAGGCAGCAGGAAGAAAGCTGAGCACACAGATTCACAGGTCAGATGACATGAACGGTAGCTGGGCATTACAACCCTAAAGTCTCGTGTCAAAACTAAATCCCAACCGCAAACGACATTTAAATATAAGTTGAGCATATTTTTGTTACCACATCGCAGAGATTGATAATAAATTTAGATTACAATATTATGCGCACTAATAAACACACAAAATAACAATAATTTTCTCTTATAAATACAGTTCGTTTTAATAAAAATTGCAAAAAAAAAATTTATTTTTTTAATTAATTGAAGTCTTAATCAAATTTACATGTTATAAGTTCAACGACAAATCTTACATGAAATAACTCTATTAGATTTAAATTTAAAATTAAAACACATTTTTATTTTATATAATACACTTAAAAACAATTTATTTTAGTAAAAATAACTTATTATATAAAAATAATTTGTCTTGTTGTTTAACTAAAATTTTAATTAAGTTCACAACAAAATAAATCTATTAAATTCAAGTTTAAAATTAAAATGCATCTTTATATTATATAATAAATTTAAGAGTATGAGATAAATATAATTTATTGAATTATTTTATAATATTTATATTCATAATTAAATTATATTTTATTTAATTTTAATTAAATATAAAAGTTAATTAATAATAGTTTAAAATTTTTTTTAAAAAAAAAAAAACAGTTTTATATCCAATCTTCAGTACATTTTAGTGTACAACACTTTTACGTTGTGATTGTAGCCCGTGGACGTGGACGCATTCATTTCAACAAAGAATCAACCTTCTGCGTCTACGAATTGGGGATGTCAGGTCAAATTCCCCAAGCAAGGAAAAAATCCGTAGTGTCATCACCCCACATTGAATGTGTCCCAAAGAGATTTTGAACTTAATTGTATGTGCAGTCAACATTTTCTGTAACCATCTTTTGTGAAAAAAGAAAAAATGTAACCATGCAAGTTCAGTTGGGTCAAAGACTGCATGCTACCCATGATATGATCAGAATACAAATGTCGCCAACTGAAAAGCAACCAAAGTGACTGGATTAAAATTACGTGACGTCTTTGCAAGCACGAGAGAATTTCTATTATAACGATTCCATAAAGCTAAGAAAAATGAAAAGCATCCAATTAACATCTAACAGCCTGTGATTTTTCGTTACCATTGTCTCCCATTTCGCAAGACAAAAAGCAGAGTCATTGTCTGACACGAATTATGTGGCAATGAAACATTAACTTATGCTTGATTAAACTTATAAAAAAAAAAAAAAAACAGAAAAACAGAAAAAGAACAGCTCAATGAATGAGATAAGATGGTGATTTTCTTTGAAAAAAACATGATATAAATGCAAAACGCAAGACAAAACACCAACTACACTCACCACGTAGTAGAGTGCTCGTGTTGATCAGGTGGGTGTCTATTCAGTTTCAACTAAACTATGGATTAAAACAAGCATAATAACTAGAAAAGCATCAAGCGCAGGTATGCACTGTAAAGTACCTGTGCTGGTTTGTTAGGCCAAGCAATTAGTTGCCATATGTAAAGGATATTGTACTTTATTATTATTATTTTTTTAATAAAAATCATCGAATAAAATCAATCTGCTATCAATTGTGGTGGTGCTTTTGGTCCTGTCGGCCAATCCCGAAGGTTTATTATGCATGTGACGACGAGATCTTAGCTGGAAAGACACGATATTGATAATAAAAAAAAAAAAAAATAAATAAAAAAAATAAATATATATATATATATATATATATATACCTGATATTGCTCAGCAAGATCTTGGAAGAATGTCGGACGGATCTGGTGATAATGGCTAGTGGCGGCAAGGTTACTTATAATTAATAAAATTTTGTTTTTAAAATAATATAAATAATTATGAACATTAATTTTTTTTACATCATTTATTTTGTGATTCAATTATGAAAACCCAAAATAAATAAATAAAAATTACATACATATTAATTATCTTTAATATAGAGGATTTCATATTTTGTAAAAATAAGAGATGAGAATTTATTTTTTTTATTGATATTTAAAAAATATTTTTGAAATAATAATTATGACCATAATCACAAAAAAAAAAAACCATTTTAATTCTTTCAAACTAAAAATTTACAAATTTATATAAATTATGTATGATTTAAATTATATTTAATAATAATTAATTACTTATAATCATGAATATATTTGTTTTAAATATAATAAGTTAAATAAACTAATTTAGCAAAAAAATTATAAAAATCGGTAATAACTCCAATATTTTGTAGTAGTTGAAGTCCTTTGTAGTCAATCAATCTAACATTTTTTTTTTTTTTTTTTTGATTGAGTAGGGGCATTTGCCCCACTAATGTATATGTACACCCGTTTCTGGAGAATCCACATAATTGGAAGTAACTAAATCACTACTATAAACAGGCTAATCAAGAAGAGAACCAGAAAAATAAATTAAAAAAAAAGTCTACAACTAAATTGAGTTTAGTCCATCAATCTGCTGAGACAGAAAGAATCCAGTGATTATTGAGAGTATTCTTCACATAACCATTACACGTGTAAAAAAACAGTTAATTATTTCATTAAAATTTATAAATTCGATTTTTTTTTTTTTTTACCAAAGTGTTAATTAAAATTATAGAATACTATCCTTATTTAAAAAAAAAAACTTTTTTTTTGACTAATATATATATATATATAGATATTACATGGGGGTAAAATAATAGGGGCATGCATAGAGGTTAAAATGGCAGCAGAACACGGCGTGATGCAAGCCGGATATTTGTAATTGAAATACAGGTTAATTTCTGAACTTCTTGCCCGTGGGAGGCCAAAAGACTTCATTCTTCACCTTATTACTCACCTAACTTCAATTTGATGTAATTTTCGCGGTCATTCCGTTGTTGAAATAATTAGAATGGTTAAATTAAATAATAAAAATAAAAATAACTGACAAAAAAAAATATAATTTACTCATTTTGGGCCAATGTAAGTGGTGCAATCCGTACATTGGTCAGATTACGGTGGGTCTCGTCTTCAATGGAGATGAGGCTTTATTTATTTTTAAAATATAATATATTTATTATATAATTTAAAATTATTAACGAATCATATTTAAAAAATAAAATAAAAATAAAAAATTATAATTATAATTATTAATTAAAGAAAAAAAAAAAAAAAAGAGTATTCATCAAATTATGAGCAATGTGTATGGATTAATCAAATATTTTCGAGGCTCAAAACAGGGCTTTGTGTTTGGTCTTTTGTTTGGTTTCTGTCTGTTTTGGTCTTTTCTCGAAGCGGTTGTGTGTGGCTCAGCATTCGCACAAGAAACACAGTTACCAAATCCTCTTTCTCTCTCGGGGGGTGACTAGTGAGGGAGTGCAGCGAAATGGCGATGGCAATTGGCTTCAATAACTATCGGTTGCCTCCCTTAAACCATAAACCCAGAAGAAGGAGTCTTTCTTCATTCGTACTCACAAAGGACGTGTTTGGACTCCGCTTATTGTCGTCTTCATATTCATCTAATTATCGACTGTCATCAATGAGGTCTCGTTCTTGGTTTAACTTATTTAACAGGCCAATCAAATGCTCCCTTTCTCAGGCCACTCAAACCGCCAAGGGTACTCCCTTTTTTTCTCTGTTTCTTTTTTTCTTTTATTGGTTGGTTACAAGTATCTTTCTTTTTGGGCCCGCCTTAAATTTGTCATTTTATGTTGTGAAAGATTACTTCTTTGTGCTTGTTGATGATGGTGGTGTTACATTTTTGATATTAACGTATTGTCTCAAACTGTTTGAGAGATGGAATGGAAGCAGGCACATGGAAATTTTGTTTCTTATTGACAATTAACCAAAGGATTGGTCTTGTCGCTGTTGTCTTGACAGTTTTGAGGATGTTGGGATTCTATTGTTTTTTTAATCCTTGAAGAAAAAAAAATGATCTCGTGGTTGGAATATTAAGGGGAATTTCTTGGGAGTTTCAAAGAAGTAGATGAATGAATTAAAGCATTTATATGAAGCTCTTGTGATAACTACACTATATGTTCAATTGATGGGTCACGGACGTTTTGTTGTAGATTATTTTCTTGATTTTTCTAATACTTTAAAGCTTCTTGGTCTGCCTTAGAGAAGAAGACCCAGTTGATGAGGAGAAGTGATATAAGAAATATTGCAATAGTGGCTCATGTAGACCATGGGAAGACAACATTGGTTGATGCCATGTTGAAGCAAGCAAAGGTAAATAAAAGGTTTTTCTAGCCCTCAGGCAGTGTGGATTCAAGTTTATCATTCCAGTAACCCCAATTGCTCTAGCAAGCCTTGTTTGTTTGCTTTCTTTTCCCAACATATTACTCTGGTCCTGTCTAGTGTTCCAGAAAAAACCATTTGAATCTAGTTGTTTGTTTCAGCATTGTGAACATAGTTTTAAAGTGATTGCCATGTGTTAGCGTTTTCCTTAAGCCACCATTACATCGCACAATATATATAACAAGTTGCTGGGGAAGTCATTAGCATAATGGGCTAAAAGTTATTATGCTGTTGTCTATGGCTATTCATAGTTACAGTTAAGTTTGTTTTTGCTTCTCTCTAGCTGTATTTGTGCATCATACCATTCTGTAATTGGGTGGCTGGAAGCTATTAGCATAATGGCCTCAAAGTAAATTCCCTTCTTTTTCTCCTCCTCCCTTGAATGGTACCCCCGTCTGTGTTTTCCATTCTTTTTCCCTTGTAAACTTATTTTGGCTCTGGTTGCTATTTCTTTAACTCTTTCCCCTCCTCTTTTTTTTTTTTTTCTCTAATTAAAAAAATTTGTAACATTTGAGATTTGGAAATTAACTGGAAGACTTAAGGTCTAAATAGCAGTTTTGATATGAGTTACGTTGACTACATCACATTCATACAGATGCGATTTTTTTTTTCCCACTTTGCATTTGCATTATATCCAACACATATACATGTAACCATGTTTAGACGGATTTTTCATGACCTGATAAATCACACTGAATCAAAATGTTGGTGTTTTTTAAGTTTGAAGCATGCCAAAATAAATCTTGACCATCCTGATTTGAATTTGCATGTTAGAGCATCCTGTCTAGTACCCACAACAACCCTAGCTAGTAGAAATCTACATACATACTGATATATAACCACCCTTTGCACTGTCCATGTGGTGCACAGCCACTCATCGAATGATGACGGTGGCCTGAAACTGTAGCAGCAAAAAATTTCCTGCAAACTAGAGCGTAAAAAATTGGTATTCCCTATCCTGAAAGGTGCGATCCCTAGAAAATGGGTCAATAATATCTATGATAATATAAATGCTCTAGCCATCTTGAATTGAATCTATAAATCTGACAATGATTATTTCATTATGAGGTAATTTATGCTCCTACGTTCTTTTGTAGGTTTTTCGCAATAACCAGTTTGTACGAGACAGGATAATGGACTCCAATGATCTAGAGCGTGAACGAGGGATTACCATATTGAGCAAAAATACATCAATTATGTATAAGGATACAAAGATCAACATAATAGATACTCCAGGGCACTCCGACTTTGGAGGTGAAGTAGAACGCATCCTCAATATGGTTGAAGGGGTTCTTCTAGTGGTACTATCTTGCACCATTTTTTTAATAGAACATCATTTGGTTGAATCTTCTATCATTTAAATGGTTCTGGTACTGGCCTCGATGTTATCCTCTTACCCACATTAATTTGTGCTGTTGTCTAGTGGAAGAAGTCCTCTGGTGGCATCCTAGTGTCTGACCCAGAATTTAGATGCTCATTTATTTTGGAGGGGGCTTTGCAGCAGCTGAAAGGTTAAAAGAAAGAAGAAAATATTGGGACCTTGGGGAGGGGGAGAGGGGTGAGAGGGACAGGGAGAGGGAGAAGGGGAAGGGGTTAATGGGGCTTAGCAAACCACTTACAATAAGCTCGTATCTTGTTTTGTCAACGATTTCAAAGAACAATAAAATGTGGACATTTACAAAGACAAATTATTTTGCCCTCTTCAGGATTAGTAGTCCTAGATAGTTTTCCTTTTATAGAGCATTAGCTCTTTTATTCCTAGATCCAATATTTCTTCTCAGAAAATTATTTATAACTAGCTAAATTTGCAAGACTGGTTCATGTTATCAGAATGAAGAATTAAAGAGAGTCTGGAAGGATCTCAACATTGATAGAAAGACATTGCCAACCCTGTTAACTGTTTTTGTATCATGCTTTGCTGTTTTTGCAATCTAATCCATAGATGAGACATAAAATTTCCAAATAGTAAGATAGGAAACACTTTAGTTCTTTTTATGTTGTATTATGTTTTTAGGCATGGGTTTGTTTTTTAAATGTGACAATAGTTTTTTCTTTATTTTGCTTCAACCCCTGCCTTGATGTTCAAAAAGGTTCTACTTATTCTTTGGCAAGAACAGAAGGACTAGATTCTGATTTCTGAGGTCAATTCTAACTTAGGTAACCTATATGTCTTCTATTTGGAGATCTATTACCTTGTTTTCTTCTTTTGTTGACTGGTGGAGTTTCAATTTTATTCTTTTACCTGATATCATTTGGTTATTGCCCATTTACAAACCATAGGATTTTCTCAGCTCAATTATGATGCAGCATTCCATTCACAGGTTGATTCTGTTGAGGGACCAATGCCGCAAACGAGATTTGTTCTGAAGAAAGCCCTAGAATTTGGCCATGAGGTTGTTGTTGTTGTCAATAAGATTGATAGACCTACTGCTCGTCCAGATTATGTCATCAATGCCACCTTTGAACTATTTATTGAACTAAATGCATCTGATGAACAGGTAGTTTGTTTAACGCATTACAAGGATTTGAATTTATGCGGTTGATGGTGGGCATTGAATTGTATCTCTCATTGTTAGTCAAACTTTGACCAACAATTCTGGGAATTTTATTTGCAAAAGGATTAATTTGCATATCAAAATGGCCTCTATTTTTTGAAACTTGTTCATCATAATGATGGCAAAAATGTTTACCTTATGTAACAAAAAACTATTTCCTGGAAACAGAATTCAAGTATTCAACATAAATTGTCAGAGTTTTCAGTTCTGTTTCTTTGAAGCTTTACAGCTTTAATGGGGTTTCAAAAAAACAAAAAAAAAAGCATTGAGAGACTGATCAAAATAGGAATTTTTATTTCCTATTCCAGTGTGATTTCCAAGCAATTTATGCAAGTGGTGTACAAGGAAAGGCAGGGCTGTCTCCTGATGATTTGGCTGAAGATCTTGGACCACTATTTGAGTCTATAGTCAGATGCATACCTGGACCGCGAATTGATGAGGACGGTGCTCTGCAAATGCTTGTTAGTGGTTGTTCCTTGTATCATTGTTTCAACTGTCTTCTTACTCTTTTCTTTGTGCTGTTTATGCTGTTTATGCTGTGATTATGGCTTTTTTCAATTTGGACATGATAATGGATACTGGATATGCAAGAACTATGTTCATGAAAATTGTTAGAGTATTGCCTGAAAATTTAGCTTAGAGAAGCCAGTGAGATTCAAGGGGACTATCATGAAGTGGGATAGCCTGCTTTATGGATTTGTGAATCTGTGACAAGAAGCATAAAGAAAGAAATTTTATCCTTATTTTATCACAGGGTAGATCATGCTAATCAATAGATGGATTTGGCTTCAACAATTACCAACATTCTTCTTGTCCTATAGCAGTGTTAGAAATCAAGTTGATCAGACAGAGTGAGCATCGTGTAGGCAGTGAAGCTTCCCTGCTATGTATGATATATATGCATCATTCTCCTTTTATTTTGCATGTAGGCTGTTTCTATGACTAGAACCCATGACCTTCCAGTTATGAAGGAGAAACCTCATTGTGCAACTTCCACTGACTGGGAGATAAGAAGTATCTGTAGCCAGTGCCTACATTCTTTAGTAATCTAGCAAGTATGATTATAATCTGTTTAACTGGATTTTTGTTTACAGACCTTGGGAGCTTGGGCTTGTGTCAATTTCCTGACTAAACACAATCTATATAGTTTAGTTGGATTTTGTTTGTATCCGTGTTATGACTACCTTGTACCTCAATAAAATGCCTTGACTAGTAAGAAATAAAAATAGATTGCCTAAATTTAACCTTCACTTTTTCAGATATGGTTTCAGTTATTATAACCTAGAGTTTTTCAGATATGGTTTCAGTTATGGTTTTGTAATAATATCAACTTTTTTATTTCTTAGGTGATGTATTTAATTGTTATCTGCATGTTTTAGGTGACAAATATTGATTATGATGAACATAAAGGACGAATAGCTATTGGACGCTTGCATGCTGGGGTTCTGCAGCGAGGAATGGATGTGAGGGTGGGTTTTCTGTTTTTTGAAACATGGTTTAAACCTTATATTATCTTTTGTGTTCATGTTGTTTAGTCCTGTATATATATATATATACAGACACACCTTCTGAACCATTATGGCGATGCTTATATCCCTTCTGAATCAATTTTCATTGCGTAATTTGCTGGTGTCATATAAATCAATGCTTTCATCATAGATCATAGAAACCTGATCCCAGTAGGCCAGATGAGGCATGGACACCCTGGAAGAAACATAACAAAAGTATTACCATGAACAATCATGCTTTTTATAAACCATCATATTCACATTATGTTCTCTTTTAATCCTTCAACCAAGCAGAAATGTCCTTCAAGTTAAAGAGACAATTTCTAACTGGTGTGACTCATTCCCTTTCCTGGTTGTAATTTGAAATCCTAGGTATGCACATCTGAGGATTCATGCAGATATGCAAGAATTAGTGAACTTTTTGTATATGAGAAGTTCAGCAGAGCGCCAGTAGAACGTGTAGAGGCTGGTGACATCTGTGCTGTCTGTGGGATAGATGACATTCAAGTAAGCTTTTCCTTTGCTCTATCCCATTTTATTACCAATTTCCATTTTCAGTTTATCAAACATGGTTTGTTGATTTGGCTAAAGAATAGAGTTAGGAATTTTTTTTTTTAAGGAACATAAGGAATCCCCTTATTTCATTATTCATGGGATGTTTTTGATGTGAGAATGAAACTGGAAGTGATATATTATATAACTAAGTCTTCAAAGTGGAGACATTTAACACTTTTCACATTATCTGAGGAACATAATGATGGAAAAATCTAAATGGAATTGGCTTGGGTCAAAAGAGGACCATAATTCTTGCATTATACCAAGTAATTCCTGCCATTATTTGAATTTTATTTATTTATTAAGCTCCCTGGGTTTTATCTGATAAAAATCACTATAATTATTTGATCAGATTGGGGAGACAATTGCAGATAAGGTGTCTGGGAAGCCGTTACCTTCTATCCAAATTGAACAACCAACTGTGAAAATGGCTTTTTCTGTAAACACTTCACCATTTGTTGGTCGTGAGGTATGTTTGCTGAATAAAATCTAAACTTGTAAGATTTATACATTGAGAAGAGACTGTTCTTTATGAGTACTCCATTTTCTTTCCTTTTTTATAAAAAATTGGTTGACTATTTCCTTGAGGCTGCTTGGTCAGTTAGCCTAGAGTAGAAATTTACATCCCCAGGCTGCTTGTGTGCACTTTCGTGCAGAATTATTTAATTCTATCCTTGCAAAGGATGCCAGAAAATGGTGATTGAGTGACTAATTTGATAATTTCCTTACCGCAATGATCCCTTCACAAAGATTTTCCTCCCATCTGTCTTATTATTTCAACTTTTAGTGTGTAATCCTGCTTATAATGTCCAACCTTGCAATTCAATATGGCTGTCATGAACTTTCTTATTTTTCTGTCATCAGAACTTTATTAGCTTCTCTTCTTCATTTCAGGGAAAATATGTTACTAGCAGGAATTTACGAGATCGACTTTACCATGAGCTTGAGCGAAATTTGGCCATGAGAGTTGAAGATGGTGAAACAACAGATACATTTATTGTCAATGGGCGTGGCACTTTACATATCACCATATTGATAGAGAACATGTAAGCATAAAACTATTTTCTTGAGCATCCATATCTCCAGTGTGCATGTTAAATTTTTGTATGTCATGCATTTCAGGCGAAGAGAAGGATATGAATTCATGGTGGGACCTCCTAAGGTTATAAGCAAAAAGGTGGATGATCAAGTCCTTGAGCCGTATGAGGTAGTTTTCTAACCATATCTTCCTCTCTTGCTATGTGATAATAGCATTGTCAAAAATTCATTTCACCTACAAAACCTAAGCTGTTGGGTGAGGTTTAGAATATGGATTATATATTATACTCCAACATGCTTCTTCATGCAAAAGTCCAACTCACTTGGGTTGAAAGTGTGAACAAGCCATGCTCACTTGGGCCCAAGGCACGAACAAAATAGAAATTCATAAATAATTCTCAATTAAATGTGAGGACAATGTGATTGAAATTCATAATCACTTGTTCAGGAAAACTCTAATACTATGTCAAGAAACCATTTTACCTAAAAGTTTAAACTGTTTGATGAGGTCTATAATACGAATCATTTATTATATTCCAACAAGCACATAAATAACACCTTCTGGTCTATTCATTCTGCTTTATGCATTTGTGCTGAACATAGTAAACTGATAAACCTGAGCCTATCAAAAAGTGCTTGAATTGCTTAATTATTGATACCCAAAATGGCAGACTACCATACCATCATGTTTGATCTATTGGAGTCATATATTGTGCCTAAATTTCTCTAGCTGCCATTTCATTTTGTTTGTTACTTCTTTGTGTCACTCATGCATATGTACATGGTGAAGATTATTGCCAGCTAGCATGATTTGTATTGTGATCTTTATTGGAGGATAGAACAAAGATGCAATAGATTTTCTTTTTCTTCTGCAGAATAGTTTCATTATTCTAAATTTCAACTCTATATTGTGACTTAAATTATAAGGATATCTGAAATGCATAACAAGTAAAATCAATCATCAATTGTATTAATAGAATTCCAGGGCATCCAATTACCTAATATTTCCTAAAAACGAGAGATGCCTGCAGATTGCCACTGTGGAGGTACCAGAAAAGCATATGGGTGCTGTGGTTGAACTTCTTGGCCGAAGACGCGGGCAGATGTTTGATATGCAAGGAGTTGGGTGTGTAGAATCTTCTGTTTCCTTTAATTGCATTTTAGATATTGCTTTTTAATTTGAATATGGGAATTAATGGAATAACTGGTGGCATACAGCATCAAAAGAGAAGCTGCTTGATGGTTATTTACCCTCTATTCTTCTTTAGAAATCCAAATAGTGGGCTAGGCTGGTGTTGGTGCCAAAGGTGTATGTTGTGCACAACAATAAAACATGATTTTGTGTGCATGCACAAATATTAATTGATGTTATACACAAAGAAGAAACTTGATCACCTTATATAACTTGTAAAGAGATGCCTCTTAGGTAGTTATCTTCTGTACATTGGTGCTTATGAATTCCCAAAGCATACTGGTCATACAGATAACTATTGTCCCTCCAAAACAGATCTGAAAGAGGAAGTTGGAGAGTTACTCCTAGCTCTTTTTTAAGTGGATGCTCTTAATTCTCAAATCTGCACCCTTCTTGCTGCGGGCCTAATGCCTAAGGCCTTTTCAGCACAGTAAACAATTCCTTTGTATCTTTTCACAGTTGATTGGTTTAACCTACTGTAGGAATGGTGTTTCACATTTGGATTTTATATGTTGGTTTTGTAAACACATATCCTATGTGTCAATGGTTCTCACATTTTCACAAGACTGATGTTAAAGTATAAGCCTTCTTGTTCCCTTGTTTCTTGTGATAGGTTGGAGGGCACAATTCTGCTTAAATATAAGATTCCTACTCGTGGCCTTCTTGGATTGAGAAATGCAATTTTAACTGCTTCTCATGGCACAGCAATTCTCAACACAATATTTGATAGCTATGGTGCCTGGGCTGGTGACATATCTACAAGAGATCAGGGTTCCTTGGTAAACTTCCAAAGTTGTTTTAGAAATTGTATGACTGCAAATCCTGAAGCTTAAATTGGGTACCACTTCACTTGCATTGCACATGATGCATATCATGTTAGATCATTTATAAAATCAGAAATCTAGATTTGTTTTTGTCTTGTAAAAATGGCAACTGGAGGATAAAATCATGCTTAAGATGCCTGATTCATTAATAGTAAAGATAAACACGAGTTGCAAAATCATCGACAGTGAGAGACATGAAGGGTGAAGGGTTCAATTGTCCCCTAAAAAAAGCCAAAATTTGATCTTTTGAGAGAGTGTTATTGCACAGTTCCTTTTTTTTGGGTGGTTTCCCTTAAGACACTTCTATGTAGGGTCTTCCTTTCTTGTGAGGTTTGGGAATGGTCAGATATAGGTAGCTATATCCTTTCTTTCTTTATTTCTTCCTTATATTTATATATATATATATATATATATATAAAGAGGTTATTTTCATGACTTGAATCTGTGAGATATAGGACATAAATAAGGCATCTAAATAGATATAAATTAAGCAATTAGTTTTGAAGCACTGATTATAAGGATAATGACATCTACAAGATACCAGAGCTTGGATCATAATTAGACATCAGCATTTAGCCAAACAAATTAGTGGATTCTAGCAGAAAAACAATTGCATTTTGATAAGATTCTTGGTACTTCTGGGAAGGGGAGCATCTGTAGCTTCTATCTATGGTACCCATTTAAATAACAAGAAACTGCTTTTCAGGTTGCCTTTGAGGATGGAACATCCACTTCATATGCACTTGCTAGTTCACAGGAGAGGGGTCAGATGTTCATTGGTCCTGGAGTTGAAGTTTATAAAGGTCAAATTGTTGGGATCCATCAGCGACCGGGGGACTTGTCACTTAATGTGTGCAAGAGAAAGGCTGCCACAAATGTACGTTCTAATAAAGAACAAACAGGCAAGGACCCTTATTGTGATTTTATCATTTAGGCAAGAACTAAAACTCAATTGCCTGTGATATTTTGCCCAGTTCTGATCACTAAGTGGCAAGTATCAATTGAGATTGTGTATTCAGGCTTTTGCAGTTTCTGATTGCCTTTTTAAGTCTTTTTATATTTTTGGTGTTACAGAATTCAAAATGTAGGGTCTGTAGTCCAAAGGATGGATTGTGATTATTGCTTGTTTTTTATTGACAATATTGAATTGATAGGGATGAAAAGATCCTTCCCTAGTATGATAACGAAATACTGATTTTTCATTGATATTAGAAGTAGCATAATGGGCAATAACTGAAAACAGAAAGCTGCAACGAAGATTATGTATCTTTTTTGTTACCTGTACATTCTCTGTTTCTTTTTGGGATATTGAAGGAATTTTTCTGCTTCATTATTCAATTTTTTCCTTTACATCCTTATAATTCTGAAAATGCGATGCTCTATTTCTTCGATTTAATAATTGTTTTCTTTTTACAGTGGTTCTTGATACCCCATTGGACTATAGTTTGGATGACTGCATTGAGTATATTCAAGAAGATGAACTGGTGGAGGTCACTCCCTCAAGCATCCGAATGTGCAAAAACCCGAAGTTTGCGAAAAGGAACATCCGATAGAATTGCCAGTTGCCAAGTTAATCTTCCTGCTGAAGATTCTGTTAGAAGCTTATTCAAATACAAAGATTTTATGCAGTTTATTCTGCTTCCTCTATCATGCAACCTACCCCACAGCCCCAACACCTGAACATAGAAAAAAAATAAAAAAAAGGAAGAACTTAAACAGAGATTTAGGCAGTTGGTAGGATGAATACAAAGGTATTTAAAGTTCTGCTCTTTAGTACACAATGATGGATAGCATTCAAAATTGTATTATTTGTTTAGCTGTTGCTAGGAAATGAGAAAGTGAATGTTGGCAGGTTTTGTAGGTGCATCTTCAGTCAGTAACTTTATGAAGGAGACTGAAGATGATGTATTGTTTTAATGAAACACAGACGTTTTCAGCCATATATTTCATATTAAAATTTTCAATGTGTAGTTGATCTGCCTGCTGCTTTTGACAACGTTACTGTCTCAAACATCAAGCTAAGAAGGAAGAGAATAAAATTAATGACTCTGGATGGTTCAATGCAATTGGACCGATGCCGTAGCCAGCTGCATTGACAGAAGAATTAAGAAATGGGGTCGTGCTTATGCTCGGATAGTGGCCCTCCATGATCACATGTCTTGATGATCTCTGCAGGGAGCCCTCAACCGTAAAGCCTTGTGTTTCAATGTTTGGCATAATGTGATGAAAAAAACAAAGGTAAAACATCCAGGAGTAATATCAAGTGTAAGAGGTAACTTCAAAGATGAACCGAAGCTGTAACCTGTGCCTTAAAACTCAGTGGAGTCGTCTGATGCTGATACAGCTTTCTTGTCTTACAATATCAATTAGCGGCTCCCAGATTGACGGAGAAATATCGGGTTGGTTTGGTACGTGAAGTTTGGCTGTCCTGCATGCATCACGCACGTATCCGTCTAGATGAGCACTCGGTCAATTTAACGTACATTTGGGTAAGTCAATTGCGCACGCGAACACGAATGACCATTTCCCATCTCCTAACTAATGTAATTATAATCATGGACTTCTTCTTATGCCACCATCCTTTGGACTTTTAGGGCAAGGCTAATGCACAGAGCGAGGTCAGGTGTTTCAGTAAAAATATAAAAAAAAAAAAAAAAATGATATTGACTCGAGGGATCGCATATAAGCGTCATTTGGTTTGCCATGGGGCCTAACGTGAAGTAGACACGTGCTTACAGGAGAATAAGAAAAGCCAACGAGAAGAGACTAAAAGTCTTAAAAGAAAGTAATTCATTGAGAATTTTCTAATCTCACCCCTTAATCGAATAGGAGAGTTCACCCATTTGAGCATGAAGCAGTTTGACCATGTATGAGCTTACTAGAAGGACGAAGAAAATTGATTGACAAAGAGGATACCCTTCTAGACCTACCGTTTTGTTCAACAAGCGATGGAGTCAGGGTGCCGGTCAGTTATTGCATCAATTGTAGAAAAACCAAGGAGCAATTTTAGTCAATGCCGTGCACCTAAAATTCACGAAACCCCAAATCCTCATCATCTAGAAACCCTTCTGAATTTATGGGTGTCATTTTGACCTCTTCTAACCCCAAGACTGGTGGTGAAGGGGCACGTTTCGCATGTGGGCTGGCTCAGGACCCCATTAGACGGAGGTTTAAGAGGAAGACACCATGGATTGGTGGCACAACTACTTCCCGCCTAGGGAGAATCCAATCGAGTAACGGACCATCTTGATACCGAAACGCTGAACTGGGAGAACGATCTTTTGCTTTCTCTAGAGACCAGCAAAGGGGCTATTCAATTGATCGTCTTAGATGATGCCCGTGCAGTTCCCTTGTCCGTTCCATAGTTGTATAGAATGGACTTGTTCCTTCCCATTTTACCAAAACACTAAATAAATAAATAAAAAGGGCACGCCTTCCTTTCGGCTTTCTAATTGTGCCCAGTTTGGTGTTTTTGTCTTTTACAGCAATTAGCGTTTTTGGCGTGCGTGGATCATGAGGGCAGAACCCTTTAATTAGGGGAAGTCTCGCTCGCAGTGGAAGCCAAAATGTTTTGTTGGTCCAGTAGGTGACACATCGCGAATACCTAATTGTTTGCCCTATTTATTTATTTATTTATCTCTTACAAACCATGTTGACTTTCTGTGTCTCGAGGGCGTCGGCTGCAGAACCTTATTTTACTCGCGAGGAGTTCCATCATTATCGAAATGTTGGCCATATTTTCTAGACGGATTAAATTATATAATTTTTTTTTATTAAATTTATTATTCATTTTTAATTTATTATTATTTAATCATTCAATTATAATTTTATTTCAGTTTATTTATTCTATAAAAAATATATATTTTAAAAATTTTAATATAAAAACATATAATAATCATATTAAAATAAAATTAAAATTAAGTAATTTAAATATATTAAATTAAAATTAAATAAAAATAAATAATAAATTGAAAGATGAATTATATAATTTCTCTTCACACCACCAAATTCTCCAATTATTCTCATTTTTGTTTCCTCTGGAGCTTTTTCTCTTTTTCGTTTTAGGTACATATTTCCCTTTACCAGCAACGTTAGTAGAGTTTGAACTTTGTTTTTGGATATTTTGGGACAAACGAACAAGAGAATGAAAGTCGTTTTGGGATTGAGAAATGGAAATTGAAAAAAAAAAAAAAGGGCACAGACCACCGACCGGGACTGGGGCAAATTGTGGGGTGGGGGTCCGGAGGGAAGCTACCCCCTTTGTCCTCTTTGGGGGGAAAGAGGTTTGACCTCTCTCTCTCTCTCTTCTCCCCCCCCTCTCTCTCTCTCTCTCTCTCTTTTTGTTTGAAGACCAATCCAATTTGTCGACGTTGAATTGTAGATGATTAATGGCTTCTTAGTTGCCTTGTGAATATTTCCCACTGCTTTCCTTCCTTTTCCATTTCCCCCTTATATATTTCCACCCATCAGCCCCGCCTTTAATGTATTGTCTTGGGTTCACGTAGATTAAAGGTAAGAGCCTTTGGAAGAAGAAAAACAAAAGGCACGGCAAATTCTCCTATTTCCTTGGAATTTCTTCCTTGATCTAGCTTCTTGGAAAGCAAATAACTTTCCTGGAATATCAATTTATCTACTTGCTCCAACCTTTTTTCTTTTTTTTACCTTTCTTCCAGGGTCAAATTCTGTACGGAATTGAGGTTATCATTTTCGGACTGACCTTGGATCCTTGCAAGCAAATTGCATCTGCTAAAAAGATAAGGTTTTGATAAAAAAAGACATAAGTTTGATCTACCTTTCTTCATATTTCTCGTCGGATGCGAAGATCCTTTTCACCAGAAGCCACAAAAAATCCAATAGCCTAGCCTTTGTTGACCGCCATTTGTTTCTTTTTTTGGCTTATCTGATTAATGGGTAATTGCTGTGCAACTCCATCATCACCATCTGGTCGTGGGAAGAAGAAGCACAAGAAGAAGCAGAACCCATTTGCTAACGATAATGGAACAAGCAATGGAGGCCACTACAGGCTTATGGTATTAGATGACCCGACAGGACGAGAAATCGAGCAAAGATATGAGCTTGGTCGAGAGCTAGGCAGAGGTGAATTTGGAATCACATATTTGTGTACGGACAAGGAGACCGGAGAAAACTTGGCCTGCAAATCAATATCTAAAAATAAGCTGAGGACTGCTGTGGATATAGAGGATGTGAGAAGAGAAGTGGAAATCATGAGACATATGCCCAAGCACCCTAATATTGTGAGCTTAAAGGATACTTATGAGGATGATAATGCAGTGCATTTGGTGATGGAGCTGTGTGAGGGTGGCGAGCTGTTTGATAGGATTGTGGCTAGAGGTCATTACACTGAGAGAGCTGCTGCTGCGGTTACAAAGACCATTGTAGAGGTTGTTCAGGTAAGAGATTGTCAGTGGGTTTTACTTCTTGTGATTGGAACCCTGATTGCTAATTTGGGTATTGTTTAAACAGGAAGACAATAGGGTCTTTGCTTAGTTTTTGTTCTGGCTTGAGTGGAAAATGGTTCCGGTCATCTGGAATGGAGTCCTAACCGTAGGGGGCCAATAATGTGGGTTTAACTCTTATTTATCAGTGTGTTTTAGGAACAGGACAACTTGTTAACATCTGATGCTTCTGCGCTTTGGAATCTTTCCCTTTATAGGTTGGTGCAGAATTTATTAGAGATTGGAATATGTATGACAGAATACTAGGATTTGATTCTTACACATGATTGCTTGGAAACCTGTGACTACCCCACTTTGTTGGCAATCAGGTCTAATTAGTTGGAACTCAGAAGTGGTTGATAAATGGTATCTGGCGAGGCTTATGGGTTTTTTTTTTTCTTTTTCATTTAATGTTAGTGCTCTACATGGCATATATTGGTTTTATTGTCATGACATTTTTTTCCCTTGTATTCATATCTTGTCTTTTGCCTGATTGTAATGACTTCAAGTATTGCATCTTTGATTCCTTACCTTTTACCACTTAAGTGAATATTCTCAATCAATATTTAAAAATTGTAAAAGATTTGGTTTGCCACAGTGTTTTACTGGTTTCCCTATTCCAGATTTGGTGTGTCTTGATAATTTGTGATAGCCCTATCGGTGTTAATCAAGAGTTGACAGGTAGTTAACTATGCTACATAACATCCTGTTGGTACAACAATTTCTACACCATCCAATATTAATGAAATTGATGGTAGACAATTCATGCTTTGGTTATGTTACAGGAAGCAGATGAGTGTTTCAACTTGTAAACTCTACATTTAGTTCGCAGTATACTGTTTTCACCAAATACAATATGTTGCATTTTCTTGCAGATGTGTCACAAGCATGGAGTGATGCATAGAGATCTAAAACCTGAGAACTTTTTGTTTGAAAACAAAAAGGAGACTGCAGCTTTGAAAGCGATTGATTTTGGATTGTCAGTGTTCTTCAAACCTGGTAATGCCTTATGCTTGCTTTTGTGTGCTGTAAGTCTGCTTCCAACTTTCTTCAGTTGGTGCCTTAGTCCTTGTGGATTGACCAAAGCTTTGTTGCTTGATACAGGTGAAAGGTTTGACGAGATAGTTGGAAGTCCATACTACATGGCTCCTGAGGTGTTAAAAAAGAATTATGGTCCAGAAATAGATGTCTGGAGTGCTGGTGTGATCCTTTACATCTTACTTTGTGGTATTCCACCCTTTTGGGCAGGTTGGTACTTTGAGGTTTGGTCCAAGAAAATCATAATTAGATTTGCATATGGAAAAATATTTATTTTTGGATGGGAGACAATCCTGCAAATGATCATACTTGAGAAACCTTCATGGTGATTAATTTAAAGCATCTAAGTGGGCTATATTTGTCAGTGCAACATGTCTTTTCTCAGATGGAATTTCTGCTTTAAGTGTTCACTCAACTGCAATGAACCTACATGTGCTTAGTTATTGAAATGGAGTAAGAAAGAGAGCCATGCTGACCTGCTGTCTAATTTATCATGCTTAAGACATACAAATACACATATGAGTTCTTTATAAGTATATTAAAGCTCAAAATCATGTGAAATGACCTTTATGTGAGAAGTTATGTTTGTTGTAATATCTAAACTGAAATATTTCACAACACATTATGTGCATGCACCTCCCAATACAACTTTTTTCATATTTTTAATTTGTTTTTTTTTTTTTTTTCTGTTTATTATTTTTAATACCATCCTCGTCAGATTATCCTTTTACTGAATTCTGTAATTCTCCTCTCAAATATTTCATTCCTATGCAGAAACTGAGCAGGGGGTTGCACAAGCTATCATTCGATCTGTTGTAGATTTTAAGAGGGATCCGTGGCCCAAAGTTTCGGATAATGCAAAGGACCTTGTGAAGAAAATGCTTGATCCTGATCCGACACGTCGGTTCACAGCACAGCAAGTTCTTGGTAATATTCATATCTGATTTGCAGTGATATAATTAAAAGTATTATGGTTTAGGCAAATAATAACTTGTAACTTTGATGACTTCTACTTATAGCATATATAGCTTTGTGGGTTGTTATAGTTCCTTGTTCCTTGAATGCAGAACATCCTTGGTTGCAAAATGCAAAGAAGGCTCCTAATGTGTCTTTGGGTGAAACAGTGAGAGCCAGGCTCAAACAATTCTCTGTAATGAACAAGCTTAAGAAAAGAGCTCTGAGGGTACAGTCTCAAACATCCTTTGGGTCAAATAAATTACCTTTGATTTCCCATTCAAGAAAAATTGGTTCAGACCTCTGATTTGCCTGGATTTTAGTTAAAGTCCTATCTTTTAATCACCTCTATCCTTCAATTTTAAATGTGTAGGTAATAGCCGAGCATTTATCAGTGGAGGAAGTGGCTGGTATAAAGGAGGGCTTCCAGCTGATGGATATTAACAATAAGGGCAAGATTAACATAGATGAGCTTAGAGCTGGTTTGCATAAACTGGGCCATCATCTCCCAGATGATGATGTACAGTTTCTAATGGAAGCTGTAAGTACTAAATACTATGCTGAAATATAGGAAATTTTGCCTTCTGTAGATTGTTTACCAGATTGGAAAATTATGAACGAATACTTGTTTTCATCACCATCTGTTCTATTTATAATGACTCTTTGATAACATTCTTCCATGTTATAACTAGCATTTTGGATCTCATTGAAAAGTGGCTACTAAGTGAGAATGGAAGGTACTATATACTGTTGCTTGTCATATAATGGTTCAGATTTTATGCTAGTAGGTTTTTGTGAAATTTAATTAAACATGTGCAAATCCTAGTTCATTCCCCGTACAGTGTAGGGGGCAACAATCTGCAAAGAGTTGTGCTTCTTGACACAACATTTGAAAGAACTCTTTGCTATTTCTCTGCATTTCTGAAGAAATGAGTGGTTCTAAAGATGAATATGGGTTTCCAGGATGTGCTAGTTTTCGATTCATTTCAAGCCATGCAGAAGAATGAAAACCTTCTGCATTCTTGTTGAAATAAATTTACCATGAAGAAAAAAGCTTGGCATGCAATTAACAAACTCCTTTTACAGGGTGATGTAGATGGGGATGGACACCTGGACTATGGTGAGTTTGTGGCCATTTCTGTTCATCTGAGAAGGATGGGCGATGATGAGCACCTACACAAAGCCTTCGAATTCTTTGACCGAAACAATAATGGATACATAGAAATTGAAGAGCTGAGGTATTCCTTGGCTGACGACATTGATGCAAATAGTGAAGAAGTTATCATTGCTATTATTCATGAAGTGGACGCGGATAAGGTCAGTCTCATTTTCTTATTAATTAGCTCTAAAGCAGCATATTTGTTATCTCATTTGGCGTCAAATGACAATGAAAGATTATTCAAATCTTCAGCCATAAGCACATTTAACAAGTTTGCATTCATAGTTAGAGGTGTCCACAGTCTACAATCATGGAGGGGATCTTATAAAAGGCTTTCTCTGCTTGGAATCCCCCTTGATGCCCTTCTGTGAACATGCAGGATGGAAGGATAAGTTACGACGAGTTTGCTGCAATGATGAAGGCTGGTACAGATTGGAGGAAAGCATCAAGGCAGTACTCACGAGAACGGTTTAATAGCCTCAGCCACCAATTGGAGAAGGATGGTTCGTTACAGTGAAACAATGAGTGTAGATGATTCAAATTTCAACTAGAGTTTACTTGATTATTACGTTGTGAACATTTATACCATGTAAACATGTATCTCTTTTTTCTTCTTGGAGTGTCTTTTACCCCTGTCAAATATTTAAGGACTTTTTGAGATCTACATAGTGGGAGTATATGAAAGAATTAATTTTAAATTTTTGTGAATTTTTAGAATTGTATTTTTAATTTTTTTTTTATATTTTTATTTAAATTTTATATTTTTTTAAATTAATTTTTTTATGATAGAAAATAATTGAATTGTA
This sequence comes from Rhizophora apiculata, assembly GCA_037832385.1. NCBI lineage: Eukaryota > Viridiplantae > Streptophyta > Magnoliopsida > Malpighiales > Rhizophoraceae > Rhizophora > Rhizophora apiculata. Next base: position 5,078,619 of record CM075424.1, on the reverse strand, counting down.
AATAATTTTTGTTTAGTTAATATATAATTTTTAATTATTTTAATTTTTTTTTGGTCTCAAGAATAATTTGAAATGAATTTTAAAAATATAAAATAAAAATAAAAATATATAATAATTTTAAATTTAATTATAAATATTAAAAAAATTTTAATGGTATATTTTCACGTAGAGTAACGAAGAGGATTTGGTCTTTGATTTCTCCATAATTGTTCTTCTTTTTTTTTTTTCTCCGCTTCTTGTGAGAGTAGGAGGCGAAAGGCGTGGGTGAAGCTCCTAAATCTGTGGTTTTAAATATTGTTAAATTGTTATGGTTATTGTTATAGTTAGACTTTGTTTGAGACAAGTGGTATTTGGGTGTAAACTAAATTTTATAATTGGTTGATGATTATGATTTTAGTTTTATAAAATCAAAGCCAATCACAATTTATATATGTTTTATTTTTATTATTTTTATAATTTTTTAAAAATATTATCAATAAAATTAATAATAAATAAATAAATAAATATTATATATTATATAATTACTTAGTTATTTTATATATAATGATAATCATAATTTTTTAATAACTAAATTGAAAATATTTCTTTACATTTAAATAAGAATTTTAAAAAAAATGAAATTAGTTAAACAAAATTAAACCAAAAGATTAACCAAAAATTTTGACTGAGTTTTAATTTTCAATTTAGTGTTTTTTTTTTTTTCTTTTTTGTCTGATTTCAACTTTTAGAGTTTGGTTCGGTTAATCCAACCACCAACACCTCTAGTGTCATCCTCAAATTAGCTGAAGACAAATGATATGTGTTTGGTCCCCAAAATTTTTAACTTTGCTTCAATGTAATTTTGTTTTTCTTTTATTAAGAAATCCATAAGTTACATAATAAAAATAAAATTTTACATTTTTATGAATTATATATATATATTTAAAATTAAAATTTAAAATTTTTAAATAAAAATATAAATTCCCAATTATTAAGAAGTCGAAATGAATATTGAAATGCACATGAACAAGGGGAATTTAGTGCCATCGGGATCTCCAGCAAATGGGCAGCCAAAAGCATTATGGGACTGCTTCTGCTAAATTCCATGCGAGCTTTGGCCCATCAGAATATGTACCAAGCTGAGCCCCCAGGCCCGCATTGGACATTTTCAACGGCAACAGTTTCTAGTGACCCTCCTGGGGCCTAACTCAGGTAGTGACTGACAGCACAATAACTTTTGGACAATGCTCACCCTAAAACACCACCCCGTGTTGCTGACAACCTAGAAAATCGATCAACCTGTCACGGTAATTCCGTGACCAGAATTACGCGAATATTGCCCTTCTGAAAGAGAAAAAGGCTTTTGCTTGATGATGATTTTTCTTGGCAAAACCCAGTGACGAAGCTTATTATAAAATTATTTATGCTTTGTTGGGATTTGAAGTGAAATGTAAAAGAAAGTTATGAGAAAAACAATTGTGAGAAGAAAAATTTTTAAAAATAATTTTTTCATTAATTATTTGGGTAAGCAAGAAATATGTGGTAAAGAGAAGAAATGGAAAATATAATTAATTGTAGGGAATGTCCAATTTGTAAAAAAGAAGAAAGGAAAAATAAAATAAAATAAAACAAGGGCTCCCAAATGAGAACTTAAAAAGGGTATTTATGGTGTTTACGAGAAAAGATATTTAGAAAATTTAATGACAAAATCATAAAGAAAAATCCTTCCAACTATTCTTTTTCTCACCAAATTGGTAAGATTGTAACCACTAAACTATGTGAAAAAAAATTTGTTGAATATGTCAAGAATTTTTTTTTTCTCTTTTTTCTATAAACTTCTCTAAACAAACGAAAAGTCTCTTTCCTACCACTTTTTATTTATTATACTTATCTTTATCATCACTTTTTCACGAAATAAACAAACCGTTAAACGCAATCATAGTTTGATGAATTTTCCAAGAATTTCTTTTCCCAATATTTTTGAACTTCTCTTGTGACCATTCTCGAAGGTAGAACAAAAGGACAAATAGTTGAGACATTCAGCCGGGGAATAGACGTCATAATTGTACTAATAATCAACTGGTGGACCCCTCCGCCGACCGACAACTATAGCTTTGCCGTTGGCGAGGCGAAGACGGTTGCGAATAGATGGTGCCCCCCATTGATTGATCCGGTTTCGATGGTAGTGATGAAACGTGGTTCAGATATCAACCTGACGATTCAATCCATTAATTATTTATTGGACTCTAAATTGTACAAACTTTTTAAAATTTTTATTTTATATATATATTAAATTTTAATATTTTTAAAATAAATATCTCAATTCATGATTACAATTCTTTAAAAAATTAGACTAATAGATTATTAATTATACTAAACTATTCATTATAATTAATATTTTTAAAATATTTAGATATATATTTTATATCTTTTATGGTCACTATAATTTTATAAATTTTAAATAAATATAAATTATTTTCTTATAATTACGAAAATATAATTAAATTTGTTTATTTTATATTTTGTGATAAATTAATTATTTAGAATAAAATATAGATGTATATTGTGAGATATTAAAAATAAAACAAATTTTTTTGATTGAATTAAAAAATTAATTTGATATTTTAAATATTTTAATTTTAAGATTAAAGTAATTTTAGTGGTTAAATGTTTTAGTTTAAAATTTTAAACTATAAATAATAAATTAAATATGAAGGCGGATTTATTGGTCTGATTGGTTGATCCAAACCAAGTTTAACAATCATGGTTTTAATGATGCATGTAGATGATTAGTTGTTGCAAAGGGCTCGGCTGACCCATTGTCGGAGGTTTTCTTACATTGAAAGAGAGAGAGAGAGAGAGAGAGAGAGAGAGCGAGAGAGAGATTCAGAAGTCATGGTCAGTGAGGCAATGTTCACGATGATTTTCATAAATTTTGTCATCTAATATCCAATAAAAAATAAAATTGTTCAAGAAAAGGAAGTAAAAAACTTCACGAAAAGCAGCGAATGTGCCAGAACCAAGGGAGAGATATCACTACCAGGCTTGAGCTGACGTGTGATGATTACGGCCGCCAACCAAATCTGCCCCGTGATGGAAGGGCCCCGCCAATCTGGATCACGCAACCACGATCAGACGTGGAAATTGCACTTGTTGAGCTGCGAGTGGACCAGCCTCTTGTTCCCCTTCCCATCAGATTTTTTTCCTCCATTAATATGCTTTTAACGTGGGGTCAAAAAGATATATTTTATAAAAGTAGATCTGTCATTGAAATTATACATCTGGCTCACTCAAATAAAAAGTTTCATGATTATTAGATCATGCTTCATAGTCGATGAGTTCATGGCAGCAAGTTTGCATAACCACATCAATTATGGCAACAACGTGTGTGTCCATGGATCCTCACTCCACATGCGGGGAATGTTCTTGCCATGAAGGATCCATATCTACTGAAATTAATGGTGGCTTTGAATAACAGGTTTATAAGCGATGTGCTTTCTGAGTGTGTCCTCGTCAATTAGTATTGGATATCGAAACACTTCAATTTCCTTCCATTTTGAGCGTGTCTATGTTAGACAAAATGGAGAAAATGTAAAACGTATCAATCCACCTACAAGTAACAGGTGACTCCTGGTATGCAAAACAATCATGCCCAGATAATTTCCAAAGTCATTGGTTAAAGAGAAGAGACCTCAGATGCTAGAGAAAGGGTCGCCGGCGGAGACTCTGGTTGGGCTTGGACTCCTCCAAAACTTCTCCATTCTGTAAGACACAAGTGGAAAATGCAATCCATGATTACGGATAAGACAAAAAGGAAAAGTTTTTACCCCGACATTAAAATCCACGTGTGGAGCTCCGGAAGCATCCAGTTCCGGATACGTGTTCCTGTTATCTTTCCCTCGCCAACCTTACTCCGTTTTCGAGCATTAAACAGACCAAAGCTTTATTGGGCGTTTCTCGACGTTTCCTTTTCGTTCTATCTCGGAGAAGAAGCATTCCTCCTCTTGGACTGCGCTTCTGCTGAGCTCGAAACCAAATTATTACTAAGCCATCTTTCATATTATTTGTACTAGAGCGAGCCACCTGCTCGGCTGGCAATCAAGTAGTTTAAAGGTGACTTTCATGGTGCAACCCCAAAAAGAGTTTTTTTTTTTTTTTTTTGAATATTAGGAACAATAACTATTTTTGATTAATTAGTATATAATCTTAAGTCTTTGAACAAAGAAATAGTATATTGATCAAATAAGAGGAAAAAAAAAAAAAAAACAAAGGATGTCAGTGATCATTTCCTAATCTTTTTTTTTTCTTGCCTCTCATGAATTTGGAAAAAAATAAAATTGAATTTCCAGTTGGATTTTTGGACACCCTTTTATTATCATATTCCGCTTCCTTGGAAGATTAAGAAGAAAAATGCTACGGATTGGAAGGTTAGACCAGGAGTTGAGGTTGATAAAGGTTTGTCCTAGGACGTGGAAGCTCCCTGGAAGTCATTGCAGTGGTCGATTAACTTTTCCAGAAATTTTCCAAATGCAGAAAATCACCTCCCTTTAAAGAAATTACCCCATTACATCTCCCCATTAGTAGCCTCATCTCCAGAACCGTGAGAACCTTAGGTTGCTACCTTTGTTTTTTAGCTTTTAAGCCTTCAAAGTTTCTACCTTTTTGGCAATACCATTTAAAAGTTCATTTCTTGACATTTGAAACAACCCAAATTTGTTCATAAGCTGAACAATATTGGGTAGCGCTTTGTTTTCTAAAATTTTTGCTTATTGGGTTCCTTTGTTAATGTTGGTTTTCCTTTTGTTTGTTGTTTTTGATTAATGGTTAGGGGCCAGAAGTTAGTGCTCAACAGAAACCATGACGTTGACACCCAAGATTTCAATCAACGACGGGAACCTTATGGTTCACGGAAAAACCATGTTAACTGGAGTGCCGGACAACATTGTGTTGACATCCGTATCCGGTGGCGAGCCTGTAGCCGGTGCATTTTTGGGTGCTACTGCTTACCATAGCAAAAGTCTTCATATGTTCCCCATTGGTGTCTTAGAGTAAGTGTAATAACAGTAAGTTCAAGTTTTGGCTTTGCTTTGGAGATTTATTCTTCTTGCAATGACCATGAATGTTTTTAAGGTTGACATGTTGCGATGGAATGAAGGCCCACTGTTATTAACACATGCTTTTAATTTTGTCCCCAACCTACGGAATGAATTTAATATGTAAACTGGAATTCATGCAAACCAAGAATCAGTGATATGTTTATGGCCTCCAGAAGTCTCACTTTGATTTTGTGGCAGAGGTCTTCGATTTTTGTGTTGTTTCCGGTTCAAACTATGGTGGATGACCCAGAGAATGGGCATATGTGGGAAAGACATTCCACTGGAGACTCAATTCATGTTAGTGGAGAGCAAGGACAGTGGGGAAGGTGTTGACCAAGATGATGCCAAGACCATCTACACAGTTTTCCTTCCCCTCCTCGAAGGCCAGTTCCGTGCTGTTCTTCAAGGCAATGAGAAGAATGAGATGGAGATTTGCCTTGAGAGTGGTGAGTAGATTATGGCCATGCATAAAGTGCCTGGTTTAGGTTATGTGCACCTAGCCTATGAACCAATTCTTAAGCTGATTCCAACCCACCCAGTTGACTGTTAATGAGGGAGACTATAAGGCTGTGGCCGTCATTAATCATCCCATTTTATATGGCCAAATCAACTGTTAGTTCATTCCTATCCCATATTCTGAAATTGTGGGGTGAAGTCGTCATTGATGCCAACATTTTCAGTTCGGAGCACTAATCAATTACTTTGCCATCAATGAATCAAATTTATGGAGTTTATAACATTTTGGGGAAGAAATAGATGGAAAGTTTTGAGCTCGGAAGAACAAAAACAACATGTTCTTTTTTGTGGTACGTTATCTGGTTTTGTAGGGGATACTGCTGTTGAAACCAACCAAGGCCTTTACCTTGTGTACATGCATGCTGGGTCCAAACCCTTTGAAGTCATCAACCAGGCTGTAAAGTGAGTCCTCAGCTTCACCTTCTTGGAGTGTTAATTAAGATTCTTCTTTCATGAGACTTCTGAAAATGATATTAACAAAGATTTGCTGGGAGGTTTGTTTGGCACCCCTACCTTGGGGAGAAGGTGGAGGGGGGAGGCACTTGGTCTTATTCAGATGTTTGATTTAACAATTTTTCTTCTCATTCTTCCACCTTTTCTTGTCCTTCTTCCACCTTTTCTTGATGTCTGATCCGTTAGATTTCTGTTTTGTGTAATGAAAATGGCTTAATGATTGCTTTCACATGAAAACAGGGCCGTTGAAAAACACCTGCAAACTTTTACTGACCGAGAGAAGAAGGAGGTAAAGATAATCTGTTCATTTATGCTGTGTCTTTTTCGATAGGTTTTATCCTATCTCATATTTTGTCCTGCTGTTTTTATGTAGTTGCCATCTTTTGTTGATTGGTTTGGCTGGTGCACTTGGGATGCATTTTACACTGATGTTACAGCTGAGGGTGTTAAGGAGGGCCTTAAGAGGTAATCTAGATGATGACATTTCAAAGTCACCAAATTCCTTATCATTAGTGGAAATTCTATTCAGAGAATGGCAGTGAGAAGAAGAGTGAATCACTGACTCTTTTCTGACCATGATTGCAGCATATCGGAGGGGGGAACTCCTCCACGGTTTCTGATCATTGATGATGGTTGGCAGCAGATTGAAACTAAAGGGAGGGAGGATGCAAATGCTGTAGTACAAGAGGGAGCACAGTACATTCTCTCTCTCTCTCTCTCTCTGATCAGGGATCATGATGATAAAACCCACCAAGGCAACATATATATTCATTCCCTTTTGCAATTCACTTTCAAAAACCCATCAAGGAAACAGAAAGTTCAATATGTCCTTAGTAACCTATAATTTGAAATTTTTAGGCATCCGTCCACAGGAATAATTTACATCGACTTAGGGTGTACCATTTCAAAGAATTTAACCTGAGCACTAAGTTCCATTTTCATTTCACTTTAGTTCAGTCTTTCCATTTTGGTGGTAAAATTCTTTTTTTTCTTTTTTTTTTTTGGGGGGGGAGGGGTGGGGGAGGAGGGAAGGGATACATTTCCTACAAGAGCAATTTTTGACATACAACATTTTTTAAATTGATGTGTTTAATTATCAATTTGGCAATTTTCTTTGTAACAGAGCTTGCCTTTCCCTGGCTTTTAAAAATTTTTCTTTATCACAGATTTGCAAGTAGGCTTACTGGAATCAAAGAAAATGCAAAATTTCAAAAGAATGATCATAATAATGAGCGGGTCACTGGACTGAAGCACGTTGTGGAGGATGCCAAGAAAAATCACAACGTTAAGTAAGTGATTAATCTTACTTCATCTGTTCCTTGTTTAATTTTACAGTTTTATGCAGCTGCCATTCGTTCAATTTTTATGTTCATTTTCATAGGCTTCCTCATGGTAGAAGGAAAGTGATGAAAAAGAAGTAATGCACAGGTCCGGCAAATTTCATTTCTCTTATTGCTTTGCAGGTACGTTTTTGTGTGGCATGCTTTGGCTGGCTACTGGGGTGGAGTAAAACCAGCAGCTGCTGGCATGGAGCATTATGATACTGCACTGGCATATCCAGTTCAATCACCCGGTGTACTAGGCAATCAACCAGACATTGTTATGGACAGTCTATCTGTTCATGGCCTTGGCTTGGTGCATCCGAAGAAGGTGTTTAACTTCTACAATGAGCTTCATGCTTACTTGGCATCATGCGGAGTAGATGGAGTAAAAGTAGATGTTCAAAACATTATTGAAACCCTTGGTGCTGGCCATGGTGGAAGAGTGTCTCTGACTCGCAGCTATCATCAAGCCCTTGAAGCCTCAATCGCACAAAACTTCCCTGACAATGGTTGCATTGCTTGCATGTGCCATAACACTGATGGAATATATAGTGCCAAGCAGACTGCTGTAGCGAGAGTTTCTGATGACTTCTTTCCTCGAGACCCTGCTTCCCACATGATCCATATTTCCTCGGTGGCTTACAACAGTCTCTTCCTAGGAGAATTTATGCTGCCTGATTGGGATATGTTCCAAGTAAGTCAAACATGAATTTGTTGAGTACTTGCCAGTTGCCATTGGCAATTGATGCAACCACTTTTAGTATGTGATGTATAAAGGAATTTATGGGTTGCAGAGTTTACACCCAGCTGCAGAATATCACGGTGCAGCTCGTGCAATTGGTGGATGCCCCATCTATGTGAGGTAACATTTGCTAAATTCCTGCCATTCATCTGGACTGACTTTTGAAGATGAAATTTAGTAAAATAGAATTATCTTCTTGTTCTTTTTTTTTTTTTCAAAATTTTCTTGTTTTTCTCTTTGCAGTGATAAGCCTGGCAACCACAACTTTGAGATGTTGAAAAAGCTGGTCCTTCCTGATGGTTCAATTCTTCGTGCTCAACTTCCTGGCAGACCAACCCGTGACTGTCTCTTTGCTGATCCGGCGAGAGATGGGACCAGGTACACTAACTTTTTTCCATTCTACATGTTTCGACATTTCTGTTTTGAGTGTTCTTTATTTAGCCTATTCCTCAAACAAATTGTATTTTGCAGCTTGCTAAAGATCCTCGAACAAATTTTATTTTGCAGCTTGCTTAAGGTATGGAATGTGAACAAATGCACTGGTGTGGTTGGTGTGTTCAACTGCCAAGGTGCTGGATGGTGTAAGATTGAAAAGAAGACTCGCATTCATGATGCATCTCCTCGTACTCTAACTGCCTCTGTTTGTGCTACTGATGTTGACTGTATTGCTGAAGTTGCTGGTGCAGATTGGAATGGTGAGACAGTGGTGTATGCCCATAGATCAGGTACATTATATGGCAACTCATTCTAACAGCAAGTGACTTGTAAATGCCACTGTAGAAGGGAAACAGAGGCACGTCAGATGTTGCTGAAGCAAATATGTGTACATGTTTTGTCTTGGTCTGGCTCTTTCTGGGGAAGCTTTAAGCCAATGGAAGGGCAGAGGGGGGGGGGGGTGGGGGGGCGCAGGGGAGAGGTGGAACTTGACTTGATTTTTCCATTTCATTTTATTGACAGTGATCCAATCTCTAAGGAGGTTCTAGACTAACAGAGAAATGTCGTTTTAAAATTACAGGGGAGGTTGTTCGGCTACCTAAAGGTGCCTCAGTGTCAGTAACGCTGAAAGTTCTTGAATATGAACTCTTTCATTTTTGTCCAGTTAACGTAAGTCTTTCTTGAGTGATTTTTCCATATTCTATCTGGGTGCTATATTTATCCAGTCTCAGTGTTTGCTTAAACGATGTTGCTCATTGTTGATGATGTAGGAGATCGCTTCAAATATTTCATTTGCACCGATCGGCTTGCTTGACATGTTAAATGCTGGTGGAGCTGTGGACCAGGTCGAAATCCATGTGGTCTCTGACAAGAAGCCAGGGCTTTATGATGGTGAAGTCTCCTCAGAACTGACAACTTCTCTCAGTGAAAACGGGTCAGCAACTGCAACCGTTGCCTTGAAAGTCAGGGGATGTGGAAGGTTTGGCGCTTATTCTTCCCAGCGCCCACTGATTTGCACTGTGGACAACATCGAGTTTGAATTCAACTACGACTCAAACACTGGACTTGTAAACCTGACCCTTCCAGTTCCAGTGGAAGAGATGTACTGGTGGACTGTGGAGATCCAAGTTTAGATAGCCTGCACGGATTATATCAAAATATCCCAACTAGAATATCATGCAATTGGCCCCGGATTAATGTATGACTTGTCGTGATTAGACTGCATTTCACAATATGGTTGAGCTGGAGAAATCCAATTGCAGTTGGAATCACCGAAGACCTTTGTTGTTGTACTACATTTATGGTTAAATAAAAGTGCCTTTGCCTGTGTTTAACAATTGATATTCACAAGCAACTTGCAAGGATAAACTACTGACTTTGAGTATTCACTACCAACTTGTAAGGATAAACTAGTAACTTTGAGTATTCACTAGCAACTTGCAAGGATAAACTGCCAACTTTTTAAGTTCTTCGTGGGTGCCCGGACAAATGGCCAATTAAAATGGTGTCAGAAAAAACAATGCTTTCCCTCTTTTTTGTGCACGAATATACTTTTTCTAATTTTGATTTATCGTATGACAGATACATGCTAAAAAGGTGCTAGAATATGGCACCACAAGATGAACCCTATTGCACTGCAGTTGTTGCTGAAAGGTTCTCTGCACACAACTACTCAACTGGTTTACCCTGCATGCTAGTGTTCTTATTCTTGTACTTCTTTATCTCCAAGTCTAAGCTTCTGTGCAGAAGCCGAGTTGAATATCAGGGTTTATGAAGAGCAGTGAAATAGTGGAATATGTAATGTGTTGCTTCATAGTTCTCTGGCAATATTCTCTCTTAAAGCACTGAGGCCCTGGATGTCAAGGGCACTGAAAATGGGATGGTTACCCTGCAGCAATCTTGAGTTTGTAATGATGATCTCAAAAATGGAACAGCAAAGAAACAATAAACAAATGCTGAAGTTTCCTGGTAGGTTTTGAATCCAGCTGTGCCTGGATTTATATCATATGACAGCAGAATCTTCATCAATTGACCTTAAATGTTCATGTAGACTTCCCATACCCAAGACAACATAACAATGGTCAATGATCTTCTGACTATGATTTATCAGCCCTAAAGATTTTGTTGGTAAGAATAGCAAAGAAACAATGTATCTAAAGCTCTCAATTCTTTCACTTTCGTCAAAATTGCAGTCCTTTCCTTGTTACACTGTACTGTAGCAGCCCAAAAGTCCGAGAAAATGGAAAAGAAGCCTGAAACAACCATTCCCAACCATGATGTATGCCAAAGCCTAGACTTATCACATAAAAAATACCATTGATGAAACAACCAAGATTATGAAATCGGTATTTACCAATAATCCTTGCAAGAACATGTACCATTAACAAATTTGTGAAAACGAACCCGATCTCTAACAATGATTTCCCGTGCATATATTTTACTGATAATCTTTATCACTTCATGGCAGTCCTCACAAGCTCGTAGATTCTTTGTTATCCTAATTGCACCTGGTGCTTCAATCTTTAGCAGGCCATAACCAATGGCCAATCTCTCACTATGCTCATATAGATTGTCTTCCTTTTCTTCATCACACACATTGTGCCCTATAGCAGATATATATGGTTTGTGACCAAATCTACGAATCTTCACAGAAAAATCCTTCAAAATTCTTCTTATCTCCTGTGCCTCAGGGTGGGACCAGTCACCCATGACAAACTCATTCACAAAGCCATCAACCTCAATGGAGGTGCACCCTGGCATGGCCTTGATGCCCACCTCCTTCATTTTCTTCCTTACGTGGCTCATCTTCTCCCACTGTGAAACAGAAGCATACATGTTTCCAAGGATGAGATAGTTTTCTGGATTCAGGGGCTCCAAATCTAGAAGGTGATCAGCAACATATTCAGCTTGTGTCAACATCCCATTCTTCTTGCAGCCCACTAATAATGTTCGCCAAATTGTAGGATCCGCTGCAATGGGTAAGGTTTTAACAAAACTGAAAGCTTCGTCAACCAGACCACCTCGACACAGTACATCAACCATACAACCATAATGCTCCAACAATGGTTCTATTCCAAACTCTAGCATGTTTGACCAATGCCTTCGACCTTCCAAAACCAGTCCACCATGAGCACATGCAGTTAATAGACCAACAAATGTTACATGGTTGGGTTTGACCTGAAAAGATTTTAACAGGATCAAGCCAAGCATGCAATACATATCAAATGGAACTTTCTGCAAATTTTGTGCATCACAAGCTAGCATAACTGCATAAGTAGAATGGTCTAAGCCTTTGCATCACAGAACACAAACTTTTATGCCTGTCTAAGCCTTTGTAGGTTTATCACTTCATTAACTACATTTAATTTACATGAAAAATCATACAAACAATCATATTCCATGGCGAACACTGAGAATATTATGAAAAAGCTCATGATTCATTTAGTGCCGAAGATTAATAAGCATACAAGATTCTTTTGCATGAAAAGTTATAGCTACTCTTTTATCTTCGTTACCTTTGCCTCTTCCATCCTATAAAACTCCTCTAGTGCATCCTCTGCAAGCCCATTAATGGCCAGTCCAACAATCAATGAGCTCCAAGCTTTACCATCTTTTACTGGCATATCATTGAAAATTTCCTTCGCTCTCTCTATATACCCACACTTAGCATACATATTAACTAATGCTGTACTTAGCTCAATATCAATATTCATCATCCTTTTCTTCATATACACATGAATCCAAGTCCCCGTATCCAGGGCTCCTGCCACAGCACATGCAGAAATCACACTAACTAATGAAACCTCGTCAGGTTCAATGCCTACCATTTGCATTTCCCGAAACGTACCCAGAGCCTCATTGACCATCCCCACTCTCGCATACCCACTTATCATCGTACTCCAAGAAACCAAATTCCTCTCAGGAATTTCATCAAACACCTTCCTAGCAAGCCATATCTCTTCACACTTAGCATAGAAATTCACCAAAGAAGTTTGCACAAAGGAATTCAAACCAAACCCAGATTGCAAAACACGCGTATGAACCTGACAACCTTCTTCAAAAGCCGCTAAAATTGAGCATGCTTTGAGCACAAATGCCACCGTAAAAGTGTTTGCTTTTGGGTATCCTCTCCTGACTATCCTTCTGTACAAAAAAATGGGTTCTTTAGACGGGTTTGATGTATATAAAAGACCCCTTATAAAAGAATTGCAAGCGAAGATGTTCGGATTGGGAATTTTAGCAAGAACTTTGCGGGCATAGTGGATGCTGCCATGTGGAGAAAGTGCCGAGAAGGTGAGGATCTTGGAGAGCAAGAAGGAGACGGCGCAGACAGGGAGGAGGCGCGTGAGTATACGCGCGTGGATTTGGCGGAGCACGCCCAAGTTGGGACATTTTCGTATCAGAGAAACAAGCCGCTTTTCTTCTTCTCCTTCCAGCTCTTCTTTGTCGGCTAAGTTCCGACCCGCACGAAAGGCGTAACGAGGACACTGTGTCTCGGAGAGGTGTTCGATGAATTACGGTTCCCGTTAGGGTTTAACGTTAAACCGTTTTGAGGTTGTCTATTCCTGCATCCTATTTTTAATAATATAACTGGTTTTATTATTATTATTTTTTAAAAAAGGTAATTTTAGCCGGGAAAATGCGGCCAGTGTGCATTTGAAGTTGCAACTTGCAAACGTGTTGAGAAGCTCCTGTGCCCATTGAGTTTTTTGGGGCGGGAGAGAAAAATAAGAGTAAAAAATGAAAAGAATGAAAGGTAAAAATAAGAAAAAATAATATCTATTTTTGTGCCATAGTGCGAAGATGGAAAATTAGTTTTTGTTTTTGTTTTTGTTTTTTTTTTCTAATGAGTGGAAAGTGAGGGAATAAAACAATACATGTTACAATTCTAAATTTGTTTTTATACAAAAGTTAATGAATATTAGTAAAAAAAAAAATTAATACGAATAAATTTATAATTTCATGTATTAAATAAAAAAAATTAATAAATTTTCTTTTAAAATTAAAAATAATAGATTTGACAAACTAAAATTTTAGTACTGTCAACTAAACAAATTAACATTGAAGATACTAAATCTCAGCTCTACTTAATTCTTTTTTTCCTTTTTCCCTCTAATTATATATCATACCATTACAATTACATTTACAATTAGAAAAGCAAGCTGAGATCATTGTGCTGAGGTTTACAAGTTGAAACCTAAAAATCAGAGGGTCATGCCCTGAGAAACTAGGCTCGGTTTGGTACGATACCATGATTATCATTCTAGAAAACTAATCTCGCTTTATAGTTGTGCTTTATTTTCTTCTTTTGAATGTGTCGGCGTCAAGGTTTGAAATTATTGTCATTAAGAATCCAACAACTTCTTAACTGTTCCGTTATCAAAACCCGTGGGTTGGTTGCTAGTTGACCTTTCTTCTTCTTTTTGGTTTGCGAGAAGAATTAAAAACTGAATCCTTAACCTGAAACTGAAAGTCTGGATGAGCTTACTGCTGAACCTTAAATTAGTTTACGCATTCGATTCATCTCAAAGAAGGGTTAACATAATCAATGGTGTTGGGCCAACACGACCAACAGATAGATAGAATGCACATGTTACACACGCGTGTTTTCGTCAAGAAGACAAGAAATCGGTCAATAAGACCCGATCGCATTTTAACACGTATCGACATAGATTATTGAAACTACTCCAAATAAAAAGAAAACAACTAGTAAATTTCCAAAAGCGACTCAAAAGCATCATAATATAGACAGCTAGTTAAAAAAAAAAAAAAAAAAATCACTTCCGAAGGAATTAACAAAGGAATCATGATAAACTTGGATTTGTTCTTTTTTCCTGAGAATGAAAGCAACGGTAACAATTTGGTTACATTAAATGAAAATGAATTTTGACCCAGATTGGTATATATATATTCTGTATATCTCCCCAAGTTCCTTTGCTAATTTGAAGTGTACGATACACAAATATGAACTTCTAGAGATGTATGGTATGTGAAATGTAATCAATTTCTTCTATAGGTTGTGATTTGATAATAAGTTCCCTTTTCTTTAACTTACACACACCTCTACGAGAGCGACCAAAAATGATTTCGCTGACAATGGAAATTAATCGTGGCGTATGCCCAGCAGATAGGCAGCAATTTAAGGACTACTTTTAGGAGCTTCCATTACAGGGGTATCAGCTAGCGTAACAATGTTTCTCTTTTTGGCTTCTTTGCTCCTTGAACATGATTAATTAAGTTACACCTAATAGTCTTGATTAATTGAAGTACAGAAGTACGAATGTGATGTACAGATATACTTAGCATCAAAATTAGGAAACATGGCCACATGCAATCATTATTAAGTTAAAGAGTGTGTGGATGATAATCATCAAAGCATACAATCCCATCTCCCTGGCTAGTAGGAGTGATGCGAGAATCTTCTCCTAAGCAATGTACATGGAATGCTAAGTTAAAGTAGTATCAAATTTAATAACTACCCTAAGTTTGGTAGATCGACATCGATAATGAAGCCACAAGAAAGAGAGAGAGAGAGAGAGAGAGAGAGAGAGATTGCCATGGTATCTAACAAGTACGATGGAGTCTTGCATTACATGCCATAGCTAGCATGGTTAATTTCAAGAATTAGGCTTCGAAATCACTAATTAATTAGGTCATCAACTCTTCTTTACTCAAAACCCATTCCAACCTCGTGGGTAAAGACATTAATGTGATGCTAGCCACCATGAAGTTAGGAAAAGCAAGACGTTTTACAAGGTAGGAAAACCACATATTGTTGAGGAACACGTGTGTGCCCATATGCACCAATGGTAGAGGATGATCAAATGCTCTAGAAATGCACACGAAAAGGGAAGTTCAAGTTATACCTTCTTTCCACTGCTAAACCCCCCTGTTCGAACCTTTAAGGGAAAAAGCTTGCTAAGAAATACAATGGACCAAAATCTTTGTGTGATGTAATGTAAACAGAATACAGTAATCTCATGCATATACGCAAATAAATAATAATAATAATAATAGTGGATAAATACCAATCTGACGTGAGGTATGCTATAATTTTATACCGCAGAGAAATCCCCTCGTGCAGAATTCCCAGTACGCAAGTGAACCAACTTTTGATGAGTGGTCGGGAATTAATTTGCAATTGGGTGTCTGTTAAATTCAATAAACATTATGTGGAATATTTTAAATGGCATAGACAGGTGGATGATATGAATCATATAGCCTATGAAATTTTGTTAGTATGAAAGCGTAAAGGTCTACTATATTTGTAAAAATTTATAATTGAATATAAAAATAACATAATTAGAATATAAGACCATTTAATTATATAATTTTAATATATTTAAAAAAATCATTTATTTAAAAAGTTAAACTATTAAGTAAAACCCAATTATATCAATATAAATAAACAAATATTAGTTATATATGGGAGTTACTAGAGGTATCTAATTAGTAATTAACCATTTAAATTATTTGCGAAGTTTTTGGGCCTTCATTTAGAGAATTTAGAGTAAGAGAAGTGAAATGAGAAAATGGTGTGAGTAGAACAAAAGGGGCTTAGGATTTTATCATAATCTTAATGCTTCTGTTTTAATTATACTTTGTTTCTCTACCCAGTCCTCTTTTTGGTTCAGTTAAACAAAAAACAAATCCCAACTTGAGATAAATAAAGGAAAAAAAACAACCTTTTGTCTTCTTCTTTTTCCATCCGGCTCTAATGAATAACTACACGAAACGGCATAATGCATCAAGAAAAGCATTAATGCATTAATAGAAAGCCATGAATGACCACGCTCTAGATGTAATTTCCCATGACGATTGGCATCCGAAACGAACGAGTTTAGAAATATCAAACTTTATTAAACGACATAGCAAATAAGGGATGTTTGCGGTTGGACTTCACGTAAATTACCACACCATAAGCATCACTAGTTTCACTTCTAGACATAAGGCATTCGTGATGACAAAATAGTTGCATAAAAGCAAGATATTGATCGCTACGATGTCGTTTAACGACTACTTCTATTCGTCACAAAGATAATCGTAGAGACGTTTTCCTAGAAATCTCTAAAGCAAAAACAGTGATATTTTATTGGGAATATCTCGGTCAATGACTCAATTTTAAGAATATCGGCCCTTACCAATTAGTTGTATAGAAAAGAGGAAAAAAAAAAAAAAAAGACTCTCTACGTTATAATGCTCTTCGTTTCCTGGAAAAGAAAAAATAAAAGCCAAAAAGGAAAAAAAATTAACGAGCAATCACCGATCCTAATAAAAATGTAACTACCAATAATCAAATAAACTTTCCTTAGTTAATGATAGCATAGAGCTTATCACGTTAGTAAAATTTCAAATTTTAGACTTCAATAACATAATATAATTTATATTAAAATTACTTCAATTCTTAATTTTAAATTTAAGATTCAAATTCTATAAACCGTCGAACCAATTAAAAAAAAAAAAAAGGAAATAAAACATAATTTATGTTGGCACGGAAAAGGGAATCAGTCATGATTTTGTTCGCCCAAACCAAAAAGAAGACTTAGAAGTGTGTCTTAGCCACCGGAAAGTGTAGTTCTATTCCGTTTATTTTTCTCGCAAACAAGAAGGAAGTTTGCTAAATCCGGCTTTTTGGGCCACATGTTTCGCCCGAGACAGAAAGTTTTTGGGATAAAATGATTGCTTTATGATTAATATTATTTGAAAAAAAATTGATTGATTTAGCTTTTTTTTTTTTTTTTTGTTCCCTTGCCTTTTTGGCTTTTCAGGGTCACTGAATCGTCAAATCACAGTCACTCCTAATTTGAGTCGTTATCAAGACATACAATAATATTAAGTATATATTTTTTAAAATTATTTTTTTAGCAGAATTCTCTTTAATGAAATTTAAGCATTACTCTTTTTTTTTTTAATTATTTTCTACAACCAAAATAAAACGTCACTCAGCTTTAGTTGTGATATGCACCTTACGTCAAACACGTTACCAAAAATGCTCTAACGAAGGAGATATGTAATCACAGTTTCTTTTAAAAATAAAATTTCTGCTAAAAACATGGTAGAAAGGGACCTTGGGGAAGTGCATAGGTATGGCTGTAGGGGTTTTATGCACTTTTTCGTGTAATGGATCGAAAGTCAGAGAATGCCGAAGAGATCCTTTCGTGTCAATCTCCTGTATCCTCTCAGGCCATACCACAAAAGTCATCTCCAAGAGGACAACCCGCTCCCACCCCCACCACTCTCTCTCTCTCTCTCTCTCTCTCGCGTTCCTGTTCTTTGTTTGTGCATCTCTCTATAAATGTGCGTGAAACAACATGGCCTCGAACACATTCCAGGCCTAGCTATAATTCTCGCCATTAAACTTTCAAAGTACCTCCAGTGTTGTCATTTCTGTCTGTCTTACAAAAGAAGCAAGGACATGATGGCCTTACAGAGACTTCTCTGTCCATTCTCCATGATCTTTTTGATCCTCTTCTTTCTCCCTGTCATCAATATCCCACGTTACGAGTGTTTACAAGATCATCATCCGGACCCACTTCATAATTACCCTGACAAAGCATCTGCTTATGATGCTTCGCCCCAAGCTTACCCCCACGACTACATTACCAAGGCCCGTGATAGCATGCCCAAGTTCAATAGCATGGTCAAGTTGAGATGGGATGTTTTTAGTTTAAAGAGCTTTGAAATGGTGGGCAACACCAGATCTTCAACTTCTGCTAGAAAATTTAGCGTTGCTGATTTTGGAGCTAAAGCTGATGGAGCTGATGATACAGAGGTAATTACTATAATCACACAAGTTATAGGCATGAATGGAAGATTAGTTGGTCAGGCCATAAACTCTTGATCGACTTGTTGTATATCAAATTAAAAAAATAATAAAAAGAAGCTATGGTTAATAATATAAAATATATTTTAATATATAAAATTCTTATATTATAAAATTTAAATAATAATTATATGTAAAAAATTTATTTTTATTTTTATAAAATAATTATTTTTTATAATATTTTTATCATCATATTGTTTAAATATAAATATTTGTTATATTTATTTAATTTTTTATAAATATAATTTATTTATAATTTTAAATTATAAAAATTTAATTTATTTTTTATTTTAAATAAATTTTATTTATCATACGATATAAAATTATAAGAGAATTATATATTAAAAAAATTAAAACAAAAATCTCCACAAACATAATTGCTTACCTAATACTAATACAGTCAACTTAAAAAGTTTTTAAATTGTATATTGTTGATAATGTTGTGGCTACAATCAAAGAAAAAGAGAGTACACGGACTGAGAAAAGTTCGGTAATAAAATTCAACCTCAACTCAACTCCCTATTTCATTGGGTCAGAAAAACTGAAAAAAACCTAACCCCACCCACCCCCTCGGTTCCCTTAATCAACTGCAATCATTGCTGCTAATGTAACCGCAATAATAGCTAATGGGGTCGTTATGCCTACCATGGCATTACAGTACCTACCCAACTTAACTACCTGCAATTTAGAGGCTTGAGTCATAGTAAACTTTGAAGCTTGAGCAACAAGTCTAAACTCTACGAGTCTAAACTGAAAGGGAATTTATTATCTAAGTATGCATATACATAATTGGACGCATGAATGTTACCTGATTCATATGTATATGGGAACTATTTAAGGCATTTGAGAAGGCATGGAAGGGAGCTTGTTCGACTAAGGGAGCTGTTCTTGTGGTGCCTGATAACAACTATGTGCTTAAGCCAGTTACATTCAGGGGTCCCTGCAAATCAGATGTCACGTTCCAGGTGAGGTTAATTATTTGTCTCCCCCTTCATTGTCAAATTCCAGTTTTGGGGATGATGAATGATGAGTGTTTGATTGATGATTTCGCGAGAAATTGTAGATTTATGGGACCATTGAAGCTTCTGGGGATCGATCAGACTATGAAGATGGTACGCAGTGGCTTTTCTTTGATAGTGTAAAAAATTTGTTGGTGGAAGGTGGCGGCACCATAGATGGAAATGGGAGAATATGGTGGCAAAACTCATGCAAAATCAACAAAAACCTCGTAAGCTATTTTCACGTCAAATTATTCAATTTTTGTGATGTATAAGCTTTCCTTTTTACTTAATATCTTCGTTAAGATTAACTCTTCTTGTTCATTTCATGATTTGCAGCCCTGCAAGGACGCGCCAACGGTATGTAATGCATATCCAGTTGGTGAATTTTTGTTTTTAAATCTCCAAATGACATTACTTTTAAACCATATGTGTGCATTTGTAGCTCCGATCAAGCAGCGATGCAACTTTTATTTACTCCCTCATTTAAATTTTGAGTGTCTTTCCTTAAAAATAAGTTTTTTTTTTTTTTTTCTTCTGTGAATTAAAGCTTTTAGGTGTTACTGATATTCATATGAAATAGTCCTAAAAATAATTCCTGCGATGACTATATTTTTACCATATATATACAGATACAATCTATACCCTTAATTAAAAATATTACAATCGGTATCCATTCAAATTTAACTTTCAATCTGTTTTTAGAAAATGTTTTGAAATTTTCAAGTATGCAAAAGGCTTATCTCATGTAGGATTGTTACAGATACAGCGTGCAGTAAATAAGATTAGCACGTGGTACATTGCCATTAAATGTGGTTATTCCCATAAAATTAGAAGATCATAAGATCGACTCAAATTTGTTAACAATCAAGCCTTAGAGCACGGGGTAGCCTTACAACTATTTTGAGCTTACTTTGAACACCACTCCTTCCTTTACAGATATTTATAAGGGAGTCTAGTTTTTTGTGAGTAGAATGCACCTTCTTGATGACCATACCGACACCCCAATGCTCAGTTGATCATATAACTCCATTAATCAAACGTGCAGGCCGTCACCTTCTATAACTGCAATAACTTGGTTGTGAAGAACCTCAAAATCCAGAATTCACAACAATTTCACATCTCATTTGACAGTAGCAAGAATGTTCAGGTCTCCAATCTCGAGGTAACTTCACCAGCGGAAAGCCCCAACACTGACGGAATCCATGTTACAGCCACCCAAAACATCCAGATTACAAAATGTGTAATAGCAACAGGTACATAGGTGTGTGTCTATATAATTGGAGTGCATGTGTGCAAATTTTATTGCCTTTGACTAATTCATATTTGCAATTCATGAAGGTGATGACTGCATCTCAATTATCAGCGGATCCCAAAATGTGAAAGCAACAGACATAACCTGTGGACCTGGCCATGGAATCAGGTTTCTAAACCAAATAACCAATATAACCTCTAAAATCGTGCACAATCTCTCTACAGTAGCAACTATATAAATTTATTTTCCTAGTTTCCATTGCAGTAACTATAGTCATAATAATAATAATAATAATTATTTTTTTTTTTTAATTCGTCTGATGCTGAACGCAGCATTGGAAGCTTAGGTGCCAACAATTCCAAAGCTTATGTTTCAAGAGTAACGATAAACGGCGCTAAGCTTTCTGGTACCACGAATGGTGTTAGGATCAAGACATGGCAGGTAATGTATTCAATATCCCAAGTAACTACAGTGAAATATAAATAGACCATGATGATTGATGAATACTTGCACGTTTGAATATAAACAATCCCACATTGTCTTAAAATGCGCAGGGAGGATCTGGCACTGCAAGCAACATCAAGTTTCAAAATATTGAAATGGACAATGTCACATACCCCATCATTATAGATCAATATTACTGTGACCAACCGACACCGTGCAAAGAACAGGTAAGGGGCCCCAACCCGCAAGTCTTGACAAACTAACGAGGGGATATGAACCCTTAATTTTTCACTTGTTAAAGAAAATTACTCCATTGATTGTTGCAGAGCTCAGCAGTTCAAGTGAAAAATGTGGTGTACAGGAACATCAAGGGGACTAGTGCTTCCGATGTGGCTATAAAATTTGATTGCAGCAAGAGCAATTCATGTCAAGGAATTCTGTTGCAAAATGTAGACTTAGAAACAAAAGGAGGGGTTAAAGCCAAAGCTGCCTGCAGCAATGCTAAATTAGCTGAATTGGGCACCGTTTCTCCACAGTGTCCTTGACAGAATCTAGCATATTTATTAGTTTGGAAGTTACAATAATCAATATATACATAGTTAAATATAAGAACCAATAACAGTTAATAAACACATAAACATTTTGATTCTTTGGTTCTTTATGAGTTCTATTTGCAGTTCAAGTGAGTCAATGACGATAAGGACTGGACAAAACTTCCGGAGGATTGAGGTAACTGCAACTACAAGGTTCCCTACATAGCACTGCACCATCCTGTTTTTTAATTGGAGAATTGAACTTTTTCAACTATCTCTTCACTCTAAAATCATGGCATATAAACATTTTTCTATATATTAATTTTCATATGAAATCATAGGTTGATTTCGAGGCAGTATTTACCATGATATTTTAGTTAAGGCATCATATTTATTATTGTCTTCTTTTGTTCTTGAAATTCTCAGGTTTTGTTGGGTTAAGATTGCACGGGGAATCATTGGACTGCAGAGAGAGGATTAAGTGCAGCAATAGCTAGTTGATTTGATGCCTATACATCACACCAAAGAACAGAATAGTTTATTGTTAATTTACAAGAATAAAGCTTTTAGACGAGTAGATGTATTTGCTGTACAATATCCTAAATTGATTTTCTGCCGTTATTGCGATTCGAAGTAATTTATCCACTACCAATTGCATAATCTAGTGATAATTTCATCAATTATCGCTCCAATTTTGGCATTTTTATATTAAATGAAAACTCCGAACTCTTACTACTTTATGCATTGCTTGTGAGTTGAGAAAAAAAAAAAAAAAATGTTAGAGTAAGATGAGTACAATCTTTAATAATAGTCAACATTATCCTCATTAGTTCCCTTAATATCTCCTCTTTCAATAAAATATACTTCTAGATCTCTCACTACATTTTAGTAATTAAACATTTAAATTTTTATTTTTGAGTTATTAAGTTATAATCTTGAAAAGAATGTATAAATTCTACGTGAATGACTAGAATTATTTCATGCCAATAAATTTCTTAATAAATAAAATAATATATATCCGAAGATCCATTTTTAAGTAGCTTTAAAGCTTGTTGTACTAAATATGTATTAGAACATTATTAGTCGTGGGGTTAGAGATGATTATGGAAATGCAATGAGAGAAGCCTTTTCCCAATGGGGATGATCATAGACCTTTGATTTATTTGTAATATGTTTGTTGGCAATGAAAACGCCTACTGCTAACGTCGGTTGCATTTTGTTGATAAATTGTTCTCGTAAAGGAGAAGCTTATGGGGGAAATCTGTGGTGGGTTGGCAAATAAATCTCCTTGAGATTATACCCTTTCCTTCTTTCTTTTTTTTCCCCTCTTTCTCATACCAATGAGAAAGAATGAGTTAAAAGTAGTAACTTAGTAATTTAATATAACTTTTTTCATATTAATTTAAATTCAAGCTTAAATCTTTGCATTAATTTTACATTTATAAAAAATAAGATGTAAAATAATAATATTTTAGATTAATTAATATTAAAATTAAATATTAAAAAATCCACTTAGATCAAACTTGACTCATAAAAGAAGTTAAACAAAGGTAAAAACAAATAATTTTGACCTTAAACTCCACCATAATTGCTATAATTAATATATTTGCGATACAATTTATTACGATGTAATCCGAGATTTAAAACGAAGCTGCCTAAAATTTTAAGTACACGAGTACTGGGTAACTGGGCCAACGCCCAACGGCCTCATTCTGTTCGGGGCTTTCTTTCCCCTGGCCACCCATAAGCCCTGTTTGGTATTGCCGTTCTAGGTTGAGGGGCAGGTGAAAATTTATTGATCTCAAAGACTGTTGGCTTCCCCCAGAAAAAGGACGTCAGTTATGTGCGTACCTACAGACACCACGTCGGCAGTCAGCCGAATCTACCTCTGTACGAGCTAATTGCACAATCTAACAGTCAGCACGTATTGGATGATCAAGACTTCCGGTAACAATTGTATAAACCTGATACCAAAGTGCTTGCGTGATTAACTCAGTCAGCTAAATAGTTTACAAGTAAACGAAAGAAAAAATATTAAAAAAAAAAAAGAAGCTTTTTTCCTTTTTTTTTTTTGAAGCAACCGTCGTCACAGTCAAGTAAAAAAGGACAACTTTGGGAACCGGAAGATAGGAGGACAAGTCAACTGGTTGCGTGAGACGAGGAAGGTTACAGCCGAAACTTTTACCGCATAAATGTCTCCAAAACTTACACTTCAAGTTCTCTCTTGAGCTTTACAGCTTCCGTTCTGTTGTGCAGCCTTTGTTGTTTTTTCTTGTGAAAGTAAACAAGATTAAAAAAAAAAAAAAAAAAAAGGCAATA
This sequence comes from Rhizophora apiculata, assembly GCA_037832385.1. Taxonomy (NCBI): domain Eukaryota; kingdom Viridiplantae; phylum Streptophyta; class Magnoliopsida; order Malpighiales; family Rhizophoraceae; genus Rhizophora; species Rhizophora apiculata. The sequence continues at coordinate 5,054,704 of CM075424.1, read as the reverse complement.
AAGAAATGCGCAAGTGGGGACGGACAGTGTGGATCTTGTCTGTCACGTCTTAACAACCCTCTCTCTGTGTCGGTGTGGCTCAACTTGATAATTGTTTACTTACTTTGGGATTTTTTTTTTTTTTTTTTGGAAATATGTCATTACTGGCATCACCCACCGAATGGCGACGTTTCTCCTAATGCAGACACCCATCTAGAAATTTTGTGGGTTTTCGCAGCTGGATTGTTGGGTGCGTTTTGTTTTGTACCAAAAGAAAAAAAACAAAAATGAGATCTTGAAGTTACTGCGTTTTGTGTGGATTTGAGTGTAATTGAGCAATCTTCTGATAGCTGAAGAAAGCAATGGATTCAGAAGGAGATGCAGGGGTTGGTACCATACTGAAAGACTCTGCTTAATGCTTGATGTGTTTTGATGGGCTCTTTCCGATTTGTATTCATTTGCCAGTTGTTTGTCGGATTCTGATGTCAATTTTCTTCTTGCTCGATTGCATTGTGATTTGCTTTTCATTTCACGAGTCATTGCACGACAATTGGGTTCAAAGATTCGTTCTTTATGCCATGATTGGATCCCTGAAGTCTGAAGAACAAAGGGAAATAAGATTATGCGGCTGCCTTTTCTCTTCCCTTTGATATGCTTGGACATGAATCATATGCTAAGCAGTCTGTTTTCCTTTAGCCCACCGTTTCCTAGATCTAAATGGGATCACATGTATAGCTGCAAAGAGCTCGTTCCTCTGCTTTTCTTTTGTTATTATTAGTTTAATTGTTGTCATTCGTATGCTTTATCTGGTAATACTTATAGTCTCTTTTTGTTTCCCTTGAGTTATGCGTCCACTTCGCTGCACTAGATCTCTGAAAGTAACACCATGAGTACTGATCTGCTTTGTTCAGCTCCTTTTGGTGTTAGGCTTCTCTAACCATTGTTTATACTTGAAGTTGATCAGACGTCTTGAAATGTCTACCTATTTTTCTTTTTTCTGTGCAGTTTAATCTGGTCTGAAAGTGTATGTCATTGGATTCACTTCTGACTTTGGACTCTCTTTTTTTCGTTATGCAGACAAAAAATTTGAAACAAACCAATCTGCAAGTCTGCCAGATCTGCAGTGATGAAATTGGTACAACTGTGGATGGAGAGCCTTTTGTTGCTTGCCATGTTTGTGCATTTCCAGTTTGCCGCCCTTGTTATGAGTATGAGAGGAAAGACGGTAATCAGTCTTGTCCTCAGTGCAAGACCAAATACAAGAGGCATAAAGGTAGTTCAAAACCCTTTATTGCTCCTTTTACCTTCAACGCTTATAGAGATACAAAGCAACAGATAAATTTTGGTTGTTGATCATTATCAGGTAGCCCTGCCATTCGTGGGGAAGAAGTGGAAGTTGTTGATGATGCTGATGTGGGAAAAAAGTTGAATCCCAATTCATCAGGTGTTTTGGATGATAAAAATAAGGTAGAGCACATGCTGGGTTGGGACGCAGGCTCCGGTCGGAAGGAGTATGTTGCACCTACAAACTATGATAAAGATGTTTCTCTTAACCAAATTCCTTATCTGGCTGGTGGACGATCGGTATGTGGTAGATTTACCCCATTGTTGACTTCTTAACATTTGGTTGTCTCTCCATGACAAGAGGATAAAAATTGGCTACGTAAATACTTTAGGTTTCAGGGGACTTATCAGCTGCATCACTTGAGCGTTACTCAATGGCTTCTCCTGAAAGCGGTAGTAGAGGTAATGGTTAGATATAGGTTTATAGAATACCTTGATCACTTTATGTATGTATTCTTCTATTTGGGTGTGTTTCCTTTGGTTTGACTTTTGATGTCCACATTGTAAATTTTACAGCTAATATCAGAATGACAGATCCAACAAGGGATTCTGGCCCATTAGGGTTTGGCAATGTAGCCTGGAAAGAGAGGATTGATGGTTGGAAGATGAAGCCAGAAAAGAGTGCTGCTCCAATGAGTGTTAGTCATGCACCATCTGAAGGCAGGGGTGGTGCAGATTTTGATGCTAGCACTGACGTGCTTATGGATGATTCTTTGCTGTAAGTACCTTAATGATGTGCCCTTTGCACAGACCATCTTGGTATTTGTTTCCCAATAACACTCAAAGTTCATCCATGTGACACTTTCCTGCCTCTCTTTGTTCCCCTCCAATATATTGCCTTTCTTCAGTTAGTTTCTTGATTTGGGACTTTGGATCAAATTGTTTTATTTCAAATTATATGATGAGACATGTGTTGATAGTTGCCTATTTTTCCCCCTTTTTTGTGTATGACTTGCTTGGATGGATCATGCAGTTTAACATCATCCATTTATGAGCTATTTATGTCTCGTCTTTAGTTTTTTCTTCATCCTAAATTCGACCCATTCCTGAGTTTCTCTCTTAGTTGTAATGTATTACCATGAACTAAGATTGCATTCATTTAGTTCAGTTATGGGACCACCTTGGCCTACTTGCATGGTTAGGAGCAGATATTTCATTCTTGATTGTCTTTGTCATGGCATGGCATATTTCATTGTTGTCCATTTTGGAATTCACAGTGTTCAAAGTTTACCAGCAGAGAAGGTTCTATGAGTCCAAAGCTTGATGAATCAGTTTGTCATTTGAAGATTTAAAGTGCATTGAATGTTATATTAATTGTGCTATACTAGAAGGGGCATAACATCTTTTCTATGTTAAGAAGCTATGATTGTAACTAGGGTGCTATTATATCATTTCCTTTAGGAAAAAAAAAAGTAGGTGAAGTATGTTTTCTGAATCTGTTTGTCATATGTTCATTTAATGCCAGTTTGTACCTTCATTATATCTTAATGTAATATTGATGTGATACAGAAACGATGAAACGCGTCAGCCCCTCTCGAGGAAGGTTTCTGTTCCTTCCTCCAGGATTAATCCCTATAGAATGGTCATAATGTTGCGGCTTGTTATTCTCTGCATTTTCTTACACTACCGAATAACGAATCCAGTGAGGGATGCCTACCCTCTGTGGCTATTGTCTGTTATATGTGAGATATGGTTTGCAATATCATGGATACTGGATCAATTTCCTAAGTGGCTCCCTGTGAACCGAGAGACATATCTTGACAGACTGTCTCTTAGGTATTTTCCTTGACTTGCTACCATTGTCATTTTATTCCTTAAAATCCTTAAAAGATCTGATTTTAGACTTTTTGACACCTCACAGATATGAGAAAGAAGGAGAGCCATCTCAACTGGCTGCTGTTGACATTTTTGTCAGTACAGTTGACCCTTTAAAGGAGCCTCCACTTGTCACTGCCAATACAGTCCTATCTATTCTTGCAGTTGACTATCCAGTGGACAAAGTTTCTTGCTATGTTTCAGATGATGGAGCTGCAATGTTGACATTTGAAGCTTTGTCTGAAACATCTGAATTTGCAAGAAAATGGGTTCCCTTCTGCAAGAAATATAGCATCGAACCACGAGCCCCAGAGTGGTACTTTGCACAGAAGATTGACTACCTGAAAGATAAAGTTCATCCATCATTTGTTAAAGATCGCAGAGCTATGAAGGTAGGGATTCTACAGTCTATTCAGTAATTTTACTTAAATGCTTTAGGTAGTGATTTGCATATTATGTGCCTAAATGCAAATTATTCCATTGTAGAGGGAGTACGAAGAATTTAAAGTTCGTATCAATGGGCTGGTAGCAAAGGCACAGAAAGTTCCAGATGAAGGATGGTCAATGCAAGATGGTACACCTTGGCCTGGAAATAATACCAGAGATCATCCAGGAATGATTCAGGTTTGTCAATCTCAAGTTAAACTAGTATGCTTTCATATTTAGTGGTGCTTTAGAAGACAACAAAAAATACTTGGGACAAGCTCACAAAAAATCAAGGATCCCACAATGCTCATGTACCAGCTGTGTGCTAAAATCACAATGCTGGTCTCTGCCTCTCAATGTCCTAGTCCATTTTCCTTTTAAAAGTGAAGAAGTTTTTCTCATCAGTAATCTTCTGCTGTTTAGTCTCTGATTCTGTATGTGCTGTCTGTCTATAACCTTAATAATCTACTTGCTAACAGTGATTTCTGTCGCAGCATATACTGGTTCAGTCATCTCTACTTTTTGTTGATGCTGGCCTTTGCTTAGGACTTTTGTTGCATTTCAATTTGCAGGTTTTCTTGGGCAATAGTGGTGGACTTGACAGTGAGGGCAATGAACTCCCACGTCTAGTGTATGTTTCTCGTGAAAAGCGTCCTGGTTTTCAGCATCACAAAAAGGCTGGTGCTATGAATGCACTTGTAAGTAGTTAGCTCATGAATCTTGGAGCCCTTTGTCTAGAATCTAGACAGTTATTAAACCCAGTTATATATGGCCTCTTGTACAGGTGCGTGTTTCAGCAGTTCTTACCAATGGGCCTTTCTTGTTGAATCTTGATTGTGACCATTACATAAACAATAGCAAGGCTTTGAGAGAAGCTATGTGTTTCCTAATGGATCCTAATCTTGGAAGATCAGTTTGTTATGTCCAGTTTCCCCAGAGGTTTGATGGGATTGATAAAAATGATCGATATGCCAACCGAAACACTGTGTTCTTTGATGTAAGTTAACAGATGTTCTTGGGAATATATTTATCCTCCATGTGCCAAATCCACATAGTTCATTTATTACTCTATGTTAATCTTATATGTACTTATCAAACACCTAAAGAAATGTACTTATCGAAGTTCTTTTGTGAAATTTTATGCTGTGTTAGATAAATTTAAGAGGACTGGATGGCATCCAAGGCCCTGTGTATGTGGGTACAGGATGTGTTTTCAATAGAACAGCCTTATATGGCTATGAGCCTCCTCTTAAACCGAAGCATAAAAAACCAGGAGTGTTTTCTTCATGCTTTGGTGGATCCAAAAAGAAGAGTTCTAAATCAAGTAGAAAAGACTCCAAGAAAAAATCAAGCAAAAATATTGACCCTACTGTGCCAGTATTCAACTTGGAAGATATAGAAGAAGGGGTAGAAGGTAAGCTCTCTCTCTCTCTCTCTCTCTCTCTCTTTTTTGTTTTTAATTGGCTTTGGGAAGTTATTTTGTCTGGAAGAGACTCTAAATTAATGCTGGATGCATCCATTAGCAATTCTGCTTGAAATTTATTCAAGCTTGGGGATTCTTTCATTAGTTTTTACACTTCTATCAAGCTTTATTTTAACCCATGTGCTAGTTTTTGGTGGGTATTCCAGCTGGTTTACCCCCACTCCCAGCTTCCCTCTCCCCAACCTCCATGGGCCTAGTAAAACAAAAGGTAATGGATAAGGGAGTGAAAAGAATAGGAAATGGTGATGCAGGGATGAACTTTAATTTTCTTGGTGAATATCGCTAAAGAAGATCATCAGCATAATATGAATAGGAAATGGCACTACAAGAATCATAGCAGTCGCTTTTCCTTTTAGAAAAGCTGATTTCTTTGAATTTATTTTGTTATAGGCACTGGATTTGATGATGAGAAGTCACTGCTTATGTCACAAATGACACTCGAGAAAAGGTTTGGTCAATCAGCTGTATTTGTTGCTTCTACACTTATGGAAAATGGTGGTGTTCCTGAATCTGCCACTCCAGAGTCTCTCCTCAAAGAAGCTATTCATGTCATTAGCTGTGGATATGAGGATAAGACAGACTGGGGAAATGAAGTATGTGAACGATTTTTCTCTTTAATGCCCAGTGTTATGCTCTGCTCTTTGAATGCTTCATCTCAGAAATAAGCAAGTGAACCTACTAAAAAATAAGAACCAATGTGTCCCATCTCTGACCAATTGAAACAAAAGAAGCTAGGGAAAGAAAAATTGCAATTGGCTTTTCTGAGGATATTAGCAATTGCTAACAAAATCTGTTGATATTTCTTTGTGCAGATAGGGTGGATATATGGTTCCGTCACAGAGGATATCCTAACAGGATTCAAGATGCATGCTCGAGGTTGGAAATCAATCTACTGCATACCACATCGCCCTGCCTTTAAAGGATCTGCTCCTATTAACCTTTCTGATCGTTTGAATCAAGTCCTTCGGTGGGCTTTAGGCTCAATTGAAATTCTTTTTAGTCGCCACTGCCCCATATGGTATGGTTATGGTGGAAGGTTAAAATGGCTTGAGAGATTTGCTTATGTTAACACAACCATTTATCCGGTCACATCCATTCCTCTTCTTATCTACTGTACATTGCCGGCTGTCTGTCTTCTTACAGGAAAGTTTATTATTCCACAGGTAAATACAGTTGCACCTTGTCATTGCAAAGCATCATTATCCTTAGAGGTTTCTTGCAAAGACATTACTTAACCTCCCATATAAAATTTTTTCACTGAATATCACTTGTACATTGCCATTTGCATTGTGTACCAAACAATTTTCTAGGATAGTAGAGAGCAATTTTTTAATATCTAGAATGCCAGCTGAACATAAATGCTTGATCTTTGCCACTGCAGATCAGTAACCTCGCGAGTATCTGGTTTATATCTCTCTTTCTTTCCATCTTTGCTACCGGTATTTTAGAAATGAGATGGAGTGGTGTTGGAATTGATGAGTGGTGGAGAAATGAACAATTCTGGGTTATTGGAGGTGTGTCTGCTCATCTATTTGCTGTTTTCCAAGGCTTGCTGAAAGTCCTTGCGGGCATAGATACCAATTTTACTGTCACTTCAAAGGCATCTGATGAAGAAGGGGACTTTTCTGAGCTCTACATGTTCAAATGGACTACTCTACTTATCCCTCCAACCACTCTCCTTATAGTCAACATTGTTGGAGTGGTTGCTGGTGTCTCTTATGCTATTAACAGCGGCTACCAATCTTGGGGTCCTCTCTTTGGCAAGCTATTCTTTGCTTTCTGGGTGATTATTCATCTATATCCCTTCCTCAAGGGTCTTATGGGCCGCCAAAACAGAACACCTACTATCGTTGTTGTATGGTCAATTCTCCTTGCTTCAATCTTCTCACTGCTCTGGGTTCGCGTTGATCCTTTTATGACCCGGGTGACTGGTCCAGATGTTGAGCAGTGTGGAATCAACTGTTAGAAAAAATGAGGTTGGGAATGAAGGCAACAAGGAATAAAAGTTTGAATCTTCTCTTCAGTAAACCTCAATTGGAAAAATCAATCTTGAAGGTACCCATGCCTAGCTTTGCGAAGACATTTGCTGAGGTCTTAGGTATTTCATAACAATCCTATGTTCGTTGTCACGTATTATTCTGCTTATGCTGTTCATTTTGTTTCTCCTCACGCAAATGTTCTTTAAACATTACTGGGTTAGTTCGTTGAACTGATTCGTAAGTTAAACAGTCTTCAAGATGTTGGCTTCTGTAAAAGATACTGCTCATCTTCCCCACAGTTGACATATTGTTTTTATTGTACAAGAAAGGTTCATTGTTTAACTGCTCCTGCCCTGTGTGTAATATCGAGGTTTCACATTTATTCTGGTCTTTTTCCTTGTCAACAGTATAAAGAATAGTGTATCTGGATAAGTGGGGAGGATTATCTAAGCATTGCATTCAGGACCTTAAGAAAGTATTTTATGAAGCTCATCTATCTGATTTTTAAAACATGTATCTGTATCGTAGTGCTGGGACAACTGTGGTAGCAGAAGTTTCAGGTTCCTGGTGGCTTTGTGATTAGTTCTTGTTATCAAATCCAGATGATGGTGAAACCCCCTTTTCAACGACGATAAGTTTCATTCTATCAATAAATTGAATTACTGAGTACTCGTAGAATGTTGCCTGTAAATAACAACATGCATTGTATCTATCTAATCTTATGTCGCTATACTGTATTGGGAATACCAATTAACCAAAAACCTCAAAACTGGGCAGAAGAATGTGAACATCAAAACATGCTTCATTCACTTATGGAAATATGTGAACACTAAGAATAAGAACAATTTAATCTGCTGGATTATAGTAGATAATGAGATATCATTTCTTAATTCAAAGAATTTGTTTTACGTGAAATACATATCCAACTTAATCGAATTTGTGTTTTATAAAAAATTACCATTCATACAATGGCTAGGGGCTTATACCTTCAGTTTTCATTCCCATTTAAGTTTATTTTTGAACGAAATTCAATTATTCTATTAAAAAATTATTTGACTAAATGAAATATGTTTTAAAAAAATTCAAATTTCATCTAAAAATGAATTCAAATGAAGTGAAAATAAAACTATATGGCTCATGTGATAAACTAAAAAGTAACAAAATTATATTGAAAAAAATCTATAAAAATTTATGGCTAAACTTTAACTGACCCCTTTTAACGATATATATTTCTTTGGTTTCTTTTATCTGGGCTTTGTTATGAGGGAAGGAGAATTATTGATGTTCAAGGTTGAGGGTATTGGACCCAGTGAGTGAGGAGCTGGTTTGGATTTCAAGTCTTGCTAGTGTCTGTCGGGTCGTACGACTGACTTCCGGTTAGGTTAGGCCTGGGGTCTCTAGTTTGTTTTGTTTTTTTTTTTTTTGGGGTATGGATCGGCCTGAAGGTATGATTGGAATTCAGCTGGGATAAGCATGAATTTGATGCTAAATCTTTTCGATTTTGCAATGTAATCTTAAATTTTTGAACAATTTTAATTTAACTTTAAACCTTTGCAATTTGTTTCAATAGAAGACAATTAGTGAAAAAAAAAAAAAACAGTCAAATTGTTAAGTTTGCACGTTGGCATATAAAAATTCAGTAAAAAAAAAAATAAAAATATGGTAAAAAAAAAAACACATTTGCTACCAAAATTATTGGTCCCACCCATTGCGTGTATGTGTTAATCGGGGGCGGTTACCAATAACTATGTGCGTGCATGATTGTATCTCTCTGGTGTGCGTTAATTGGCAAAACGGGTAAATTGATAACACGATAAAATCCTAAATAGGGTCGTTACATCTACATTTGGGGGGGGGGGGGGGGGGGGGGGTTAAGTTTTCCATGGATGCGGTATAGAGCTCTCACGATAATCATTAGCATTTTCTTCTTTTTCTTTTTTGGGTGGAGATGTTTTTATAACTTCAGCATTTCCGTCTTAGGAAAAAGTGTACAGATACACAAGGTATCAAGCATGTTGCACTATCATCATAAAACCTTGGAATGGCATGCCAGACCAATTAAAGTAATGATTGGATGATTTCATTTTTGTTTTCCTTTGTGAAAAACAAAGCTGCAACGGTTCCAATAAAAGAGGTTTCATGAGTTCAAATGAGTCGCTTACAAAAGTTTTAGCTTTTCGAAAAACAACGGTCACATTGTTTCAAAGTTTCTTTGTGCTTTGCACTCTAATGATTTAATAGTCCCTTTACCATGGTTTATCAGGAAACTTTCTTGACATAAAACAAACATACGTAGGTGAAATGATATTATAATAATCTTAATTATCTATTTGTAATTTACATCTTTAGTTGTGTCAATATATTAAATTATTACGAATGTACAAAAAAAAAAAACATTATGATATGTTAAAAAGAAACACTTTTTATGAAAATGTGTATGTCCTACATGGAAAAGTTTGCCTTGTAGCGTTTCAATAATTGCAATTAGTGGCAAATCCGAGATGGTGACCATTTTGTGCAGCAAATTACGCTTGTTGTACCCACTAGCTCGCCGTAGTGACCATTACAGCGACGATTGTTTTGCTACATCAAACGGCTCACAACAAAGATGACCATTGTTAACAGTGACGATGGTTTTGCTACACACACCAAAAGTTTGTTACATTCTCGCGAGCTACTACAATGAAGAAGCAGAAGACCCCTCAATCTCTGCATATATATATAGCCAAAGCAATGTCAATGTGTACAATATTCCTAGACCTTGTTCAGCCTTGCAGGGTGGATACAAAGTAATCTTAAAAAGTTGCTATGGTGCCTTGGACTGTGGTCAATGTATGACCAATTCATTTCTTTGCCTCTTCTGTTGCTGACTTTGGCTCTTCGGCAGGGGGCGCAGCGGGGACTCCACCATCAATGCAGCTCCTGCACTTCATTTCTATCCAACCTTCTATGTCATGCTCCCCATTTCTGCCAAAATGCTGGCCACCACACAGCCTAGCAATAATTCCTGCAATAACTGCTAGTATAGTGATCACGGCCAGTACAACCACAAGGGTTTCAATTGATCGATGTGTACACGGGCTTGGATCCATCGGTGTTGGCGGTGTTTGGACTACCGGCTGCAACTGGTCGTTCACCCTTGCCACTGCCTCTAAAATCCCCACGACTGGAAATGTGACCATCAGCTTTCAAAGTCTCTGCGTTATTCTGGCGGTTTACAATGGAATAAAGTATGTGTGTGTGTGTGAGAGAGAGAGAGAAGGAGAGAGACAAAATGAGATCTTTCTTTAGGCAAAAGTTTGAAAGATACAGAAGATGAAAATAGTTGTTTGGTGGTGAAAAGAGCGAGAAAGTAGAATGGGAGGAGAGGCTGTGGATGTGAAATTTGCAAGACAACAAATTGATAAACAACAGTACGGATTAGGCAACGTTTCAAAGATGCGAGAAAATCAAATGGGGACTAACATGAATCCATTACATCTCCTCCATTATCCACTTTTGGTCTCTGGGTCATTCTTTGTGGTCAATGTTTTTTTCTCCTGTCACTACTTTTTCTGCTCTGATTTCTACTTTAAGTTGGTGTGGTTTTTGAGGCACAAAACATGGTTGAAGGCCAAAAAGCCCAATTAATTTTCTTTCTAATTCAACCCCAACACAGTTAGAGGTTAACACCTTACTCGCATGTCAGTCCTGTAACTTGAATTTCTCCGCAAAAAAGAAATCTTCCTATCCTTCCTAGTTTGTCCGTAGTTATTTGCAATTATCATTTCTCTTGGGAATGGGAGCCAGTAAGAGCCGAGAGTTTTATCCACCCCAGGTGGCTATTTTGTCAACATGTAGTTTCATAGGTTCATATCAACCTGACGACCAACATTAGGCCCTGACCCACCTGCACAGACGGCATGTGTGAAACACAGAGAGAGGACAGCGTGGTTTAGTCTTGAAGATACATAGGCATTCATCATGTTTTCTACGGAAGCATTTATGAGTCTGTGATCAGAGAAAACTTGAGACCGAAACACAACGCTTCTGGCCGTGACAGTACACCCTGATCCGCTAAGTTGGATTCCATTCGTTTAGGGATCTGTCGGTCAAAGAAATTAATCAATGTCAGAACCTGACGATTATCTTAGACAATTTTTACACATTCGAATTCTTTCTAAACTCTTCAAATAATTGAGAAATTGTTTGGAGATCTGTCATTAGATCCTAAGTCCGACAATTGTTATAGTCAAGTGTGTAAAAAATGTTGATAAAAGCCGTTACTGTTCGAGTAATAAATTCTTTTTAAGAGAAAAATTGAATTGAGAAATTAACGTACCACACCCACACTAGAGATAGTAACTAATGTTTTTATAATATTCCTTTTATAATATTAAAAAAAAAAAAGGGAATATTATGTGGTTCAATAATAGCTATCAATTGCAAAGATGATTTATTTTGCGGAGGTCAGAAGTTGCAAGAGGCAGCTTTAATGCAGCTAATAGGCTTATGTTTATAAAAATATGAAAAATCATTTTTATAATTTAATTAATAATGAAATAAATTTGTATCCTACCGTACTTAACTCAACCATGGAATTTGCTCAAGGCATGCGTATTAGACCCTGTGAAGGGTACGGAACGATTTTTCCTGAAGCTTCTTAATTAATTAATTAATTGCAATTTTCCTCCGAAACAGACATCGAAAGGAAAAAACTGAAAAAAAAAAAAAAAAAAAAGGGAAAAATATAAAATCTGATTGGGCGACGACTTCTGCAAACGACTCCTCTGCCCACGAACTTTACGATTCCGCGCGCGTCTTCTTGTCTTTCTATATACGCGGAATCTTCAAGTTTCTGATTTTCAGCCCCGGATCTCTGGCCGCTTAAAATCCTCTGTCTTTGTTTTTGAAGAAATTTTTCTAGCTTTAATAATCATATAAAAAAAAAAAGAGAGAGCATCGAACCCCAATTACAGAACAATGGGAACGCCAGAATTTCCAGATCTTGGAAAGCATTGCACCGTCGACGATTGCAAACAGATCGATTTCTTGCCTTTCACTTGCGATTGCTGCCACCAGGTAAATTTCATATTTATGGATGAACTGGCTCAAAGATTGAATTTTTTTTTTTTCTTTTGGATTTTGTTGAATTTTTTGTTATTAAGATTGGATTTAGATCTTTGATGGGAATTTAGAAAGACCCCAGAAGTTTGTATCGTTGGGTATTGAATTGGATTAATATGGCTAAGTGTTAATAATGGTTGACCATTTAAGCTTCTTCTTCTTTTTTTTTTTCTTGGTTTTACATTTCCTGATAGAACAATGTAGGCTATGGATGAACATGCGTCACGAGGTGATTCTGACTTAAAAGGGCCTTATAAATCTGTAATGTCTGTAATAAGTTCCAACACGATTAACGTAGCACATAAATGTGACAAAAGAAGGCAGGTTGTTGGAGTCTCCACGATTCCAAGTTATATGAAGCTTCTGATTGCTTTTTAAAATCTTCCTTATCCCTCACTTTGTATGCAACAAGAACAACAATAACAAATCCGAATTTAATTGGTTCAAATACATAAATCTTTTAACGCATTCTGTTTCATCATGAATTGAATTTGGTATACAGTGAAATTGTTATGAATCTTTTCTAATTAAATATTCCCAAGTCAACTCAAGTCGTCCTCTCTACCTCCTCTTACCATCCACCTGGGTTCATATACAAAACATGATGCCTAATATTCATCTTTTCTGCTTTGTTGTTCTCATTTCCAATGATGATTCATCATTCTGCTAGCTATCAGATATTTCAAATGCTCAAGTTTTTCAGAACTTTTTCATTTAAATTAACCATCCCAAATTTGTTATAGGTATTTTGTTTAGAGCACCGAAGCTATGTTAAACATAAATGCCCAAAAGCTGATAGAAACGATGTCACTGTTGTCATCTGTCCTCTATGTGCCAAAGGAGTGCGCTTGAATCATGATGAAGACCCAAATATCTCTTGGGAAACACATGTTAACACTGAATGTGACCCCTCAAATTATGAGAAGGTTACAAAGAAGAGAAAATGCCCTGTTCCTGGCTGTCGGGAGGTCCTTACATTCTCAAACACAATAAAGTGCAGGGACTGCTGCATAGACCACTGCTTGAAGCACCGGTTTGGGCCTGACCACAATTGTGTGGGACCAAAGAAGCCTGACGTAGGTTTTCCATTTGTAGGTCTCTTAAGTAGGAGTAAGAAGGAAGAGTCAAAACTCAAACATGCTCCATCCTTTTCTTCATCCAAATGGGCATCTAGCTTTCTTAGTGCAGCTTCAACTGTTCGCGCATCAGCTGAAGCAGGCATAGCAAAATTGAATAATGAGATTAGCCAAGTTTGGCAGAATACAAGGAATGGAGGGGGGCCAAGTAGCAGCCAGGGAAGTGGTGGAAGTGGACCAGAGGAGTGCCCACAATGTGGCACAAGGTTTTCCTCAGTTACAACTCTAGTAGAACATGTGCAGAAGGTTCACGAAAAGAAAGGGAATCAATCTCGTGTCTTGAGTTTGCCCGTAGAAGTGTGCCCCAAATGCAGTAAGGGCTTTCGCGATCCTGTGGCCCTTGTGGAGCATGTTGAGAGGGATCACAGAGGCTCTTCAAAAGCTTAGAAGATTCTGCCCATCAAAACCTTAAAGTTTTCTCCTTGTAGTAGTTCATGTATTCATTTCTGAGCTGTTTTCAATGATTTAGGGCAGCAAAGATCCGGATACATTGTGAACATGCAATTTTTAGGCTTTTAAGCTTCAATCTGTAATACAAAGGGTTGTGCAATGTATACATTTTGTTGATCATCAAAGAAATTTTCTTGTTTTCATTTTTGTCCAATTTTTGCTAGCTTTGAGCCTTGATTTGAGCCTTGTTGGTGGAATGGGAGCTGAGGCCACTATAGCGTGAAGGCTGGTGATTCATTGTAGTGTGTGGGGCTGGAGTTGTTGGCATCTAATAAATCCTACCTTCCTCTTTGTATCGCAAGTTATCTGAAATTTTAAAAGTTATATTGCACCTCTTTGTAGCTTGAAACAAAATAGTTGCTGAGAGATGGAGTTTTGGGGCATAATTGGTACTCATTTTAAACTCCTAATTTGGCAGGATCTTTCCAGTTTTCTCATGTATGGATATGGTTAAAGTTGCTTCTTCGATGAAGGTTGTTAAAATTTGAGGCACTTGAGTGTTACATTTCAAAAGGTTCCTGAAAAGCTGTTTCCCCATTCATTTAGTTTGATATGATGCTTCTGTCATTGGGCTGTGAAGCCCGCTTTAAGCTAAAGGATGCTTGCTTCTGCTTTGATTATCCAAACAAAAAGGAAGCTTGACGGCAGTACATGATGGACTATTTCCACGAAGTAAGAGGGGCGCCACGTTCAAACGTGGGACCCAAATCTTGAAAAACGAAACGCATCCCTCCGAGATGCCATGTACGTTTGTTTTCCTTTTCCCCCACTTCCATGCTTTGAAATGGCAACTCTTCAAAACCAACACATCTTAGTTTCATTTGCCTTCCTCTGTTACCTTTTCCTCTTCTCACATATGCCAAAACACGGTGTGTAGAGCCCATTGCAAACTAAAAGTAAAAACTGCTGAATGCGTCCAAACTGGAAGCATCATTTTTGCAATTCATTCCACTTTTTCAACTTAACTTTTAAATTTTTAGGTAAAATAATTTTTTTAATATAATATTAAAATTTTTATGATAAAATGATTTTGTAACATTATTTTTATGATCTGTTTAAACTTATTATTCTTATATTTAATTATAAATTTTTTAAAATATAATAAATTTATTTTTTGTTTATACTTTTAGCTCAACATTGGACTTTTACTTGAAAAATCATAGAAAAATCCCCTTGAAGTACCATTTATAACACTTACCCTTTTGCCTGTTTCACAAGGGAATGCGCTCTAAATTTAGAATGCAAGACGGCACCGTGAACCAAACAAATTGGTGTTAAAAAAAAAAAAAAGTAGAGGGCTCCTCTTGTGAGACCAAGTCTAATAATATCGACGAGTCGTTTTGTACTTGCATGGTATGAGCAATCTGAAAGCTGAACGAGGCAAAAAAATGTTGATTATTACCGTTAAAACAAATAACATTTTTTGGTATTAAAAAAAAATGTTAATAACTATTTATTGAAGAGCAATAATCCTTTGGAAGAGAGCATTAAGTTTGGTGTGTGAAAAATCAGCTTGAAATACCACTGAACCGCAAAGAAAATGAAACAAAGAAAAGAAAGTAACGAGACAGGAGGACGATGTCGTTCTTGACAGTTAAATTAACGTTAAAAAATGGAACCCCAGTTGTACATGTTTCCGTTTCGTGCATCGGGGCCCACCTACGATACCGTTAACATAACCGTTATTCCGCCGGCTCTCATAATACAAATTTTTAGAGATTGCTTTTGGGGGGAGGGGTGGAGAGAGGGAGAGAGAGAGATTAAATTTTGGCGGTTTTCGGACCATGCCGGAAATCCGGCTGCTTGTTTCTATGATGGGCAAGAGCGATTTTGCAGTAAGCCCTTGTTGGATCTGATCCGAAAAGGTAAAATCTTTCTGTTTCTTCTTTAATTACTCCATTTGTTTTTACGTTTCACAATGATCAAATTATCGTAAATTCACAAGCTTTTTATATATTTATATCGGACTGGCAACCCCACATTGTTTGATGGGTATCTGCTTTTGACTTCGTTTTGTCGTGGGTTTTGAATTTGTTGATCACAGGCTGATCATTCAATTTTGAAGGGCTTTACCCATTTGAGTTATTTGAATCCTTTCTTTCCCTCCTCGGCCCCAATGTCTCGATTTTCTTTCTTGGCGTGGAGGGGAGGGAAAGAAAGAAACAGAGGTTTTGAGGCTAAATTATTTTGCTGGGAATTGTCCTAAACCGTGAGTTCAACAATGAGTGCAGTCTCCGGTGAGATTTCCAGGCAAGTATTGCCTGCATGTGGCGGCTTTTGTTTCTTTTGCCCTTCTATGAGGCCTCATTGCCGATGTCTTCCCTCGGAATCAGGTTGGTCATCCTCGTCTTTTTTTTTTCTTTTTTCCCTTTTTCCTTTATAGATATGTTTCCTATCACTGTTTTGTTATGTTCACTACTACAGAGTGTGAGTGTTCGTTTTTCTTGTGTTCTATTTTTTATTTTTTTTGGCCGAATTGTTGGCAAACCCCAGCACGGTTGAAGTTAAAGTAGTCTCATAGGTTGTTGCTCATTTTGACATCATTTTTTTTTTTTAATGTCAAACGTTTTGATGCTGAGAAATATACTTCAGCCTTTGTTGTTGATGCAAGTATTTTGCTGATTCATTTAGTATGGTCACACCAATTTTTGTTTTGTACATGTGTTCTCTGATGCATTAGTCCACTGATCAAGGTTAAAGTGTGTTATTTTTCTTGCCTTACATGGTTATATATGCTAGTGACAGTGCGTTCATTTGGCTTCTCTTTGTCATGCGTATTGAAACCAGTGAATGCTATTCTGTTATCGGGTGCATGTTCTGCTCTGATGTGACGGATAATTGATCTAATGTAGTGTTGTATTTCGGTTTGCAAATTGTTGGTTCATCTCCTTTAGCAATCTGACCTGCACCAGTTCATTTCAATTAGGATGCACAGCCTAGTCAATCTCTAGAATCTTGAGGTGTATTCACCTTTCACTTTTGTAAATTATTTTGTAAAAATTCTTCCCTCAAAAATTGTTATGAGCATTTACAGCACTTGCAAGGAGCAAATGTGAGTCCATCCTTCTTTCCTTTTTAATTTTTCCTTTTCCTGATGTATGATATGTCCCATATATGCATTGCTAGCATCTCATAATTCTTTGATTTCCTGATGACAGCATTAGATTACCAAGTCTCTTACCTCCAAAAAAAAATCCTCTACATGCACAAACTCATTAGGTCTATTAGATATTTGGAGCTAATGGCTTTAAAGTCAATCAATATAGCCCTCTCTTACACCAGCAAACCTCAGTGGGCACATCACCTTTACGCTTAATTATAGGAATATATGCATGTTTAAAGTATATGGCATTGTTTCAGCACTGTTTGTGCTCAAAGAATTACCAGGAATTTACCATTAACACCACCTTCTCTAATACTGCTAAGTTTGCTGATGAGACTGTTCTGACTAACAGAGGGTTGACTCTGAAAAGAACATAAGCAGGTTTGTGGCATGAGGGCAAGTAAAGAACAACATTTCTAGCATCTTCATTTCATTCAGTAATTAAATGTCATATCATAGGAGGGAATTCTAGCTCAAAGTTTGCAATCCATTAAAAACATGCAGCCAAAATTAAGGTGGTCAATCAATTGTCATCTCCTTCTTAACCCCATAATCAAGGAAACATGGCTAACATATCATTCTTAATTTTGCATGATGTAGTCATGTTTGAAATCTCCGCCAACTTTATCGACACTGTCCAAGGTTCTGCATTCCCACCTATGGTTCTGGTGTCAAAAATTAACGTAAAAAATCCCAGTGCACAAGGTTGAAGCATTCTGGGTTCCAGTTAGGGTCATACGTCAAATTCAGCAGCCTTCCCACCTCATCCATTCGGGTGTTTCTGGAAAAACTCGTTTTCTTCAGAACACAGTGGAGTTGCATTCCTGTCATGCAAAGGCTTGCTCTCCAAAATCAGTGGAAGAAAAATAGAAAAAATAAAAAACTTAAAAACCTAAGAGCCAAGGATTTATGAGCTATCTATGATCTGGATTATGTTGATGTTGAAGTTTCTAGTCATCAATGCTGTAATTAAAGCAGAGGAAAAAAAAATCCTGATTTATACTTCTATTACTCTTTTTTTTTTCTTTTTTCATTTTGATAAATTATTGTTTAGTCCATATTTCATGGTCTGAGAAGCGAGGACAGGGATCTTTGTCTGTCTATTTTTTCCTCTCCAGTGAGTTAGAAGTATGTGATCTCTACTGGGTGAACCCTACTTCCGATTTCACATCTCTATTTTTATGGTTTTGGACCCATTTTACAGGCCTATGTTTGCAAGTAGCTTACTGAGCGTTATGCATACTCTATTGGATCAAATGGGGCAGGATGAAATAAGAGTTATAAGACATCAAACCTTTTTGAATTTGTAAATAATCAGATCAGTGTGATTGGTAAGCTCAAAAATTTTTGGCATCAAGAGTAACTTGCAGTTTAGCTTACAGGAAAGAATATCAAACTCATTTAATTAAGATGGATTTTGCAGAAGGATGGAACTTTCTTGTTTAACTTAGAAGGGCTTTATCCCGAAACTTTGCCAGTTAGCTCAAGAAGTGGGAGAAAATGAAAGGGCAAAGAGTCTTCATTCAGCTGGCCTGCAAGCACTTTCTTCAATGGTATTGTCAGTATTCCTGTTTTGAACCTGCAAATTGTTTTTTCTCTTTTGAAAATTTCGTAGCTGAATTTAATGAGTCAGCGATATCAATCAAGCTGCATCCTTTAAGTTTAATGTTAATACCAACTAGTAGCACTATCAAATGCAGTATTTGTCTCATTTTCTAGATCTAGATGCACCTCAACCTAATGCTTTGCAAATATGTTGTTCTTTCAATTGTTAATGTGATCTTCGGGCCTAAAAAAGAACGCAGAGTTTCTTCCTTGTTCCTTGGTCTACCACACTTCAGGGCAATAATGTTGGTGCTATTGTTTTGGAATTTAAACACACACACACACATTTGGCAGCAGCCGTGTATCAAGGACGCATCCTGCATGGGAGTGATAATGGGTATGAAGAGCTGGAACATTTCAGGCAACCTGAGACCTGGTCAAGGAGTTCGCAAGGGGAATTTTGCCCGCTGATATTTGCACACACTGGCGCACTTTCACTCTGACCTGCTCAGGGGACATTGACCTGTTTCAGGGTACTGTTGTAACACAACATGTAGGGGCAACTGCTTGTTCCTCTATAAGGTTCAGATTCCGGTGATACCCCGAGAGTTTTCCGTTTCTGGTTTCCCGAAGAATGGTATCCCAGTTCATGGTTCTTTTCCATGGATGTATCCGTAAGACATCAGCAGTTATCCTATAGATTTCAGTTCTCTCCTGTCTAATGGACATACAAGATGTTATGTTGGATTTGCCCTTCATTTATGTCACACAAAGTATGGAAAGCACGTCAATGTTGGCAATGCATCGGCATCATGGATTGTGCATAGATGGCATGAGATATGCAAGCTTTTCCAATTAGTTCATTATTCTTCTTAGATTTTCATTAAACAAAATAAATAAAAAGAATACCTTACGAAAATTCACTTATCTTGAAGCAAGCAAATAAATAAATAAAAGCTACATTTGTTTGGATGACAAACGGCTGATTGACTCTCATCTTTTTAATGAAGCGTATGTTATTTATTCGTGTAGCCTCTACATATAATAAAAGGTTCATAGATTAACTACTTTAAACAGTCAGTGCGGGGGAAGTGGGGAACCTCTGAGTTACGAGCGTTGTTTGCGAAAACGACGTCGGAAATGTGAAAATGTTTGGACAAGAGAAGATAAAATTATGAAAGAAACGACATCGTCGTAAAGGGCTTCGCTACAGTTAAAGAAGCGGTATCGTTTTACAAAACAAACGAAGTCGTACCAGAGAGCTGTGTTTTCTGGAGAGAGAGAGAGAGAGAGATAAAAAAGAAAGCAAATCGATCGAAAATCCTGTTGTTTGTGGGAAGTTTCAAGAAAGGAAGCAACGTCTTCTTTTTCTTCTTTCTGGTCGCCAATCGCCGCCGCCGTAATCCGAAACTCCCAGTTTCTTCCCCTGGTGACTATTCTCTCTCTCTCTCTCTCTCTCTCTCTCTCTCTCTCTCTCTGGTTAATTTCTATTGTGTTTCATTTTTGGGATTTTTGATGCGATACGATGGCTATTTCTGTTTCCTTACGTTGTAACTCCGGTGTTTGGGTCCTTTTCCCCTTTTTTTTTTTGTGATTTGTGAGCTAGAAACAATGAGGTTGCTCCATACTGATTGAGTGATTTGCGAGGGAAAAAAAGGCTGCAGCCGCCTGACCCTTTTGGGGATTTTCAGATTTTTTTCTCTCTTTTTTTTTTTCTGAATTTTCATGTGTGATTTGTTTATGGTTTATTTTAGGGGCTTGTTTGTTATTGTTTTGAAATGTTTCTGTGCATTGTATTCTTTCTCAGATAACGTTATTTTGTTAATAGCTTGTCTGGCTTTCGTCAAGTTAGTTTCACCGTAGAAGTACATTATACAGAACTATCTGTGTTAGTATCATATACTACCATTTGCACTAGCGAGGGTGCAAGGTGAGATTTTGTAGTGCCAATAATACTTCTCA
Organism: Rhizophora apiculata; assembly: GCA_037832385.1. Classification (NCBI taxonomy): domain Eukaryota; kingdom Viridiplantae; phylum Streptophyta; class Magnoliopsida; order Malpighiales; family Rhizophoraceae; genus Rhizophora; species Rhizophora apiculata. Next base: position 5,034,376 of record CM075424.1, on the reverse strand, counting down.
CACACGATACTGGCATCTCATTTTTGCAGCTTGACCATGGGAGCCAAGTATATAATTCCAGCAGTTTTGGGGTCATTTGCAGTTGCCTATGTGTGTGACCAACTTGTTTCTGACAAGAAGTTATTTGGGGGTAAGTAAAATGTAGCCGTCCCTTTGTTTTCTGATAAAAAGAAGACAAGGTTTAGTCTTGAAGCTTGGTGCCCTTACTTCACACATAATGATACTATTTGATGCCATCAATGATAATATTTGAAATCAGGAACTACTCCCCACACTGTTTCCAGTAATGAATGGTGGGAGGAGACTGACAAGAAATTTCAGGCATGGCCACGTACTGCAGGCTCACCAGTAGTAGTGAATCCCATCAGCCGCCAGAACTTCATAGTCAAGGCTCGTGACTAATAACCCAGTATTAAATTGCCATCTGTTGGTTTCAGTTTGTTGCTTTGCTGATAACTTTGTTGATAATGTGGGCATGTCCACACTTGGCTGAAACATTAACAGCCTTCATCCCATTTTTGTTTGCATACTTTAAATCCTGTCAATGATGTTATCATTGTTAAATCTGAATAAAGTATGTTAAATATCTGGTAGTGTTCCTTGTTTCTTTTGTCTTATGATTAATGTGTGATTCTGGAGTATGATTAGGGCAGTCACAAAATAGTTTGCCATGATTTTCTGCATCCATAACCATTCTGGTCTGCTTGATTCTATCAGTAGATTTCTTGCTTATCATGCGTCTGGTAGCCTGTTTTTTATTGCAATCGATTATATTAAACTTGGTTGGAGTGTGTGATCCATTTGAGCTGTTTGGCTTTTACTCTTTTTGACCTAAAGAATTCTGACTGGCAATAAGAAAGAAATTAGCCACGATGTTCATAGTCGTTGAAATATAGCCTCACCTGGGAAAATTAGCATACAAGAAGATTTCATTGGCATGGGGTCTACCAAAACTGCTAGGAGCTCGATAAAATCATCTCCCACGCTCCTGCTGAGAGTAGGGCGAACAATCATAAATGAGTCTGCTGCGACCGCACAGGGATGTTTTCTACAAAATTAAAGTTGGGTTGATATCATAAAACGAGAAAAGTGTAACAATACTATGAGTGTTATTGAGCAAAGGCAAACACTCGGTGAAAATCTTTCCAAATGTAGCAGTAACTACATGCAAATCCAGAGGTAAATCCTTAATCCTTTCCCCTCTTACCAAGACCAAGTGTACAGGATTAATTTCAATGTAATCTGTATTTTGCGAACTTTACGTTTGGAATTTTTTGGTTGACCATTTAGTACGTTCAAAATAGCCCCAAGAAGACAGTGATCCCAAGTGGAACCCGAACGGATACTCGACATGTTTCCACTCTACCCGGTCCATCACGAGAATCAGAAACCAAGAACTTCTCTGTCCAGTATCAACAGAGAACTTCGGGCAAATAGAAAGGAGTATCAATGCTGTTACATGAACCGTAAGTAAATGCATGAATGTGATGTGGCAAAAAGTCTGCAGCTACTAATGGAACTAGTAACAGAGTAACTTTGGCGCCCGCCACCACTAAATAACTATCCCCAAAGGTAAACTGGTGCTTTCTGTTGTCAATGACAATATCTAGTTGTCTGCCATACTGTCAGTTTGCTCTTATCTCAAAACCATTTGCCTTGGACATGGTTTGTAGAGGACGTGGTAACTTGCTTTGGTATGTTTCATCGGTTAAACAGATTGTTTAGGTTGGGGGGCTTTTAGGGAATCCTGGTACTTGGCTTTGAATGTTAGAGCATTTTAACTTCTTTTGGCAGATGGCTTAAATAGCTGAACACCATCACACGTTCCTCCTTTACTCGTTTACTTTTACCGAAACCATTTGCCCGTGGAACTGCAAGGCAGATTTACGGGGCTTTGGATTGTCCAAACTAAGAGTGCACAATATATTGAAGCGCAGTGGAATTTTGGTGTGAGTAGTAATTATAATCGATTGATTAGTTATGTTTCTGATAAAGATAGTACAACCAAGAGTTGCAATTGCATGCCAATACATCAGAAGAGACTCGTAGTACTCTTTGTGATCAAGCATCCTCTCGCTGACCCACAACTTGTCCCATTTCTAATTTAAGTAGCCTGCAACCTGATACTGCTCATAAACATCCCAGAATATGGGAGTTCGACAGATTTGAGCCTGAATCAACATATGCAGGCTTCTTTCTCCTCTGCACAAGTCTTTGCCATTGACTTAACTTTTACATTCGAAGGTCACCATTATGATGAGGATATCTGCTCGCCAAAGTCCAGTTTAGCATATAACTCCGGCAAGAAAATTTTGCTCAGTTCTGTTTTATTTCTTGAAGCATTTCCACTACCTTCTTCATTTTCAGGCGTCTGGCTGGGGTGCTGTCAGTGCAGAGTAGTGCTACCTTAAGAGCTGCCAGCATTTCTCTCCTCCAAACAAAGGAAACCGTGCTAAGTCTTGCATCAAGTATCTGCTCTGGAGTCTCTCCCCTTACAGGAGCACCATGAACCCACTTCACCAAATCCACCCCTTCACCAAACTCTTCATCAACTGGAAGTCTTGTGGTTAAAATTTCAAGCAATACTACCCCATAGCTATAAACATTTCCTGGTGCGGTAACTTGCATTGTGAATGCATATTCTGGACGCAGATACCATAAAGAATAAGCACATAAGAAGAGAAGTAATTGCAATTCAGATTATAAAATTCAAGATCATATACTTGAGATGCCACATAGAGGAGTAGGACAAAAAAAGGGCTCTGGGTTGGAAACAAAACTGCATCGAATAGTTGGGGATGCATCAATATATTGCAAATAATAAGAATAATATTTTAGAGTAAATTTTAATTGTCATGATTTTTCAGTTTTCACTAATCAGTAACCTTCAGGCATACATGTCTATGCTATAGTTAATATATTTCAGCAACTAGAAGTAAAATTAGAAAAATAAAAAGAAGCAGTGAAGAAAAGCACTCAAACCAATCCACATTGTGAACCTACTGAATGGTACTGGGTTCTAAGCATAAAGAACAAAACAACATACCAGGGGGTATATAGCCAAAGGAACCTGCAACTGCACTGATACTTGCAGTGCCTTTGGATGGATCTAAGAGCTTTGATATCTCAATCTCCCCAACTAAGGGCCTGAAGTCAGCATCTAAAAGAACATTACCAGAAGAAATGTCAAGGTGGATAATTGCCAAACTATGAAGAAAAGCCAATCCTTCTGCTATTCCCATGGCAATGGATAGCCTCCTGGGCCAGTCAGGTTGATACCCAGGTTGCTGGCTAGACTCATGGAGAAGCTGAGCCAATGTCCCATTGGGTACAAAATGATGCAGCAAAAGAGCAACATCTTCATAAATAGCAAATCCAATTGGTCGAACTAGGTTATCATGACACAGCTTGCTTAGCCGCTCAAGCTCTCTAATCATCTTGCTCTGGTGATGAATAATGGTTCTGTCCATAGATTTCAGTCTTCTTACTGATAATACCATCCCAGAAGGCATAACTGCCTTGTAAACTGTGCTGAAAGTTCCATTGCTGAGTTTATTTGACTCCTTCAGAGTTGCCCTAACGGCAGCATCAAGGTCAATTGCTTGTCTGAGATTTTCAACAAATACATTGCCCACTATTATTGATGGCTGGTCATTGCCTACATTATCAGCTGTTCCTTCGGTCTTGGCTCCCCTTTCCTGTCTCTCCCTCATCATAAACAACAAAACAACTACAGTTACCGAGACAAAAACTGCCAAGCCAGAACCAATAACAGCTAGTATGATCCTGAAAGAAACTTTGTGATGGTAGTTCTCATGACCTATGGCATAAGAGCTTCTGCATAGAAAACTCAATGGCTCTCCACAGAGCCCTTTATTACCCAAAAAGCTTGAACCAGGGCTATTCTGGAAAGGTACAAAGGTAGGTATTGGGCCACCAAGCAGATTATTTGAGAAATTAACCTCTATCAAGCTCAACATACCCTTAAATGAAGCTGGTATAGTGCCTGAAAGCTGATTGTTAGAGACATCCAAAGAAACCAGCTTGTCAAGTTTTCCTAAATCGGGGGGCAGTGGACCGCGAAGATGATTGAAGCTCAAATTTAAGGCTATTTGTAAGTTCCTGATGCGGCCAATCTCTGGAGGAATACTTCCAGTCAAATAGTTACTACCCAGTTGCAATTGAAGCAGTTTCGTGCAGTTCCCAATCTCCCGTGGTATCTCTCCTTTTATCGAGTTTTGATCCAAAAGCAAGTACTGCAATCTTGAGATGTTGCAAATTTCATTTGGTATAGTGCCATTGAATCTGTTGTTGCTAAGATCCAACTTGTTAAGACTCTTGCATCCAAGAATTGATATGGAGATATCTCCAAACAGGCTGTTGCCAGAAAGAATCAATTCTTGAAGGTTCACAAGCTGTCCAAACTCAACGGGGATGGCTCCAGTTAACCCATTAGAGGCCAAATTTAGGAGAGTGAGATTAAAGCACCGAGCAAAGTCTGCAACAATCTCACCAGAAAGGTGGTTATTGTCTGCTTCAAAGTAGGTGAGGCTTTTAATCTCTCCGACTGCCTTAGGAATGACTCCAATGAGGCCATTATTCCCAATCCGGATACTAGAAAGGCCTCGGCAGTTCCCCACTGATTCAGGAAGTTCACCACTTAATCTATTCTGTGTCAGAATTAAAACTTCCAACTTTCCAGTAGCAAAAATGCTGTTTGGTATTGGCCCTTCAAGTTTGTTCGAATGCAGGTTCAACAACTTCAGCTCAGAAAACAAACCTAGATTTTTGGGTATTTCACCTCGTAATTCATTCTCATAGGCAGTAAAGACTCTCAAATTAGTCAAATTACCCATCCAAGAAGGAATAGAGCCATTCAGCCTATTAGTAGAAACTTGAAATTCCTCCAACTTCTCTAGACCCCGAAGCTCAACAGGCATCTGTCCTACAAGCATGTTATTCGAAAAATTCACTGATCTAAGATTTCTAAGACTACCCAGCTCCTTTGGAAGAGCACCACCAAACTTATTTAAAGACAAGTCAAGAACTTCGAGCTGAGACAGATTGCCAAAAGCTGGAGGAATTGTACCATGAAAATTATTGCTAGAAAGATCAAGCTGCTTCAATGCTTTCAGCTGAGACATTAGAGTAACATTACCTTGAAGGTCAAGCCTTGAAAGATCGAGTCTTTCAACCATCAAATGATTCAACCCACAGCGAATGCCAGTCCAATTGCAGTAATGTGCGGCATTGGAACCCCATCCAGGAACTCCAAGCTCTCTGTTAATGGCTAAAATTGTAGCTTCATCATCCAATTGAGTAGTCCCGTCGTCTAGCTGGAAGGATTTTGATAGAAGCTCCACTATCAAAAGACACAAGAAGAAAAGGAATCTCATTTTTTGGGTCGATCTTATATACTTTCTAGGCCGCCACTTCTTTAATGAAAGAACTCAGAGTTTCCACCGCCCAGACTAGAGAACACCAACAGTTGTCGTGATCCCACTTCTTTCCTCTGCTTCCAACCTCAATGGAGAAAAATAGAATTTAAAGTGAAAACCAGATTAAGGGTGTGAATCACCAAGACAAAGCCCCGAAATACAGACCCCAGATCACTACACAATATTTCAAGGAAATCCCATTAATTATTTACTGGAAACAAACCAATGCAGAATTCGCAAGGCTAAAGAAAAAGGGAGAACATCAAAGAAAAGTTGAGCAACAACCAAAAACAAGAGTTAGAAAACAAACATAGGCTGGCCAAAAAGAGGCTGCACCATAGAAGCATGGTCTGTACATGTGCCTATCTTTATTCAATATCACAGAATCAAACAACAAGAAAATAGTTCGAGAGGCAAGGCTTTATGTGGGCAAAAGAAAGTGAAGATACGTGAAGAAATAAAAGAGGAACACAGTTACAATGTTTTCCTGGTTGGTACAGGTGGTCTCCGAGAGAGAGAGAGAGAGAGAGACGGGAATGAAAAGACGGGAGGAAAGGAATTGTTGTTAATGTTTTTCACGAGAAGGGGGCAGCGACGAGTGAATGAAAGCTCCACAAAATCTCTCTCTTCTCTTCTGACAGCAACTCTGCAAAGCATCTTTGGTTTTGTCACTCTAAAGTCTCGAGGACTTACATTACATTAATTAATGTCCAAAAGTGAAAATTTTTCCATAATGGCCCCACATCGTCGGCCCCTCATGATGATCATGATGGGTAAAATTTGAAGGTTGCTCAAGCTTCCTAACAATTGTTTGATAACCCAAAAATATATATTAAAAAAAAAAAAAACCCACTAATTTTCTTTTAGAAATTTTACGATTTGGCATATAAATTTCTGTGTGTTTTTTTTTTCAATCATATGAGCACTAACTCTGGCATTTCTGCATAGAATCAGACTGGTCTACTCTATTTTGCCGTCCATCCCAATTGGTCATGATTAACCCAAGTGAAAGCAGAGCATTGTCATGTTTCTCTCAAGGCACGTAGGACTCATGGATTGCATATTTTTGGGCGGCTCTCCTAAGATGTCAAAATACTCTTGGTATGATTTTAATTAATGATAAAATAAGAAGAAAAGAAAAAGAAAAAAAAAAAAAAAGAGAATAAACAACGTTAAGTACAGTGGCAGATGCAGAAATTATTCTCGGCATATATATATATATATATATAGACACAAATACATATTTATTTATAAAAATTTATAAAAATTAATTTTACTTACTTTTTCACAAGGTAAGAAAATAATTATTCTAAATTTTTAATATTCATATTAGAAATATTTTATGCAGATCTATTGTTTTCAGATTTTACTTGGTCTTTATAATTTGAGTAGTGTCTGAATTTCTCTTTATAAGTTAATATATCTAGCATTTGTTCTTTGAAAGGAATATTAAAAAAATACTCAATTGTTTAAGATTGCAAAAATTTATTTTGAGAGATTAATTTTATTTATATTCAATATTTTGTAGGTCTTCAATATAATTATTCCTTTCCTATTTTCTATTATAATATAAAAGAAGAGAAATAATTTCCATTTTTTATGCCTTTTTTTTTTTTTCAATACAGGGATGATAAAACTTACAATAACGTAAAATTTTTCCTTTTCTTTTTTTTTTTTTTTGAGCTAATCCACCTTTTTATAATGTGATTAGTAGCCAAGTTTGGCTGAGAACGGATCAACAAGTGCTTTCTTTATTCATTGAAGTTCACTCTCATCTTCTCCGGGTTACAGTGTTGAAGACATTTTTTTTTTTAATTAAAAAAAAAAAAAAACTTTGTTAAGTTTTGAAAGTTTGTGGGGACAAAACAATTATTCCAATGGGGCCAACTCTGAAAATACTTATTAAGTTGCATAATAAATCTCGTTTCTAGTGGGGCCACTCCACATAATGTAGATCCGCCGATGTTGAGTGGTGCTTTGTACCCCCACTTGCTAGAATTTGATTCCTATCAATTTGATTTTTGCTATTTTTTTCATCTGAATTTATCTAAAATTTTTCCTTTTTAGTTTTTTCTCTTTTGATCAAAACAAAAGAATAATAAACGTGGCCTGGGGTGTTAGAGAAAATGGGATATATTAGATAACGGAAATAAAGTGATCAAACATAATCGAATAACCAATTAATCAAACTGATTTTTTTTTTAATTTATTATTATTCTTACATGAGAAGAAACAAATCTGTCAATTGAACACCAAAACCTAGGATTCCCCCACTGCTTTCCTTTTTTTTTTTATAAAAAAAAAAAAAAAAAAAACCTTAGGAAAAGGTATCATTAGAATGTTAGGCAATCACTTGAGAAATACACGTTGAACTTTTTATATAATTAATAAATTTTATATCTTTTTTGTATTTAAGGTAAAGATAGTGCTGAACACGAGTGACCCTCATCACCGAGTCATTCTTTCTACACTGGACGTACCACTCCATTTTCCCATTTTCGCAGCACATTTCATGCTCTTATTTTCAACTTTGGTACGAAAAAAAAGGAAAAAGAAAACTAAAGCTAATTGGCAATTTAGCATTCAAAATGCTAACTTTTGGTACGTAGAATTCAAAACGAATATGAATACTTGCAATGAAATGGATGTGAACAAAATTGTAGAAAATGTCGTGGCCTTTTGGGGGGCTACCTGTTGGCCTCTATTGCGTTATAGGGGTCTCTAAGGTAAATTGAGTTGCCCAAAATAATTTTTTTTATTATTTTTATACAAATCTCATGTGTCTTATTTTTATTGTGTAATTTATAATGAAGAATAAAAAAAAAAAAAGTTAGTTGCATTTTTCTTTTTTTTTTCTTTTTTTTTTTTTTTTTGCACAGAAGTTAATTGCATAATTTAACTTTGTTATAACTGAAGTTTGAAAGCTTTACAAGCAAGCAAGTCAATGTAGATCAAAGGCAAACATGATCTCATTGCTTTTTAGCCAAATTTGCTATAATTTTCTTGCTTTTTATACGAAATATATCATGTCTAGTAAATAAAAAAAATTATAAATATTAGTATTCATAGTGAATATGCATTTCATGAGCAATTTTGCATTGTGAAATACCTGCACATTTTGCAATACGGACAAGACATTGTCAGAGATTTTCCACTTGGAATTTTATTAAATAATCTCCATTGCATGAGCGACTATGCTTTTTTGCTGCAAAACAAAAATAACTATGGATGGTAGAATTTTCAATTTACCGACATTTTCTGAATTCTGCATTACCATTCGGCTTATCTTTTTCGAATTTGAAAAAAAAAATGTATTTCTTTTTGGAAAATATAAAAAGAAAAAAAAAACATTAAATAAACCAAATCAAACAGCCAGGGCATGAGCTCCAAGCCTCCAACCTTTCCAATTTTCCGAAGCTCGTTGGGAAAGGCAACCCCTTGAAAGTTGAGTCATTGGAAATTAGGCAACACCTATACAAACAAAGATTATTGTGGAGCAACGAGGAAAACAAGCTGCTGCTGTGCCATTTTAATATTTTTATCGATTTGCAACCCTAGGTAAAACTAATAATTTTTATTATTTTAAAGTTTTACCCACCAAAATATTAATATCCCGTCACAAAAAATAATTATATTAATTGATAATGAAAATCTTACGCTTACATAATCCGTTCGGTAAATAATTGTATCTAATAATAAAAAATAACTCACTCGCACGCAACACACGATGAGCCCCCTTGACATGGCGTGTGGCCAATAATATTATTTGTACAGTAATACTTAATTTTTACCTCCGGAAAAGTACACTTTGTCGTGTAACTGTTACTTTAACCCACCAGACGGCTCCATAGAATTTTAATTAATCAAAAATTAAAAAATTAAAACCACCCAAGAAAGGTGATTTGTGATTGCTCTGCACGCTGCACCAAGCTATGGTTGTGAATGTGCCGGCAACATCGAGTCACTCGACCTGCTCTTTTAAGAGCCTTTTCAGAATGCTAATGATGGTCTAACTTTTAAGTAATGCTAAACTTCAGGGAAAAAAACAAAAAAAAAAAAAAAAAAACCCAAAATATATCTCCTCGGATACAGAAAGTTCGAATTATAATTTCTTTGAAATGCTATGAAAAGAACTTTGATTAATTATTTACCCATTTAAAATGATTCTAATTGAATTTCAAATGCTCCGTTGCACCTTGTTTTTCCACAATTATAAAAATAAACTATTTGAGCACTAACCAAACACAACTCCCAATAATTGACCAAATTTTGTTATTTCAAACGCTGCTCTCTGCTGTTTCCTTGGCAATTTTTGAGTAACTCCTCTCCCCACTCCTTGAATTTAAAAAACGATATCCCAAAAATTTGAATTATTTTATTATCTTATTGTGGGATCTTTTACCAAAGCCAAACGTTTGTGGCATCTCCAGGACGAGAGGGAACGGGATATGGCCGTGTGATGGTGATTAATTTCTTTTATTTTTTGACCATACGGGTGATTAAGTTGACATATGCACCGTTTCATATGGTATGTACATGCATAAAGCAAATATGAAAAATGTTATAATTACAATTCTTACATTCTTTATTCAAGAAAACTAATTGTCTACGCAGACTTTACGTTAAAAAAGAGCAAGGGAGTATTCTACGTTATGCTTTGCCACCTTTTTTGGCCCATCAGAGTCATGACTACTATGTTGAATGCATAGAACGGTGAGATGCTTTTATGATATTATTCAGTGTCAAAACAAGACCGAGTTAGTCTCACATCAACTCTTGATTGCAGAAAGACTCCACGCGACTAGTAGCCAGCGTAGGGTAATTAATTAGAGTCAATCGAGGGAAGCCACAGATTGAGGCAAAGACTTGTGCCTGAATCAAGGGTCCTGATGTTCCGTGGAATGGAGTGATGATATTGAGATGTACAGTGTGCGATCCCATGGCTGCGTCATTCTGCCTCACACTTTATAGGGTCTAATTATTACCCTTTTAAAAAAAAAAAAATTTTTCTTTTTGGCAAGAGTTGTGTCACCCAGCAAGCACGCTTCCTTCCATCATCTCTTTGTGTGGGTCCTTTTTTAGGCAGGAATGGACTAAGTCGATCTTGTTTTTTTAATTTGCATATGAACTTGGCCGGTGTTATTGGAAATCCTGTAATAATGATAAATAAAGGTATTTTTCGGTTAAAAAAAAAAAACATTTTTAATGTGGGTCTTCAGCCCGTTAGGTCAGGATGCCACCTAAAAACCATAGGCCACTGGGACTTCAACGGGAGTATGATGGCATCGTTAATGGTTTACTGTAGAGAAAAAAGAGAAAAAGTTGCTCCAAAGGTGAGATCCTCAACCATGCTAAAATCTGCAAAGAACTGAAAAGCTCGACCAATTAATCCACCAAATAAAAAAAAACTGTCCATGGCCTGTTGCTCTCGGGACCCTTTCCATTTTAGACTGTATGGAGTGTTGTTATGTGTGATGGACAGAGACATGCTTGGACCGTTCAAATTCACGAGATTATTACACTAATTGACAGCATGATCCCGCCAAAATTGGATGTCAATTCAATGTGGAGACCATTATTTTAATGAGTATGCGAAGACAAGGGTCCTTCTACTTGCCGATATTCTCCCGAGTCCTAAATCGTTGGGGTCCTTCAATTAACAAGAAACTCCATAAATGTTACTGTAATTGTAGCGGCAATATATCCTATTGATTGTAATAGGAAGAATCAAATATATATTTAGAACCAACAAATCCCACCTTCCCCCATCTGCACCTTTTCACTTTCTGAAGACAAGACTCCACTCATCTCTAGCTTCTACCAATGGCATGTGCGTAAGTGAATGTGATGGTCCGGGGGGCGCAACTTTTAGTCATGGTCGTACCAGCAAAAAAACGATAAAAAAAAAGAAGAAGAAAGGAAAGATTTTACCGTAGTATCTCCATTGATTGAGATTGGGCTCTCCCTTTGGAAGACATGCATCATGAGACTTGCATCATGGATTGTCTCACCTGCTCTAGGCATCCAGGGTCCCCCACAACCACCCACGGTCCCACCCTCTTCTACTCTCTTCCCTCTCCCTGTGTATGGACCCTTTAATTTCCTTGATATGGACCTGATGTTTTTACACAATGAATGACACATTTGACTGGAGAAACGGACTTTTTTATTGTCACTGAACCGCAATAATATTAGGTCATGTTTGTGGGTTAATGGGCCGAGCAATCGGCTCTACCCGCTCCTTTGTGGGTCCTTCCATTCGGTCTAGCATGGCACTGAAGTGAGTAAGCAGTTGAAGCAATGTTCACGGGGGTTGGAAGCAACGGACAGTGTCTGATGCTGAGGGGTCCTTTAATTTCCTACTCACATACAAATTTTATTGTTAGTTGTTAAAGGAAAAATCTATTGTTATCTTATGTTAAAAAATCACCACACTCTTATCAAAAGAATAAAAAAAAGGAGAATTTTGTGTGTAACAAATATCAAATAAATTATGATAAACGGGCTCTTCGAACTCACTTCTTACCAATGTATATTAATCAAAACATTGAGTTACGAATTATTGTCACCTATCAGAATTTCCATTTTGTAGCAATGAAGAGCACAGAGCGCTCAAGCAACTGATTTTGGAAAGCCGTGCTGTTGAGGATCGTAGCCAGTCAAGCCTAAGATTCCGATGGCTACGAGCAAATTCATTGTCCAATAGGCCATTGTCACCAAATTGAGTTGCTCCTGTGGGGCACGCAGGAAAATCCTCCATTGTAAATGCATTTTCATTGACAGGGAAGATCTGATTCTCGGGAATGAGCGGATAATCTGTGCCATCAAATTGTGTTGTACTCGTGGGGCATGCAGGAAAGTAGTCCGTTGCAGATGCCATTTCATTGTCAAGCAAGATCTGGGATTCTCGGGAATGAGCGGATACACTGTCCCAGGAAAAGCATGGACTTGTTGAACTGTGAGTGGAGCTGGACGGTAGAGACGAGTCTTTCCATTGCAACAACCAAAATGACGTCCATTGTCTGGTCCTTCACATTTTCATGTATCCCGCACAAGACCCAGTCATCGAACTGCAGAAACAAGAACAGTGCCACATAGTCAACCCACGGGTATAAGAGTGTGACTTCCAGATGCAGGGCATCCAAGTGTACATCAATGTATTATATACGTTGTGTCTATGGATCCAAAACAACTTTTTCGTGATGGTAATTTGGTGCAAATTTTATGAGTGGGATTACAAAAAAAAAAAAAAAAAGGGCAAAATACAAAAGGGATGAACATTAGCTCGCAATTTTTTACTACAAATATGCATAATTCCACAGAGGGTCAGGGAGGGTCAGGGTTGCACCCCCCCCCTTCATGGGTCAGTCCAACGCGAGAAAATGTTTTTTTTTTTTTTCTGAAAAAAAAAAATCGTATTATAACTTTGTGCATCCATAATAATTAACATTATTATGCATGTAATAAACACTGAGGTAGTCTAACATTGTTTTTGGGGCGATGGAAAAAGAAAGGGGAGAAAAAAAAAATAGAGGACAATGAACTGTGATTGTTTTTAGGGGATGTTTTCAGGAGAATAAAAACTATTAATTTTTACTTGTATTAAATTAATTAATTTATTGATATTAATTATTTTTATTAATTTTAATATAAAAATAAAAATAAAATTATAATAAATATTATTATCTTCCTCCTCACCTTTCATCCTTTAATAAATAAAAAATTTTTCAGTTTTCTTTTCTTCACATTCTTTTTCTCACACCCAACGAAGATAAAAAATATTTCTTTCCAGTTTTCCTTTTATCTATTTTCTACTCCCCTATCTTATTATTCAAATAAAAAGTTAGGTATTATCAGAATTTTTTTTATATGTATAATGGTTAAAAAAGCAGAAAGTCTCATGAAAGATAAAGTCGAAAAAAAAACGGTATAATGCAAAAATTATGATTTTTAAAATAAAAATATTTATTTATTTTTTAAAAATTGATTCTCAATAATTGTAATATTAAATCTTGCAAATATTAGTAATTTTCTCTCATTTGTTGACCATTATTGAGGATATTTATTTATTATAAGTAATGAAAATTTTAGTATTTTTTAAAAGTTTAAAATAATAAATTATTTTAAATAAATTTTAATAACAAATATTTGAAATTCACCAAACGCGCACCAAAGCTTTACCGATGCTTATTCAGCTTTAAATAAGAGTATGAGATAAAAATAACGGAAAAATTGAGGTCAACAGCTCGCAGCCTCTCTATAAACACAAACACAAACACAAACACAAACATCAAACACAAACACAAACACAAACATCTTACACACGACACGACACGACACGACACGACGCACACACGTCTCTTGTTATCTGTGTCTCTGGGTCTTGCCTGCTTCCGCTATAATTTTCCTTCTTGGCGTTCTTTTCTCCTGCGATAGATCGTTGATTGGCCTCGCGTTTCAGGATTCTCTCAGGTTTGCTTTTATAATCGTACGCGCGTCTCTGCAAATCTCTATTTCTGTTAGGGTTTCCTTTTCGATTTGATGGGCTTCCAGCAAGCAATTATCGTCTCCGTTGCGCCGATGACGATGACGATGAAGATCGGTTCCGCTTTGTGGATTTTTAGGGCTTCAATTTTAGATTTCTATCTTAAATTCTTGGGATGTGGAAACCAAGGCTTCTGTTCCGTCGTCGATCGCCGGCCATTATTGAGTTTTGTCTCGAGGCTAGCGATTGAGAATTTAGACGTCACATGAGGATGCGTAGTTCTCCTTAGGGCTTATGGCTTTTTAGGTTTTCTTTTTTTTTTTTTGATCTGGTGAAGTTTCTTTTTATTACGAGATTGGAAAATTGGGAATCAGATATAAAGGGATTTACTTTATGTCGCTTGGATATGTAATTCTCGGTGGACCCTGCTTAGCGTTTTTTGGCTTGACTATGTGCTAAGGGAGCGTTAGAGGAAGCTGATTGGGCCAGAAATTGTGGGTTTTGGTTGGTGTCAGATTATGTATCCTGGTTTGTTCATTTCGTGCTCTGCTTCTGTGTTTATAGTATGGATGTTAAGACTCCGATGATTCGGGAACGACTTGAAGGAGGACCTCCAAATAACAGCACTGTCTGCTATTTCTGGAAAGTGGGAAGATGCAATAGAAATCCCTGTAGGTTCTTGCACACAGAATTGCCAGCTCCTAATGTTTACTGCAGAAACCCAAAGCAATCACATTCTAAAATTGAGGACTATTCAAGGAAAAGCTCCAGTTATAGTTCCAAGGATGGGGCGAAGAATAAGTCTCACTATGGGTCAAAAAGGATATTGGCTGTGACATCTCGAAGTAGTGGGTCTGAAGTTAAAAGAACTTGGAAGAGCTTCCATTGTCATAATGAGGAGTTAATGAGGAAGCGCCCTGCTGCTGAGAACTTGTCAGTTTCAACTAGTGGAGGCAATTTCATTGAAGACGGAAGGCCGCAAGGCAGTATCAACTTTGTCTCTGAAGACCTGCAAAGGAAGCAGCTAAACCCTTCAAAGTTGCTTGTTTTGAGTACTGGAGATGGAGCCTCTGAAGTTAGCTGTGCTCAGAAGATGATTGGTCTTGAAAGTGAGGCAATAGGTGAGAAGAAGATAAGCCTGCATAATGAGTGTCCTGGTTACACTGCTGAGAATTCTTTGATTTTGACCACTGGGAGTGCTGCACCCGAAGATAAAACTTTTCAGAAATGTTCAGAAAATACTAGCAAGCATACCCTGACAACTTCATTGGTCCTATCTAGTGGGGATTGGTTTTCTAATCTTGCAAAGCTTGCTGGACACCAGCAGGTGATCTAACTTGTGCCTTCCACTTTCCATTTTGTTTGCAAGCAAAGATTTTAAACATAGTCTTCTGTGATTGGATGCAGGCTCTATAAAACATCTTGCTTTTATTTGGAGCCTCTGCAGACAATATGTTGTATTCAATGCCTTCCTGTATAAAACGACATAAAATGGCTATTGCAATAGTAATTGGACTGATATATTCATTTTCTTTTGTTCATGCATCTGGGGTGTTTGTGTCATCTCTTTGTCACTAGCTAAATGGATCATGTTCCTGCTCTTAAAGTTTTATGTATTCATTTTGAAGCTTATACTTAAAAATATAGTTTTACCTTAAGCCTTCAACTTTTTCTGGGCTTCTGATTAAAAGATGTATGTTATATATGTATGATCAGCTGGATTTTATTGATGAGGTTTTTTTGTCACAGGCTGTCTCAGGGATTGCACTTCCTCTAGGATCTGACAAGCTTTACTCGAGCAGCAGTGATGGAACTGTAAGAGTCTGGGATTGCCATACTGGTCAATCAACAAGAATGATTAATCTTGGTGACAGAATTGATTCTTTGATTAGTGAGGGCCCATGGGTGTTTGTTGGCATACCAAATCTGGTTAAGGTTAGTTTATATTTGATTTGATTTCTTTCTCTAGGTTTGGTTAGTGCTAGTTCTGAGTTCAGATCATATGTGGTTGTTCTTTGTACAGGCATGGAACATTGTGACAGAAGTCGACTTCAGTCTTAGTGGGCCTGTTGGGCACGTTTATGCCATGGTCGTGGCTGTTGAAATTGATATGCTTTTTGCTGGGGCACAGGTAATGAGTTTTGAATTGTTTTCTTTTGCAATTTCAGTAGCAATTTAGGGAACCTATTCTTTATTATCAATATTAATTCAACAATGAATCTTGTAAGTCTGTACGTTTGGCTTTCTCTTTAGTATGGAGGGCTAATTTGCGAGTGCCCTTTGCTGTCCATAAATTTAATGAAGAGTGCAGGGGACACTGCTATGCCTGTTGTTGAAGTGTGTTTCAGTTTATATGCATGTTTTTAATTGTTCAGCTACTTTCAGGAAAATGGTTATGATCTTATAATTACCTAATGCATTTGCCTTTCTAGGATGGTGTTATTTCAGCATGGAAAGGCAGACATGGGGACTCAAATCTTTTCCAAATGGCAGCATCTCTAAAAGGCCATAAAGGGGCTGTGCAATGTCTAGCTGTTAAATCTAAGAGGCTTTGTTCAGGTTCCATGGATGGTACAATAAGGGTAAGCAATATTATAAAAGATTTCCCCGATTTTTTGTTTTTATTTATTCCATTTCTGTTGACTTCAAATTCTTGATCCATTAAAACTTGGTCTTCATATTATATGGCGATTCATTTAATCATTTATGAGCTTCATGACTAAAGGCAAAAGAATCATATATTTCTTTTTGCTTGTATCAGGTTTGGGACCTTGATAGTTTACAGTGTATTCATATGCTTAATGGGCATACAGATGCTGTGAAGTCCCTGATAGTCTGGAATCAGTATCTGTTATCTTGTTCCTTGGACCAAACAATTAAAGTTTGGGTTAATACTGAAGAGGGCAATATGGAAGTGACTTGTACACATGAAGAGAAGCATGTAAGTAGATGATCTCCTGCCCATTTTATTGGTATTCAAAATTAGGGGCCTCTTTTTTAACACTTGTGGGATTAGGTGTGATTTAAGGGAGTGGCTGAAACCCCAACATCTGATCAATGAGGCACACTGAGTAAAGGACAGTGCTATGCAGTTTATTTGTTTATTTTTGTGCTGATTCATATTTATTTATCTCTAGTCATCTTGGAGCTGTAAATATCTTTATTGGTGACTTAGCTGAAATAATTGAAGATGAGCCTTAAGTTTTTCTGGTTTCTTTGTGTTTTGCTTCATTTGTTGACTACAAATCAAATATTTTGTACAAACGACGAGTAGGTTGGTTATAAATCCATTTGGACATTGGTTAATCTGCAAATCTGTGTATGGTGTGGCTGCATTTGGCTTTGATGTTGCCTGCCTTCTCACTGTGCCTTATTTTAGGAAGGCCAAATCCTGGTTATTGTGGTATTAGTTAGTCAAAATCTACTTTCTTTGCACAACCGCCAATATTCCAAGCTCCTACCTTATACCTGCTGATAATTTGTCTGTATCTTTTGTGCTTGATTTTTCTGACTTCTTCTCAGTGTACATGTTCTGTTGCTTTATCACCGCTAACTAATTATTGTGCGCATAATGTGGCCTGGCGCAGGGTGCTCTTGCTCTCTGTTTAATAAGAGATGCAGAAGGGAAGCCAGTTTTGCTATGCTCTGGTAACAACAATGTTGTCTGCCTATACGAGCTGCCATCGTAAGTACACTGCATACTTGTTGGGGGCGTTTGCCTATGGAAAACAAGCTTTCTCATGGCTCCTTAATAAAATTCATCCTCATTCTGGCTCAGATTCAATGAAAGAGGCAGGATATTTTCAAAGCAAGAAGTTAGGACAATGCAAGTAGGTCCTGGT
This sequence comes from Rhizophora apiculata, assembly GCA_037832385.1. Classification (NCBI taxonomy): domain Eukaryota; kingdom Viridiplantae; phylum Streptophyta; class Magnoliopsida; order Malpighiales; family Rhizophoraceae; genus Rhizophora; species Rhizophora apiculata. Next base: position 5,016,611 of record CM075424.1, on the reverse strand, counting down.
GGTCTTTTCTTCACCGGAGATGGAACTGGCTTGCTAACCGTGTGGAAATTGGCAGAATCAAGGGGGCCTTCAGAAGTAGCATAAATTTCTATTGCTGCCTTCTGCTTCGGCCAGTGGGTAGAAAGTGGGCTGGCAGCTGCCATTTAGTTCTTCAAGGCGACATATTGCACAATAATATGCTTAGGCCTCTTAATGCGTGTGGGGTTCTTAATTGCAAAACTCCGATTCACACTGTATTGTTTGTTTATTACTGAAGCATTTTTGAATACCCTGTTTATCTCCAAATCAAAGGATTCGATTTCCTTTTCGGCAGTGTAGATGCTCAATTACTTGAATATTTTTCAGTGGTTGGATGTACATCAATATCAAGTTGGCCACCAAAAATTAAAAAAGAGAAAACCCCTAATGCTCTAAACATTGACGTGACCAAATCAATTATTAACCTTCTGGTGGCACTAGTCATTCAGTGACAAGGTTTTCAATCTGGGTCGATATTCGGGTCGAATTTTGTAATTATTGTTTACCATTTTTCTTCTTAGACAGTTTTGGCCTGGGCTTCATGGGCTTCAAGAAATGGGCCTGCAATCTCACTGCCTCCCTCAAAACCCCAATCAATTTCTCTTCAATCTCCGGCCCATTTGGCTCCACTGCTCCAAGCCACCGCGCCACGGCCTCCATCGTACTGACACACCCGCCGCATGGCTCCTTTCTCAAAACCAACGCCGAGTCGTAAATGCTCCCTCCTTCCACGCCCTTATCGAACCCATCCAAACAAACCCTCGTCGCGAATTTACTCAAATACGCCTCGCTCGCAGTTACCATCTCCCTGGCATGCTTCCAGGTGGCGTCAAAGACTATCAGAACCGCAGGGGCATTGTCAGCATTTCGCGGAGGGAATTGCTCGCAATTCTTGAGCTGGGAGAGGGTGACTGCAGGTGAGCAAGGGGAGGGAGGGAAGAGGTAGAACGCGGAGGGAGGCGGTTGGCCGAAATTGTGGTCGAGGATGTCCGGAGTGAGGCGGCGGGTAACGATGGAGGTGGAGTTGAGGAGGGACTTGGTGAGGAGAGGCGTAGTGTTGAGCTTGTGACGGTACTCGTGCGGGTGTTGGATTATAACAACTTGTGTAGTCGTTGAAATCGGCGGCGTCGGGATGACGTGGCAGAGGCAGACCGGCAGCGGCCGATCGCAGTTTCCACAGATTGAGCGGCGGCGCTGCTGCTGCTGCTGTTGCGGCGGTGGATGCGCATCACCAGATTCCAATTCCATTTATCAACTCGTTGATCGCCGCTCTTTAGCCTTTGTTTGTATCAGTATGTGCTATTTACAAGGAGACTGTAGACTGCAACAATGTCGTTTAAAGAACACAAGTTAGAAAAAAAAGAGGAAAAACCCCTGTTAGTTCTTTCTTTCCTTGTATAATCTAACCTCTGGTTGGGCCTTTTGGGTCCAATGGAATAGGCCTAAACGTTTGGGGCTTTCGAACTCTGTGCGCTGTCCACAGCCCATCACTTTCAGTTGAAAAAAAAAAAAAGAATGACAAGAAGCAAAAGGTTTTTATCGGCAGGAGTCAGCCGGAGAGAGAGAGAGAGAGAGCGAGACTGAGCGGGACCTTTCTCTTTGGTAAAGTCTCTGTCCTTCTCTGTGTGTGTTTCTCTCTCTCTCTCTCTCGCTCGTGAGCTCCGTGTAAATCAGGCAGTAGCAAAGAAAGTGTAAGCTTGTTTCTTTGTCTTGCAATATTTTAAATGCTCTGGAAAGTTTTTAACTTTGACTTGAAATCAGTAGCTGCTCTGCAAGTATACCGCTCTGCTTCGTGTTAAACGCTCTATCATTCAGCCAATATGTTCTAACTCTTCGGAATCCATATATATGATATGGGTATTCATAAGTTTCATTCCCACCTCCCTTCCCCTTTTGTTTTGAATGGAGGGGTTAGTCTAATTGGGTGTTTGTTCTGTTTGTCTATGTGAACATCTTAGAATTTAAGTAATTTGGTGAATGTGCTTGTGCATCTAAATCTTCCTTCTTCTTGTTTGTTCATGATGTTAAAGTGAAAGGCAAAAGGCGGGGAGGATGGGGTTGCCAACCGGCTCTGGAGACTTGTCATCAGAGATGGAGGTGGATGCTTTCAGGCGACTTTTCCCACTTCAATTTTATGAGAAACATCTCTCACAATCTATCCGCCCTGACGGCAGGCCACTGGGAAAAGCTAGAGATACTACTTTAGCACTTGGTTGCCTCCTAAGCTCGTTTTTTATTTCTCAAGTCTCCAAATTCTCAATTTTGATTTAGCTAATTTAAAGCATGGTCTCCCATATTTTGCTGAATCTTAATCTGAATTTGTAGGGGCTGTTGCATCTGCTAATGGGTCAGCATTGGCAAAGATAGGTTCAACTGTTAGTGCCTTCTCTACTCTTCTCTCTGTCACTCTCTGTCTCTCTGATATCTGGTCATGGCATATGTGTTTAATGAATCTTATTCAAGTAGTTGTCATTTGTTGTTCCACAGACCATGTTGGCTGCTGTTAAAATGGAAGTCATGACCCCTTCTTCTGAGTCACCAGATGAGGGCTGTATAGGTTGGTTATCTTGGATTGTGTATATTGTTTTGTTTTGTTTACCTTGTTTCTTCTCTCCTATAAAAGTATGGATTTTCAATGCGTTAATCTTGTTATTGTCAGCTATTGATTTCCACATGCCTCCAATTTGTTCTCCAATTGTTAGGCCTGGTAGGCCAGCTGAGGCAGCTCCAGTTCTGTCGAAGCAGTTGTCTGATACCATATCAAGGCAAGTGAAGTTTCACTCTAGTAAATTATTGGTGTTCATTCTTCCCCCTCCTCTATGTATTGATGCTATGATTTGGTTGGTTCAATTCAATTGTTCCATCAGAAATTCTACTGGATTTGTTTTTGCCTACTTATAGATACTTTTCCAGTTTATCTTCATAGTATGCCAAGGTATGCATTGCAAATACTCCAATTTGGGGCACATCAACTTAAAGGTGATTTGGTGGCTTACTTTTTGGGCTCTATTTAGGGATTTATTGTTTATTAAATTTTTTTGGATAAGTCTTTTAGATTTATGGGAGAAAAGTGTGAACTGGTGGATGACAGTAAAAGTTGAATTATGAGGAAATAGGTAAAAGGCCAGTCAATATGTTTCAAGTGCAGTTCCTTCATGTGGCTATTCCAAGAAGTCAAATTTGCAGCATAATTTTTTTCCTTTTTTGGGATTCACCACTAGGCTGGTGACCAAAACTTGTACTTGTCTTGTTATCATGCTTTTGACTCTTCTCGAATGTCCTCCAGTAAGCATGAAAGCTCCTTAAGTGGCAGTTTATTGGCAATTTAACTCATGGATTTGCACCATTATTTGCAGAATGCTTTATGGTTAGGGTCTGGGATAGGTCCATGGTGCATGGAAATGTGACTGCTGGTATGGAACAATTTTAAATTGTGATGAGCGATGTCTTCATCTACCACATTGGTTGGCTAATTCAGGATTTGCTGAAGAACTGCACTTCCATAAATCAAGCAACTCTTGTCTGTTATCTGATGTTTTCAGAACTTCCTGCTTGACTAACAATATTGTAAATATTTTTTCTGGAATGTGAGTGCACTCAATTAGTTGCTAGCATAGGTGATCCAATCCTTATTGGCTAAACTGCATTCTGAGTATGCTAAACAGTTGTTATTAGCATTAAGACATGGATTACCCTTTGTTCTTCAGTCAGTTGCGTCTTTCCCTCTTCATTGCTTTCATTGCCTGACTTATGTGTCATATCATCTGATTATATGCTTTATCTCAGTTCTGGCATGATTGATCTGAAAGAACTATCCTTGGTCCATGGAAAAGCAGCATGGATGGCATACTTGGTAAGGAATAATGGTTTTTAAAATTTTTCTTTGCTTATTTGTGCATTAAAATTGAAATTAAGCTCATGCACATCTTCCTTTGTTTCTGCTTTCTCTCTTTCATTTTTGGTTGGACATAACTTGTGTGTTGATTTGGGCTTTCCTTATTTATATTTTTTACTTATTTGCAAGTTATTTGGACAATTTGCAAATGCCTGCCTTTTGTTGGATGACAAACTGACTAATGATATATGTGCTGCAGGACATATATTGCTTGGATGCCGATGGTGCACTATTTGATGCTGCCTTACTTTCAGCAGTTGCTGCCTTCTCTCACTGTAAGATAAACTCCTTCATTGCATCACCCCCTGTGAATGAAATAAATATGCACTGACTTCTCATATATATATATAGGAAACCACCAGACAGTAAATCCTTTGCAAACCTAACAAAAGATAAACATTGAGTTATTTGAAGTGCCGATACTCAACTCAAGTTTCTCTAGCTATTAGCAATGTCCTGATTCTTCCATTAGGCAGTGTAGGCTATTGATTTTGTTTGCTGCTTTCAACTGATGTGTACTTTAATCTGTGCCTCTCCCTTCCCATCTTCTATTTTATTTTTGTTTTTCTCCTTTTTCTTTTTCTAAATAAAAATTGAGGCTTCATCCTGAGCCTGGAGTTCCGGGCCTTTTATTTGTAACTTATTTATTTGTTAATATCCTGCAGTGCAGATACCTGTAGTTTCCTTAAATGATGATGGAAAAATAGTAGTTTTGTCAGAGGAAGATGAGGAACGGCCAGTCAACAAAGAAAAGAGAAAGCTCAGACTAAACACCATACCATTTTCATTGACTTGCATACTTTACAAAAACTACATCTTAGCAGATCCCACTTCAGAGGAAGAGTCTATCATGGAAACTTCTATAACAGTGGTTTTGGATTCATCTTCCAGACTTGTTTCTTTTTACAAGCCAGGTGGATCAGTTCTTGCCTACAGTTCAGCAGTCCAGGTTAGATCGTGCTTCCAAAGGGCATTATCCCTTTGCTCAAAACACTGATTCAGTACATGATGTTATGGTCCAAAAATTTAAATTTAAACAATCCTAACTAAGGTCACATGCACTGTTATCATGTTTGATCTGTTGCTACTGCTCAATAACTGATTTTAGGCATGTGGGCAAAATGCTAGGAATCAAGTGCATTCCAAGAGCCCGAAATATTTTTGTAACTTCAAATATTTGCAATGGCTTCTAATGCTGGATGGTTCCAAGAATTTCAATCCTTTACAAAACTGATATTTTGTTTGGTAGATACTGTACACTTAACATCCCAACAGCAGATAGCCAAGGAGAGGGCATGTAGAACATAAATCACACAAACACATTTTTTAATGAGCTTTTATAGTGCATTCTTCCTATTGATGTGGTCGATTCTTCTGTACTGATTTACATGGCCTTGTTGAGACATACATATTTTTCTTAAAGCACCGATGAGCATGCTGATAAGGCTAGCTATGGTTGCAGGATTGTGTTGCATTAACGAGACAAAGAGTGAGGGAACTTCAGGAGATACTAGACGAGGCTGTTTCTGGCATGGAAGTTGACTAGGAGTAATATGTATGACTCAATCTTTCTTTTAATGACAAATGTGTTGTTCTATACTATAAGTATTGGAGAAACCAGTGACTGTAGAAACGCAGGCAGTGTTGGTGCTGGATTTTTGTTGCACAATTGATTGCTTTGTTTCTATCTTTTTGGAAATTGATCGGCATTTTCCCTCAAATTTATTCTATATCTTGTTGTGACATCTTTTGTCTTGTTGATTAATCAAATCGGTGTTGAGGATTGCTTAGGAGAATAGCGAAACTAAATAAAGACTTGTGCAAATAAAAATTACTTTCTTTTCCCATGTACCTAAAAATGGCAAAAAAAGAAGCAAAAAACACCCCTTTGGATTCTTTTACACCATTACATACGTGACAGGCTTACAATTCCAGGGTGAAAAGCGTGATTTGCTTCCAGAGCAACCGAAGGAGCTCATAGATTTGCCAAGTTTGCCTGGTTTACCGCTGTAACAATCCTGGTTATTGGGGATCTTGTTTTATCTTCAATCGTCTCTGTATTGACCAATCGAGAACAAGGTTTTAAAAGGAGGGCAATAGGACAGCAATTCACTATGCAAAGGACTAGAATGCGTGGTGTCATCGAGTACCGAGGTAAAACAAGAAAATATCAAATCCTTTTCGTGGAGAGTCACAAGCCCGAATCGTAGTATCTATTGCAAGACACAAAAAGGGTCCCCAGCAGTGTACTTCAAAGAAAAATCTGTGTCACTCTGTATCGCAATCCACGTCCTGCCTCCCCTCACCTTATGGCACTTTTGGGAAATCCAGCTCAACCAATTAGATTTCGAGAAACTCCATCGAAAAAACCCCGAAAGATAGATTACACTGCATATCCCTTGATTTTCTCTCTCCAAAGAGCCAGAAATCAAACTGAACCTCAAAAGCCACACTCCCATCATAATTCCTTGACTCCCATTTTGCCACGCGTCCTTTCTTCCTACCACTGACCATAACAACCAACTGTTTCTATTATCAGAGTGTCTCCCCCCCAACCAACCCCAAAGCCCCTTCCTCCTCTTTCTCTATTCCCGCAAAGAAATACAAACCACAAGGTTTGGCCTCTGAAAAGGAAAGGGAAGGATGAAGAAGTGAACTAGAACCCAAAAAAAAAAGAAGAGAAAAAAAATCTGACACCCATAGAAGAGAGCAGAAAAAAAATTCATACATTTTTCTTGAAAGTTTGTTTCTTTTCTTTTTAATTGAGAAAAAGAAGAGAGGAGAAACAAAGGACCCTGGTTTTTTAGTTGCTGCCATTGAATTGCAAGAACTGCATGGCTTCTCTGGTGTCTTCTCCATTCACTCTACAATCCTCAAAACCAGGTGAACTCTCTTCACTATCTCAAAAACACTACTTTCTCCACTCATTTCTCCCCAAGAGAACCAACCAATCCATCACTAAAGCCTCCTTGAAAGTAAAATGTGCTGCAATTGGCAATGGCCTTTTCACACAGACAACACCAGAGGTCCGCCGGATAGTTCCTGAAAAGAAGCAGAATCTTCCCACTGTCAAGATTGTCTATGTCGTTCTTGAAGCCCAATACCAGTCTTCGCTCAGTGCTGCAGTCAAGTCTCTCAACGGCAACCCCAATTTCGCCTTATTTGAAGTTGTTGGTTACTTGGTAGAGGAACTTCGCGATGAATCAACTTACAAAACTTTCTGCAAGGACCTTGAAGATGCAAATATCTTCATTGGGTCGTTGATTTTTGTTGAGGAGCTTGCACTGAAGGTCAAAGCTGCTGTGGAGAAAGTGAGGGATAGGCTTGATGCAGTTTTGGTGTTCCCTTCAATGCCCGAGGTAATGAGGCTCAATAAATTGGGCTCCTTTAGTATGTCACAGCTTGGTCAATCCAAGAGTCCATTCTTTCAGTTATTCAAGAGAAAGAAGCAAGGTGCTGGTTTCGCTGAAAGCATGTTGAAGTTGGTGAGGACTCTGCCCAAGGTTCTCAAATATTTGCCCAGTGACAAGGCTCAAGATGCTAGGCTTTATATCTTGAGTTTGCAATTTTGGCTAGGTGGGTCACCTGAGAACTTGCAGAACTTCTTGAAAATGATATCTGGCTCTTATGTTCCCGCATTGAGAGGGCAAAAGATTGAATACTCTGATCCAGTTTTGTATCTGGACAGTGGAATTTGGCACCCTCTGGCTCCTTGTATGTACGATGATGTGAAGGAGTATTTGAATTGGTATGGAACTAGAAGGGATGCTAATGAGAATCTTAAAGGGCCTAATGCTCCAGTTATTGGGTTGGTTTTGCAGAGGAGTCATATTGTGACTGGTGATGAGAGCCATTATGTGGCTGTGATCATGGAGTTGGAGGCAAGAGGTGCTAAAGTGATCCCTATGTTTGCTGGTGGGCTTGACTTTTCTGGGCCAGTTGAGAGGTTTTTAATCGATCCAGTCACTAAAAAGCCAACGGTGAATTCAGTGGTATCATTGACTGGCTTTGCTCTTGTTGGTGGACCAGCAAGGCAGGACCATCCTAGAGCTGTAGAAGCACTGAGAAAGCTTGACGTGCCTTACATTGTTGCTTTGCCTTTGGTGTTTCAGACAACTGAGGAGTGGTTAAATAGCACTCTTGGCCTGCATCCGATTCAGGTAGCTTTGCAGGTTGCTCTTCCTGAGCTGGATGGTGGCATGGAACCCATTGTTTTCGCTGGCAGGGATCCAAGAACAGGCAAGTTTATCTTCCATTTTTAGCTTGTCTTGTAATTGTCCATTACTTTTATGATTTTTACACCATTAGATCAGCTGTTGGATTTACTTTAGATAGGTAAAAATCACTTATTTTATATCCTTTTGAAAATTGGCTCAAGAAATTGAAGCTTCTTTTTCTGCCAATTAAGTGTGTTTCTAGTGCTTTCTATTGTGCATGCCCATACGATCGTATATTCATTGAGGATAGATCTGAATGTAGGGAAGTCGCATGCCCTTCACAAGAGGGTAGAGCAGCTCTGCACCAGGGCAATCAGGTGGGCTGAGCTCAAAAGGAAATCAAAGGTATTTTGCCTCTATTCTGTTTACCTTATTGAGTTTCAGATGCTGTATGTACAACATTTTCCTTTAGAGGTTGGGGGAGTCTCTAATATATTATTTCCTATTGATAAGATAGATAATGCTAGCTTGTAGTTTATATAAGTTTGGTAAGCTTCTCTCATATGATGTGAAATATGAATTTATTCGTAGGCAAAGACAACCGAAACTATTAAACTTTGACTTGGTTTACGTCTACTAGTGGCATTTAGCAATTGACATTCATATTTTTGTTATTACTTGCAATCAACTTTTATTATTGCTCACTTGTTTTAATTGCTAGTCCATGCTGGTTAATGACAGAGATGGAGAGACAAGAATAGTGCCACCGTAATTACATCCTACCAATGAAAAGACATGATCTATATTATTTTTTAAATCTGCTGTAAGCAATTCAAAAAGTCCAATTCCAATTGGATACTGATAGAAATGAAAAGGATGATACAGTGCACCATTGCTCCTTGTCAGAGTTCAATGGAAATATAGATGTATATAGTGTAATGACACTTTCTCATTAACATTTCTGAGAAAACTTTCTGGTCAATTTTCATTTAGAAAAATCAACCTACAATCTATTCCATTTCCTAATCATTTCATCCGGTAAAAGTATGCCCAATTTAAGATTTTGAATTTAGTCTGTGAACATGTCATGACAAGCATATGAATGAATGCAGGCTGAGAAGAAGTTATCAATCACAGTCTTCAGTTTTCCTCCAGACAAAGGGAATGTAGGGACAGCAGCCTACCTTAATGTCTTCTCCTCCATCTTCTCAGTTCTGAAAGATCTCAAAAGAGATGGCTACAATGTTGAAGGATTTCCAGAGACTTCAGAAGCTTTAATCGAAGACATACTGCATGACAAAGAAGCTCAATTCAGTAGCCCAAACCTGAACATTGCTTACAAAATGGGTATTCGAGAATACCAAAAGCTTACCCCATATGCCACCGCACTAGAAGAAAACTGGGGCAAACCTCCTGGCAACTTGAATTCTGATGGAGAGCATCTATTAGTATATGGAAAACAGTATGGCAATGTCTTCATTGGTGTCCAGCCCACTTTTGGCTATGAGGGTGATCCAATGCGTTTATTATTCTCCAAATCAGCTAGCCCACATCATGGATTTGCAGCTTATTACTCCTTTGTTGAGAAGATTTTCAAGGCTGATGCCGTTCTTCACTTCGGTACCCATGGGTCACTCGAATTCATGCCAGGAAAGCAGGTGGGGATGAGTGATGTTTGTTATCCTGACAGTCTCATTGGAAATATTCCCAATGTTTACTACTATGCAGCCAATAACCCATCTGAAGCAACTATAGCAAAACGTCGGAGCTATGCAAATACTATCAGTTATTTGACCCCTCCTGCTGAAAATGCTGGCCTTTACAAGGGCCTCAAGCAGTTAAGTGAACTCATCTCCTCATACCAGTCACTTAAGGATACAGGCCGTGGGGCACAGATAGTGAGCTCCATAATTAGTTCAGCAAAGCAATGCAATCTTGACAAGGATGTTAAATTTCCTGATGAGGATGAGATGATCTCTGCAAAGGAGCGTGACTTTGTGGTTGGAAAAGTATACTCCAAGATTATGGAGGTTGAGTCACGGCTTTTGCCTTGTGGGCTCCATGTCATTGGTGAGCCTCCATCTGCCATGGAAGCAGTTGCAACTTTAGTAAATATTGCTGCATTGGATCGTCCGGAAGATGGGATTTCATCTCTCCCAGCTATATTAGCTGAGAGTGTTGGACGAGACATCGAGGAAGTTTATAGGGGAAGTGACAAGGGAATATTGAAGGATGTAGAGCTTCTTCGGCAAATAACTGAGGCATCACGTGGTGCCATCTGTGCTTTTGTGGAGCAAACAACTAATAAAAAGGGTCAAGTTGTAGATGTGGCGGATAAGCTTAGCTTGATCCTTGGTTTTGGGATCAATGAACCATGGATTCAATACTTATCAAACACAAAGTTTTACAGGGCAGAGAGAGATAAGCTTAGAACATTGTTCAGGTTCATAGGAGAGTGTCTGAAACTGGTGGTTGCTGACAATGAGTTGGGGAGTTTGAAACAAGCCTTGGAGGGCAAGTATGTAGAGCCAGGGCCTGGGGGTGACCCAATCAGAAACCCAAAAGTGTTGCCAACAGGAAAGAACATTCATGCATTGGATCCACAAGCTATTCCTACTACAGCAGCAATGAAAAGTGCAAAAATTGTGGTTGACAGATTGATTGAGAGGCAGTATGCTGACAATGGTGGAAAGTATCCTGAGACAATCGCACTTGTATTGTGGGGAACTGACAACATAAAGACCTATGGTGAGTCACTGGGTCAGGTCCTGTGGATGATTGGAGTCATGCCAGTTGCTGATACTTTTGGCAGGGTTAACCGGGTGGAACCAGTAAGCCTTGAAGAGCTTGGAAGACCTAGGATTGATGTTGTTGTCAACTGCTCGGGGGTTTTCAGAGACCTCTTTATCAATCAGGTAGAGAGTTTTTCATATTTTCAAAAAAATCAGCTTGTAATATTCCATGCATATACCCTGCTCCACTTTCCCTGATTACTCACTAAATTTCCTTAAACTTCACAGATGAACCTCCTTGACCGCGCAGTGAAGATGGTAGCTGAGTTAGATGAGCCAGCTGCCCAAAACTATGTCAGGAAGCATGCTCTGGAACAATCTGAAGCCCTTGGAATTGGCATTCGGGAAGCTTCAACACGAGTATTTTCCAATGCTTCAGGGTCTTACTCCTCTAATGTAAACCTTGCAGTGGAAAACTCATCATGGAATGATGAGAAGCAGCTGCAAGACATGTACTTGAGCCGGAAGTCCTTTGCCTTTGATTGCGATGCTCCTGGTGCTGGCATGATGGAGAAGAGAAAAGTTTTTGAGATGGCTCTGAGCACAGCAGATGCCACTTTCCAGAATCTTGATTCCTCAGAAATCTCACTTACAGATGTGAGCCACTACTTCGACTCAGATCCAACGAACCTGGTGCAGAACTTAAGGAAGGATGCCAAGAAGCCTAGTGCATACATTGCAGACACAACAACAGCTAATGCTCAGGTTAGAAATTCAAAACTCCTATAATGAGGTCCTCCAATGTTAGTCCAATTATTAGTAGTCTTGAAACAAAATATTTACAATCATTCCCAACCCAGATTGTTGACAGCTCTTCACAGTTTCAGAATAATCAAGTTACTTTCTGTACTGAACAATTTTACATTTGTGTTGGACAGGTGCGGACGCTTTCTGAGACTGTGCGGCTTGACGCACGAACCAAACTGCTAAATCCCAAGTGGTATGAAGGAATGCTGTCTAGTGGATATGAGGGAGTTCGTGAGATTGAGAAGCGACTTACAAATACTGTTGGATGGAGTGCAACTTCAGGGCAAGTTGACAATTGGGTCTATGAGGAGGCTAATTCAACTTTCATTCAAGACGAGGAGATGCTAAATAGACTGATGAGCAGCAACCCGAATTCATTTAGGAAGTTGGTGCAGACCTTCTTAGAGGCCAATGGACGTGGGTATTGGGAAACTTCGCAGGAGAATATTGAGAGGTTAAGGCAGTTATATTCCGAGGTTGAAGACAGGATTGAAGGAATTGATCGATAGACGGTTGAAAAAGAGAAGGGGGGGACTTTTTGAAAGATCCAATAACTGCAAATATTTAATCAACAACGCAGATTCATCTGAGCTCTCTCGGTCTCTCAATTGTCGGAATAGATGTAACATGACAGAATATTTGGCATGTAAAATTTGTTTCTATGGCTTCTGCTTTGATCCGATCCTCCTTGCAAAGAGATTTGCCTCTTGTGAATACAATCTGGTTACCTAGTGTTACCCATCAACAAGGGCTCATGTCAGTCAAAAGAAAAGAGCCAATGTCATCCAACACTCAAAAGAAAACAACCTTTCCCAAAAATTGGCAAATGCATATTTGAGTTTAATAGATGGAACAGGGAATATCCACCTTTGAAATGTTATGACCATAAATGAACAAGGAAGTGCAATTTCACCCCAAAATTCCCATATTCGTGGGCTAGAGGAAAAGAATTGTCTTTTTTTTTTTTTTTCCCCCTTTCATTAGGAGGGAATCCCCAGTTTGTGAATGAATCATACAGGGTAAGTCCACGAAGAAATTACATCAAAGAGGAAAAAAAACAAAAAAGAACTGCACTCCCACTGACGTTCCAATAGACGTGGGGGAAATGGAGGGCCTGGTCAGGGGAGTTGGACTGGGTCCGAAGGCAGCTGAAGCCGGCGTCGTGTCCGTAGTTGCGGAGGCAGAAGAACGCAGCGACGGCGGCAATGGGGAGGAGGAAAACGGTGGCCTTGTAAAAATTCTCGTAGAACCAGGTGGAGAAGTCGAGGGACTTGGACTCGGACTCGGAGAAGCGGAGGAGGTGGTTGGTGTGGAGAGTTGGGACGGCGGTTCTGGCGGTGGCGGTGATCTTGGATTTTTCTCTCTGTTCTTATCACGCTTCATGGGATTTACGTATCCAAATCATGGACTACTGTGTCAATCAATGAGAACTCAGATTGGTATGCAAAACAAGCAGAAATGGTGCAAAGAGTTGACTTCAATGCCGGTTCACTTCCAAGTAAACTCTAAAGGAAAAAAGCGATTTTTATAAATTTTTACAATTAAATTTTATTTTTTAAATTTTTTGTATTATCTTAAATGTTTAATTTTTTAAAATAAATACTTTTATAGACAAAAAAAATTAAATTGTTAATAAAATTTATTTAATCAATGTTAATATTAAATAATGTATGGCTACTTTTTGTTTAAAAAAAAAAGTACTTAGACAAAATTTTAAATATTTAGTATTAATACAAAAATTCTAAAACGTAAAATCCAATTATGAGAATTTATAAAAGTTTAGAATTAATCTTTTTACAACCGTGCCATTAACCATTCACCATTTGACTAATTTCAGTGTTTACTCATTTCATTTTAACTACATTCATCATACTAATATATATAAACTAATAATTATTATTATTATATATAAAACAAAACATAAAATAGAAAATAAAATTGATCTGTGTGAAGCTGAAAATTGTAATTGTAACAAATATGATTAAATAGACAATATCGTCAAATATTAATTAATTTGTGACTAAAACAACATGTCAAATAATTTTTTTGGATTTAAATTTTTAAAAAATTTCAGGTTATTTTAAAATTTTTTGAAATATTTTTTATTTTTTTATTTTTGAATTTATCAAAATTTTCAAAAAAAAAAAAAAAAAGGCTATCTCATGAAAAATTTTGACGTGACACTTGTCTCAACAACAGGCAACTCAAATGATACTATATGGAACACATTTAACGACAATTTAATGAAAAAAAAAAAAAAGAAAAAAGAAAAAGTTATATTTCACACATTATATTTAAGGTATAGTAATAAGTTAAACTTATTACTAAATGTATCAAATTGCTTTTTGACTCAGTAGTAAGAAATACCTTTTGTTAAGTTTAAATTAAAAAATTTTTAAATAATCATAAAAAATATTATAAAAATACCTAAAAAAGAAAAGTTAAATGAATTTAGAACTAATAAGAAAATTCATGATACATTTGAAAAAAAAAATCTGATATATTACAAAAAGTTTATGATTTTTTAAGAAATAATTTAATTTGTATAAAATTATAAAAAAGAAAAAGAAAAAAAACATAGCCGGGCAAAAGTTTCGGTGCTTTGCATTTTTTGTTAGTTGACAAAGCATTAACTGTTGACTTAACTGGCTCATCTGACCTATTCCTTTTTAATTTAACTGCGACTGCGTGGCTTCCAAGGTTGAAATTTACGGAGGGCACTACGCAACAGTGCCACGTTTTTTACTGGAAAAAAGAAGCATATTTTTCCTTTTTTTTTTTTTTTTTTTGCAATACAGTACATTGTTAAAAGTGGAATATATATTTTACTAGAAACGGTGGAGTATACTTTGATTATCCCAAAAACATGGATACTGGTAAAATTGGAGTTCATTTTTACAGAGGATGAAGTATACTTTAATTTTTTTAAAAGTGAATTATATTTTCTTAAACATGCGGTGCATTCATCATCTCCTACAATTTGCCAAAAGTTCAACAAAAGTGAGCATGCATGCCTACCATGGCATGAATAATTCCAGTAGAAACCCGATGACCCAACCATTGAACCGAACTGGACAGACACAGCACTGGGTCAGTCAAACGAAATTATTAAGGGAATAAACTTGAGGTGACAAATTGTATTATTTTAATTTTAAGTTTTATTTTTTAAAAAATAATAATTTAAAAAAAAAAAAAAACAGCCGCCACCTCACAAACGGCCGCTAATGAGAAAGGGAAAAAAGGGTGGCGGCAGAGAAATTTTTATTGGGTTTTAAAATGTTGTGGGCTTGACCGTCACACCTCTGGTGCCAAATGGCCGCCGGTTCACTCATGCCAAGGCCACTTTTCAGCAAAGTAGCCAGACCTTGCCTTGCCCGAATAAGTCGACTGCTGGAAACCCAATAATCAGACCATCGAAGTGAGCAAGGTCATTCGATACTGTCACAATAGATGAAATCCAGCAATAGAACCACCCTCAGGATTCAAAATTAAATAAATAGAGTCAACTTACAAGCAGATAAATTACTGTGCAACTGACAAGCTAAAGATGCCTGCGTCAAAAATGCTAAAATAAATCTCTATGGAAAGGAGAGCAGAGAACCTACACGAATAGCCACATTCACAAGGCCCAACTCAAGTTTGGCGACGAATGAACCCACGTTGGTTCAATCCACATGATCACAGTCGAGCAATTGCCGGTTCTATGGCAACCATTGTTGTTGTAATCAGCATGAAAAATGATGCCATCGAAATGAGATGACATTATCAGAATCGCAATCAGCACACCAAGCATCTGCATTAAACGAATCCAGTGCTAACTCACTGTGCTGCAAGATGGCTTTCTCCACGTTAGTGCGAAGCATCTCCTCCGGACTCGCAAACCAGCTATTACGATGACAACTTCAAAAAAGTTTTAGTTGGATCGTTCAATGAAATTTCATACCAATACAAGTCACGAATACATAGAAAAAGCTCATCATCACGCTTGACAACATATGACACACATTTTGCTTCCCCGTGACATTCCAATAACCATGGAGTCCATTCTGTAAGTTTTGGCCTACCCAAAAACTTTAGGCCGAGATTCTTAACATCAAAGGTGCTGATTTCTCCATGCTGATGGAAACAATACCATATTCCATTTGTAAAAACTGCATTACTAATAGGACCCATCAATCTTTGTAATCCTCGTAACTCGAACACCTTGGTAGTCCATGTAGATTCTCCACGCTTACACAAACTGACCTTAAAAGCAAAATCAACCCAACTACCGACAAAGACCAAGCAATTGGGTGATGTAGGTGGCCCCGATATGTCGACCACAGGTCTGCTCAATTCAGACACTCTCATAAGGGGAAAGTCAACCCTTGCCCTGGAAAATGGATTTAAGAAAAAACAGAGATTGCAAAGTGTCACTCGAAGAATATAAAAGCAACCACCCATGTTTTGAGTCCCACATAGTTCTGGATGTCAGTGCCATATATGTGCCTGGAAGACAAGTCTCCAAGCTTGCCGGTTGCATAGAGCAGCAGTGGTCGTTGATGCGGTGAAATATATTCAGGCTCAGAGGGTTTTCAGCACGCAAGATCAGAAACCATGGCAACTGCTTATGTGCTTGGTTTTCCAATGCTACCACTGGACACCTCTCAAAAGCTGCACGCCAGCACTTGCGAACAGCAGGGAAGGAGAAATAATCAAGAACTGATAGACAGCTTAATATTAATGCCAATAGCTCTGCAGGAAGACGACAGAGAAGACAGAAACACTCTCCTTTCTTTTCTTCGCCCGCGCATTCCGAAAATCCCATCCTCTTCTGCTTATTGACATGTAGATCAATTGACTGCGAAACTCATTGAATTAGAGCAACGCTTGGTTGGTTGTGTGACAAGAATGGAGAATTAAACTCGTTATTTGCAGCAAAGAACATCAAGACAAGTAAATAAATAAAGAAGTTTGGGAAGACATAAACAGCTTACCAAGTCCTCTTGGACAGCTGGGAACAGAGAACGAAAGAGAAACAAAATGTAGAATTATTATATAACTTACATCCAACGAATATCTTAATAGAAAAAAAAAAAAAAAAAACTAATAGTCATAGGTGTCATTAAATCAAGCCCTATTTCATTTATTTATCTATTTATTTATTTTGGTGCAAGAAGCAAAAGCTGTGGAGACTTATTGCGAAATGCTAGAAGAGTTATTTAAAAAAAAGAAGAAAAAAACACTTATAAAAGTTATATGATTTAAGTACCCATGAAATCTTCGAAATGGATAATGTCATTAAACGTAACTTAAGTCCATATATAATTTTCATGGATTGTTGTTAACCAAAAAAAAAACACAGCTTAGAGCTATTTTTACTGTGAACTACTTTTTAAGCAGACTTATAGCAAACGATAATGCCTAAAACAAATAATACCCCCGTGGTTGTCATAGCTAAAGAATTTTTTCTTTCGGAAAATTGCAGTAACACCGAAAAGGGGGCCCCGGGGGGGGGGGGGGGGGATCTCTCCACGATGATTATTCTAATGCACTTTTCTGTCATAAGCGTCTCTGATGCACCGGCCCGCGCGGTATGAGTTAGTTACATGGCCTTAGAAGAGATTCTAAGGTGACATGCGGGTGAAGGTTACTTTGCAAGGTGGCAAAGCTGCCGCCGTGTAGATAGAGCATGAATTGACTCAAAATTTTGATTGGTTGGTTCTCTAAAAAGCGTGACAGAACAATCGCCGTTAAAAAACTTATTAAAAAAAAAATCGAGATTAAAACTAAAAGTTCACGTCCGCCAATCAGTGCGTAAACGAACAGTCATTAGAGATTTGAAAGCAGAGGCAGAGGCCGTTGAGAGGGAAAATGGAGAGAGAAAACGTAGACAGCAAGAAAGGCGAGCGAGAGAGAGCGGGAGAGAGAGAGAGAGAGAGAGAGGGGAGCGTAGAGAATCAGAAATGGCGGAGAAGGATTTCAGTGTCGAAGAATTTGACGCGATGTTCGATGCAGCGGTGGGAAGAGGTCTTTTACAAATTCAAGAATGTTCGAAGGAGGATAGCGAAGGTGTTAATTACTGTCCTTGTGTATTTTCTTTCTTGCCTTTGATTATTGAGAAAATCATGGCTCGAACGGTTTCCTAACACTCTCCGATGACAATGTTTCGGCAACTTTCGTTTTTTATGTGGTCTGTCCAGTAAATATTTACCTATTTGTTTAACGACGCAGCAAAAGGCAATGTTATTTCACTGATTAATAATTGTTGTGCTATACCTCTCCTACAGTGGAAAAAATCAAGCATCTGGTCAAGGAGATTGCATCAGGAGAAACCGATGGTTGGAAGAAATTATTTGACCTGCTTATTGACGAACCACAGTTCTCTGTTGAAGGTTTCAACGACGTCTTTTCGTTGGTCCTTGATGCTCTGTCTCATCCCCCAGAAGTCACCATCATGGCTTTAGACACTCTGCATTTCCTTCTTGCAATGTCTCCGGTATTGTTTCAACCCTCTCCACAGCAACTTGACAAAATGGCTCCTATACTATCCAAGGAAATTTTGGAATCTGGAGTTGGATCGGACAATTTTTTTAAGAAGGACTCTAGTTTATCTGTATCTGTGCTGTGATGAACAAATTCGGGTGCATGGCTGCACTAAGAGTCACAGTAACTCGTTTGTTTGCTAAGCTGTCCGGTCAGTTCGAGTTATATGATTGCATGCATTCATGGCTTAGCTCCCTCGTAGAAACGAATCGTGTAGATGATAACAATGTTGTGGGTCCAACAGGGTATATAACAGAATTTCCCCTACTGTTTTATATGAGCATGTTAGCTGCTTTGAATTTGGATGGGAGTATTGATGCTCACATGAAAATCACAGCCAAATATGAGTCGTCGTTCGATAGAGTGAAATTTTGGAATGAATGGAAGCACTTACAAGAAAAAGATTTGGGTTATCACTTCCTTGACTTCGTCAAAGGGATATTGTTTGGAAGTGTTGTTTTGCCACCGTTTCATGTTATTGGTCCAGTGATTGTTGGAGAATTGGCTGTTCTATTGCTTCCAAAAGGTGAATTGGAGGATTTGGGGTATTTTTTGCGGATATATTTAGAGCTGAATGATTTTGAGACGAACAATGAGATGCTTTTGATAATTGAAGCAATAATTAACAAGGGGTCATTTGGAATGGAAGGAATTCAGGAGAGGTTTATAAACGAGTTGTTTCCTGCTGTGTTTGAAAAATTGAAGACCCACCCATTGGCAACAATTGTTATTCTCCTAATGATGTCACGCCAACCAAGTTGTGTTGAAGTAATTGGACCAAGGCTTATGATGCGCAAGCTAGCCAAATGGATTCGGGGGGATATTGAGACTCCTGCTCCTGCTCCCACTACCACAGCTGAAATGGAAAAATGCAATACAATGCGATTCCTCCTGGCCCAACTTATAAAGGCTGAAGAGAAAGTCGGAGACAGTGATCCAATATTCTTGGAGGAAATGAAAAGGCTGGCCCTGTGATACTCTATCATCAGGTATCCACGTCCACAACTAATTTTTTTTACCTAATAAGTTGCTTCCAATGGTCCCCTAGACACTTTCCCAGTGACTCAACGTAGCTTTTAAAAATGATCTTTTATCTAATTCACATGATTTCTTCCATACTAAATGCAAAATTTGAACTTGCTCCTGTTAGAATTATTCAGTTACTAATTAAGATAATGTGTTAAGGAAATTTAAACTCTAATTTCATTGTGATTGTGTATTCTCCAGGATTTGTATTGTGATGTCCCATTCTTGTGTTATATGACTATATCATTGTTACCGGGGAAAGCATCTATAGGTTGATCTATTTGACACTAGTTTAATTTTGGCCCAATTATATCAAAAGGATATCAAAATGGTGACATGTGCAGAGTCCACGAAGTGACCATGTTATATATAAAATGATAGAACATATGAATGCTTACGCATTTTGTTTTCCCTTTCCAAACTTTGGTTGATTGTCGACTGACCTTACCCTTCAAGTGTTTTTGACAATTTACGTTTCATCTTCATTCCATCCTTTTCGATTGCCTGTGATTTGCTTGTCTTTTTAATCAAACCAAACAATGCACTCAAATGGCAATTCTTCCCTGTTCCCGCTCCTCTTTTTGTAATTTTATCTTGCACTTTTACTCGCAATACTTACTCATCATATTTATTTAGGATATATAAACTTCTCGGAGGTAGCTAGAATATATGCCTTCAAGTATACTGAGGCATCATAATTAATTAATATAATGTGTATGGAATTCTTAACTTTTATTTTGTTGTGATGTTGTTATTGTTATTGAAGAAGTAAGGGTTAGAAGGCTAATATATTGACACATGGTTTCATATTGGCCCAACTATGGACACCACAATAAGTGAAGTCCATGAAGTCACCTCATATGTGCCACCATTTAGTATATATACCTTGGTCCAGGTCGTTTGCACACCAAACAACGATTGCTTACCCATTTCTTTTTGCCTTTCTCAGTTTTGATTGATTGCTGTCCTAACCTTATTTTTCATATTGTTTCGCTATTTTACGATTCACCTTCGTTGCATCTTTTTGCAATTTCCTTCTGATTTGCTTGCCTTTCAAATCAAGGCAAACCGTGTAATCCAAGGGCTTATCTCCTCTGTATCCCTGCCCTTTTTAATCTTAATCTGGCTACTTCGTTCACTATGTTTACTAATTCGTACTATATTTTTTTAAGCATATGTCGATTTATTGGAGATAGTTATGATATGCCTTCAATTACACTGATCAAATGTTATGATTCTTTATTCTATGAGAAATTCTTGAATGGTTTTGCTTTTGCTTTATACATATTTTTGTAGACTCACAAGTCACAGTCTGTATTCTATTTCAGTTTCTTCATTCTATCCACTGTTTTCCATCAAATAAGCGATTTTATTCGCTGTGTCATACGGTTCCATCATTTTCGGGTAACAAGTTGCTTCAATTGTTGCATCAGGGAGTAAAGGAAGAATGGTGACTAACAGTTGTCTCTATTACTGCTTCGAAGCCTTGCATAAGCCGATAGGAATAGGATAAACCCATTGAAGCTGTGCTGTTGTCGGTGGTATCCCGTATGTTTGAGAAGACAAGGTGCTAAAAGTTTGTGCCATGGTCGATTCAGGTTGCTGTTAAAACAAGAATTTCATGAAGTTTACTAAATATCTGCATATATCCATCTGCCTTTTTTTGTTTGTAGAAAGGATTATACCCACCTGGCTGTCCATAATTCCATTACTAGCTTCGAACATAACTTGAGATATTACACCAATACATATCCTCTTCTAAGCGCTCGTTGATTTTCTTATTTTATTTTATATTGCAACTCTGTCCTTTGATCCGTGATATGTAGCTTCCAGCTAATAAGGTCTACAAAATATCTAAAAGCAGCCATGACTTTGCTACTTGGGTTTGGGTTCACTTATTGGCCAGCTTCTTTGACCGGTCGAGAAATGCACAAGGCAATCAGCGAGGTATCGTGTTCATTGAGTCCATTGCATTCAATTTAATTTGAATGCAAAATTAATCGGTTGTACTAATTTCTCCGGTGTTTTAGTTTAATTAAATTTATACTGGGATCAAAAATCCATGTATTACGGATTCAGGAAGTGATGATCTGGCCCTTAAAAATTTTTTTCAAAAGAAAAGAAAAGAAAAGGAAAAGTAAAAGAAAAATTTTCAAGAATTGTGTTTTAACTTTTCGAGTCAAGTTATTTCAATGGGCATCATGCTCCATTACCATCAGCAATTAATTAGCATTTTATTACCTGACTAAGTCTCTCTTTTTGTTTATTTTTGGTGATTAAAAGAAGATGTCATATAAGTACCATTTATAAATAAATAATGGGGTCACTTAAAAACTTATTTGCCTAGCACATTATAATACTTATATTTTCTTTTTGAAAAGAATATATTCTTATAAGCATCTAATTATTTTATTTTAAATATTTAACTTTACACATCCCCTCCTCACGGTGGCCACTGGGCACCAGACGTGTAAACGAGTGAAACCCAAAACGGAAAAGACTGGGGAATCGAAGCCTCGGAACCCATAATGTTCTTTTTACGGGAACATTAATGGTTTCTGATCTCTGCTCCCGCAAACTAGCCGGGGATGCAGATATGTATGATTTATTTAAAATATAAAAAAATAAATTTATATTATATATAAAATTATGAATAAATTATGCTTATAAAAATAAATGAATATAATAAATATTTGTAGTCTACAAACAGGCGGCTTTTATTTTAGGCAAATTAGTAGGTGCTTTTTCTGTTTGGTCTATTAAAATTAATAATTTAAATGCTCAGAACTTAACAGATTTTCGTCGTTTTGCACTAAAAGTGAGCATGCCAACCATAGCCTGAATAATTCGACTAGAAACCCAATCACCCAACGGGACAACACAACACTGCGTCAATCAAACGAACTTGTCAAGGGAATAAACTTTTGGGTGACAAATTGTATTATTTTAATTTTAAGTATTATTATTATTTAAAAAAGGCAGCCACCTCACATAGGCCTCTCATGAAAGGGTGGCGGCAGAGTTTTTTTTTTTTTTTGGGGGCGGGGGGGGGGGTGGTTTTTAAATGTGGGCTTGACCGTCACACCTCTGGTTATATATCTGTTGCCAAACGGTACCTTTCAGCAAAGTAACCAGACCTCGCCTTGCCCGGATAATTCGGCTGCTGGAAACCTAGTCATCAGACCATCGAACTGAGCTAGGTCATTCAATACTATCACGAGCTACATCATTTGACGCGACCAAGCCGAACATAAATCCAGGTCGCTCCATAAAAATGAATGCAATTTTGAAATTCCAAGCTTTCAGAATCCATAGGTGAAATCCAACAATAGAACCACCCTCAGGATTCAAAATTAAATAAATAGAGTCAACCCGCGAGTAGGTAAAATTACTGTGCAACCGGCAAGCCGAAGAAGTCCGAGTCAGATATGCTAAAATAAATCTCTATGGAAAGGAGAGCAGAGCACCTACAAGAATAGCCACAGTCACAAGGCCCAACTCAAGTTTGGCGACGAATGAACCCATGTCGGTTCAATCCACATGATCACAGTCGAGCAACTGCCAGTTTTATGGCAACCATTCTTGACGTAATCACTGTACTGGTTATAACAGCTTACAAAATGATGCCATCGAAATGAGATGACCTTATCAGAATCGCACTCGGCACACCATGCATCTGCATTAAAAGAATCCATTGCTAACTCATTGTGCTGCAAGACGGCTTTCTCCACGTTAGTGCGAAGCGCCTCCTCCAGACCCAGCATCCAGCTAGTATAAAAAATCCTAGTTGGATCGCTCAATGAAATTTCAGCCCAACGCAAGCCATGAATACATAGAAATACCTCATCATCACGCTTGACGACATATGACACATATTTTGCTTCCCTGTCAAATGGCAATGGCCATGGGGTCAATATTGGAAAATCTGGCCTACCCAAAAACTTCAGGCTGAGATTTGCAACATCGAAGGTGCTCATTTCTCCGTGCTGATGGAAACAATACCATATTCCATTTATAAAAACTGCATTACTAATAGGACCCATCCATCTTTGAAATCCTCGTAACCCGAACAACTTGGTAGTCCATGTAGATTCTCCACGCTTACACAAACTGACCTTAAAAGCAAAATCAACCCAACTACTGACAAAGACCAAGCAATTGGGTGATGTAGGTGGCCCTGATATGTCGAACACAGGTCTGCTCAATTCAGACACTCTCATAAAGGGCAAGTCAACCCTTGCCCTAGAAAATGGATTTAAGAAAAACAGAGATTGCAAAGTGTCACTCGAAGAATATAAAATCAACCACCCATGTTTTGACAACAAGATTTGCGTCCCACATAGTTCTGGGATGTCAGTGCTATAAATGTGCCTGGAAGACAAGTCTCCAAGCCTGCCGGTTGTATAGAGCAGTGGTCGTTGATGCGGTGAAATATATTCAGGCTCAGAGGGATCTTCAGTACGCAAGATCAGAAACCACGGCAACTGCTTATGTGCTTGGTTTTCCAACGCTACCACTGGACACCTCTCAAAAGCTGCACGCCAGCACTTGCAAACAGCACGGAAGGAGAAATAATCAAGAACTGATAGATAGCTTAATATTAATGCCAATAGCTCTGCAGGAAGACGACAGAGAAGACAGAAACACTCTCCTTTCTTTTCTTCGCCCGCGCATTCCGAAAATGCCATCCTCTTCTGCTTATTGACACGTCGATCAATTGACTGCGAAAACTCATTCAATTAGAGGAACGCTTGGTTGATGGGTGTGACGAGAACGGTGAATTAAACTCGTTATTTGCAGCAAAGAACATCGAGAGACAAGTAAATAAATAGAGAAGTTTGGAAAGACACAAACAGCTTGCCAAGTCCTCTTGGACATAGCTGAGAACAGAGAACAAACGAGAAACGAAATACATATACAAGCGAATTTTTCCTGTGCAGGTATGCACATGCACACAGATATGTTTGGGCACGTGAATATTTCTAACCTCCGCCCTTTTTTTTTTTGTTGAATGACAAATTGTTAAAAGAGATAAAAGGTCAGGCATCGCCCAACCATTCCTGTCTACCGCTACAGCAGCTGCAGGGAATAATTGCGTGCCCATATTCTTTGCTTTGAATCAAATCCATCTAATTATATGTACCCACATCAGCTAACAGCTTCAATTTCAAACTAGCGTCTCCAACATACCAGGAAAACCCTTAATCCCACGTCCCCAGAAAAAAAAAAGAAAAAAGAACGAAAACATTCACTCAAACACACGCACGCACACATGCAGGGGAGAAACAAAGAAAATTTTGGAACTTGGTGCAAAAATTTTGTAACTAAATCAAGTGGGTGGTGGGGAAAAGGGGGGAAATCAATACAAATATATATCATAGATTAGTGAGAAAAGATACCATCTTTCCTTGGTTCTCTCTCGTTAGTGAATGCTTCAGTGTGTCCACCAAAAACTATTCGTTAGCAAAATCTTGATCTTGCTCCATATAAAACAACACTCTGTGATAGAGACGCTGAGGCGGCAGGGGTTATGTAAGTCTTTTTTTTTAATATTCAGAGGTCTATTTAATAGCTTCTTCTCCTCATAAATACTCCTTTTTAATTCTTATAAATTGTTTTTTTTTCAAAAAAAAAAAAAAAAATTAAAACAAAAATTATCATCATAAATTTCTTGCTTTTGATTTTCCAAAATAAGTAAATGTATTGTGATGCATGATGGTTTGCTTACTACTTTAGATGTTAAAGCGTTTAAAGTAGAGTCCGAGACTAACTGTATCCACCAGCGGCCAACGTGCATAAGAAGTCTGTACTGTTTATCGTCTTTGCTTAGTCTCAGTTCCAATAGGATTGTAAGTGTGGAAATTTATTTATATTTATATTTATACGAAATTATGTGTTTTGTTAAAATTAAAATATATATATTTTTTATTTACGTGATGATTTATCATAAATTCACAAACTAAGAATATTAGAATATTTTGTATTTATAAAAATTTAATTATAATCAAATAAAAAATTCTATTAATTTATAAAAATTTTACTTTAATTATAATTATAAAATTTTCTAAAAAAAAATAAAAGACAAAATGAAAGAAAAATTATTCCTGAATCCCTTTTTAAAAGGAAAAACTTCTCAAATTCATCAATTTTTTTCTTAAATAAATAAATAAATAAATAAAAAAGAACAACATTGAAGCTTTCTCAAAATTGGAAAAAAAAAAAAACTTCAAAATCTTTCATTTTTCTTTTCTAAAACAGGAAAAAAATAAGTAGTATGAAAAATTCTCAAGATCAATTTAATGGGCATCATGCTCCAAAACCATCAGCAATTAATTAGCATTTTATTACCTGATTAAGTTTCTTTTTGTTATTTTTGGTGATTCAAAGAAGATGTCATATAAGTACCATTTATAAATAAATAATGGGGTCGCTTAAAAATTTATTTGCCTTGCACATTATAATACTTATTCTTCTAAGCATCAAATTATTTTAATTTAAATATTTAATTTCACATATCCCCTCCTCAGGGTGGCCACTGGGCACCAGACCTATGCCCATGTAAACGAGTGAAACCCAAAACGGAAAAGATTGGGGAATCGAAGCCCTCGGACCCCACGATGTTCAACTGTTTTAGTTTTGGAACATAGGGAGCTCGGCCAGCAATGCCAGCCCATGGTTTCTGTCCTCTGCTCGAATCCAATTTTCAATGTTCGCACCAAAAGCCCAATTCAATTCTTGTGGATTGTATTCCTTAGGGTTCATCCTGGAGTTTAACGTCCATGCATGGCCTTTTTACTGTGTGGGCCAGGTTTTGTTGAGTTGGAAAGCCCAACGAGAATGCAGAATGGAATTGTCACGTGCACGAGAATACAATTTTGTACGAGTTTCGCACGGGATGACTGGAGACTCTTTCTTTGTCCATTTTGCTGTGCCTCCTTCTCCGACGAATTAATTTTCTTTGTTCCAAGAATATTCTTCAAAGGTGCAATCACGATTTTCTTCTTCGAACACCCGCAATCAGTGATTGACTATTCTTCTTGTTGGGCACATATGAAAACGGGGAATTGATTTGGAGGGTGTTGGAATAAAAAATTAAAAAAGTTTTCTGCACACAGGCTATTGGACGGGCGATCGGTCCGTTGAAGTTGGTGATCACTACTTGCCCGTGTAAAATAAATAGTGGAAACTTCCCTGAATATTATATATTCATTTATTTTCCGCCCCTCGTCCACTATTTATTTTTCCAAGAGCATTCTCGCCGATAGACTCGGGGTATGTTAAATGAGCCAAAATTTGACAACCCATCTTAGCTCTTGAAATAAAAAAAAAAAACAAAAAAAGAAAAAGTATTTTAAGGAAAAAAAAAAATCCATTTATTGGGTAAGGAAATGGTTTATGATTATTACCTATTTTGATTGCTATGAATGGATTTTTTTTTTTTTTTTTTGGTGTTATGAGAAAAAAAATTTAGTATTTAAATTTAGATATTTTAATTTTAATTATTGAGATTTTTGTTCTAAAAAAAGGAGGAAAGAAAAGTGGGCGGCTAATAATCAAAACGCGTATTTCCACGCGGTCTAGTGGGTTGGCTCTTTAGAACCACCGGAAAGTTTGCACGGAAGGAGTCCAACGCCAATCAGTCTTTCGCCCCAATTTCTCGCTGTGGCCCTCTATTTCTGATAATTTCGATATGAGACCCTAAGGTTGTTGTTCGTTTCATTTATTTTCACCGAACAAAACTAATCAGTTAAGGCTGAATGCGAGATGCTACTTCTCCAAATTTTTTTTTATTATTTTTCTTTTTTTCGGGTAAGAATTGAAAAGCTAACAATAAACATGTTGTATTGTTCAAGTTAAAAGATAGAACAAGAATATCCATTTGTGACATTTGAGATAATTGTTGCACACATTTATGCAATAACAATATATACAATAAGATGTTTAGCTTGCAAAAGGTGACTAATATGCCTTTGCATATATGCATTTCTTGCAAAGAATGAATTACCACCATTGTACCATGCAAGACAAAGAAATTTCTATTTTCATGCTTGAATTTAATTATTTAATAAGAAATACATTATTATATAAATACAGCGCACCAATATATATATTTTTTTTTATCTAAGGTGTTCTAATATATGGAAATTGTGAAACTTCTGTGAGACTAAATGGCACCGGTGAACGCTAAATTATTCAAGTTTAGGTGGTTTGAATCAACAACACAAGGACAGATGTGCTAAAAATCAATTAATAGAGGGGTCAATTGGAATAAAACTTCACCCAAGGGCATAGAAACAAAAAGGACCCAAGGAGAAGAAAGGAAGCAAAAAGAAAGTCAAAAGCCCAACGTCTGGGAGGAAATATGTTACTGTATAATGCATCCCCTCCCCATCATCAACTTTTAACATCTCACAACTTTCTCTCTCCTCTCTCTCTCTCTCTCTCTTTTCTCTCTCTCATTTCCAATTTTAGGGTCATTCAAGAAGAAGAGAGGGAGAGCTTTCTAATAGAAGCGAGCAGAGACATCAGAGAGATGGGGAAGTACGTGGAATTGTTGGATGCGGGGATGAGAATGGCAGGAAGGTTTTATTCTCATTGCCCACAAACCGCTCGCATGTACTACCACCCTCCGCCTAACTCTGAGGACCACCATCACGACCTCCACCACCCCGGCCACGACGGCAGCGGCAGCGGGAGTCACGCCGTGCTTCAAGACTCGATCCGGCTACCCAGTTGTGCTTCCAAGGCCGCTGTAGGCTTTGATACTAGAGATTTGATGTTTTACTCTGCTGCATGATAAAAAAATAAAAATAAAAATATATATACCAAATACCCAAAGCTAAAAACATTTTGGACCGTACTTTGATGCTCATGATTCATTTATTCGAAGGTTCCAAAGCAATTAATTGTTGTATTGGATCTTTTTTTTTTTTTTTTACATGCAATTAATTGAATTGAATTGCATATATATGAGATGTTTTGCTTTTTTTTTTTGGTAAATTCAAATTAGCCATCGTCTCATCGAGCTTTTTGTTAATTTAAAAAAATAATTTTCTAATAGAAAAATATTTATGAAGAAAGTAACATTAATATTTTATTATATCATATTTTAGATTATAAATTTAAATTTTTTATATAGGTTATAGGTGAAAAATGTTTGAAAATGAAAAAAAAATATATATATATTTTTTATTGTATAATTTACAATTTATTAAATTTTTTTCATTAAAAAAAAAAAAACTATAATTTTACGTGTTCCACGGTGGGACCGACTAGACGTTCTTGTCCCCTTTAACAATTTTTGACATTTTTGCCGTGCCCTCCTCTTCCTTTGGTGAATTTTTTGTTAAGAATATTCTTCAATACTGCCAAGGATTTTATAATAGGACGGCGGGCAATTCCCGCAACATTTTCTTCTTCACACACTCAAAATCAGTAAATATATTTTTTTAAATAATTGTCCCCGAGCATTGATTATTTTCCTTGTTAGGTACATATTGAAAACTTGGAATTGATTCCAGGAGTATTTAAAAATGCTTTCTGCACTCCAAAGGCAAGCCATTGGACGGGCGACGTTAGGTTCGGCTTGTTGGTCGTTTGCCAACGATTGAAACCCATGGAATTGAATCTTCCGAATAGTATATGGATTATTGTTTCCGCACCACTTCTATTAATTATTTTTTAAAAAATATAATATAAAAATATTTTGACCAACACATCTACAAATTAAAGTTAAACATTATTTATTACTTTTTTTTTTATTTAATCTCTTATTATTTTAATATTATTCATTTTAAGTAAACTTTTTCTAATTTAATTTTCTATAAATGAATTTGAGACTCAACGTCACGTTTTTATATAAAATTTTTATTTATTAAAGAACAATCATTAGTTAAAAAAAAAAAAAAAGACTTGCACCACACAATTATAAAAATAAAAGGAAGTCAAGTAATCTAGGGAACCTCCTCTATTATTGATGTTGCCAGGAACATTCTCGGTGGTAATGAGCCAAAATTCTAAGAAACCCAATTCAGCTCTTGAAAAGAAAAAAGAAGTCTTTAAGGTAATTAAAAGAACAAAAATTCCATTCAGATGGGTGTATCTCGTGGAGGTATATAGGTTACGATTATTACCAATTTTTATCATTGTGAATTGTTATTGATATATATTTTTTTTTTTGTGGGGGGATTTTTGGAAAGTTTAAGAAGATCAGTGTTGGCTCTAATAATAGTCTACAAAGATGTTTCAGGGGATGCATCTACTCAATCTAGGGTAAAAATTGAAAATTTCAAATTTAGAGGCTTGAATTTTAAATTCTGTCACTTAATGATGTTGGAAGAAAGAAGATTGATACAATTGGAGACAGCGAGAATGAATTGTTGCTTTGCTTGGTGGTCAACTCGAGGAGAAAAAAATGAGGGGTTTCTTTCTTTCTTTTTTTATCCTGTCTGTACAAAATTTTTTTAAAAAGAAAAAAAAAAAAAAAAGAGGGTCGTAAAGCAATGTACTAGGAAATAGAGGTGGTGAAGAGATATCCAGGGCAGACCGAGCGGGCGGCTAATAATCAAACGCGTATTGCCAAAGCTAGACGCGGTCTGGTTGGCACTTCCGAACCGCAGAAAGTGTGCACGAAAGAGGCACAACGCCAGTCAGTCTTTCGGCGCAACTTCTTTTTTTTTTTTTTAATGTCCCTATACTTTTAGTAATTTCCACATCAGACCCTTAAGTTGATCATTTCACCAAACAAAGCTAATCAAGTAGGGTTGAAGGCGTCCACTATTAACCAAGGGTAGTTGTCCATCGGCTTGTGAGAGGAGACGTGAGGGGATCATTCACCCCACCCATCTTCCATTCTTTACAATTATGAGATTTTTGTGTTGTTTTGTGGTCTGCATATGATGGTGTGACAAATCCACTTTTGTTGTCTCTCTATTTTACCAGTGATTAAACAACACTTTTGTATTATCCATATTAAAAAAAAATTAAAGATAATCATGTGTAACTTTTGGGATAATTGTTGGACCATTCTTCATATTTTTTATTTACAGATAATTTTTTGTCTAAACTTCCGGATAAAATATTTTTATGTATGTTAATTGTAAAACTTTTGTTATTTTATTGGATGAAAAAGTTGTAATGAAATTAGCCCCAAGTATCTCTGGCGTTATAGCTTACGAAAATAGCTCGATGGGATTTATGCTACAGAGATTAAATGACATCAATGAGCATTAGATTGGTGTTATTGTTAAAAATTGAAAAAAAGGAAAAAAAAAAAACAAAAAAAAAGGCTAACATATAGGTAACCTGAATCAACAACCATAGGACAGATGTGCAAAAGATATATTAGTAGAGGGGCGCAATAGCAATAAAACTTTACAATAAGGGCATACAATTAAACAAGGGCCTAGTAAGAAAGGAAGAGGAGGAAAGTCAAAATCCTAAGATATGGGAAAGATTCCATTCCTATATAAGCAATCTCCCCCAACACGAGCTTTTCACACATCTCACGACTTCTTTTGCATTCATCTCTCTTCTTTCTTGCTCTCTCCCTGCCTCTCTCTCTGTTTCTTATTTCCACTCTCAGGGTCATTCAAGAGGAAGAGAGAGAGAGAGAGAGCTTTCTTATAGAAGCAAACAAGCAAGCAAGCAAGCATAGACATCAGAGATGGGGAAGTACGTGGAATTGTTGGATGCAGGGGTGAGAATGGCAGGAAGGTTTTATTCTCATTGCCCACAAACTGCTCGCATGTACTATCATCCTCCACCTAACCCTGAGGACCACCATCACGATCTCCACTACCACGGCCACGGCGGCGGCAGTGGGAGTCACGCTCTGTTGCAGGACTCGATCCGGGTACCCAGTTGTGCTTCCAAGGCCGCTGTAAGCTTCGATGCTGGAGATTTAATGCTTTACTCTGCTATATGAACAAAAAAAAAAAAAAAAAAAAAAAAAAACATATATACGAAATACCCATAACAAAAAACATTTTCGACCGTACTTTGATACTAATGATTCGTTTATTGGAGGGTTCCAAAGCAATTAATTGTTGTATTGGAATTTTTTTTTTTTTTTTACATGCAATTAATTGAATTGAATTGCATATATATGAGATGTTTTGCTTCTGTTTATTCTTTTGGTAAATAAAAATTAGCCACCGACTCATCGAGCTAATTGTTAATTTAAAATAGAAAAATCAGTGGTCAAATTTCAAGTTGTTCCAGCGCAGCATTCATGGAACCTCTCGCTGACTTCCATTTAAGAAGCGATTAATTGTTGATCAATATGTAGGAGAATTTTCAAACAAAAAAAAAAAAAAAAAGGATTAAACAAATAGAACTTGGCAGCTTCCCTGATCATGTTAGTTTCTTTTGTCAATTTCTTGCGGGGACCCATCTCCCGAGCCTTCGACCCGGTAGTGGTCACTGTGTTAACAATTGGACATTCAAATTCAAGTTGAGTGTCTCGTTTGACTAGTTGGACCTTCATGCCACGTGCGTTGATGCGGACACACCAACTCTACATTACGCGAGCCATACGGCATCTCAATTGTTAAGGACTACCACGCTTTTAGATTACGTTCATGCCACTTTGCAATCATAATAACAACAATGCATTCCGGACCACGCAAAAAAAAAAAAAAAAAAAAACATTTCAAGGAGAAATTGAGATACGTAACTACCTCTTTTGAATACTTTCATATTTGTATAGATGAGATACTGAGGGAGAGAGACCCTCTTAAAAGCATAAAAATTTTTACAAATTACTCATAATTTAAATTATAATATTTATAACTTTTATTGTGTATTCTTTTAAAATTTTTGAGTCTCAGGACATTATGAGATATGATATCAAAATTTTGTTTACTTTTAATTATTTGTCATTGGCGATTCAACCATTCAATATACTCAGCTTAAATTAATATAATCTGCGCTAGTTAGGTGAAAGTACATGAGTTTAATTTACTCAATTTAATTTTTTGTTTTGCCACGTGTTCTTTGAATTCAGTACATACTAAAAAATAATATATGCGTTCAAAACATAAAATTTTCACGCTTTCATAGAGTATAAAAGATATGATCAGATTTATAAAGTTTATAACGTTCAACACATGTTGGCTTAACTTAAGAGTGGGAAAGCTCAATATTAAGGAAGTACATAAAGAAAATATATATACATAGAGAGACTTATTGTAACACATATAGGATCCGCATTATTTGACATACCCAATAAAGCTTTAATCAATAAACTTTAAAAAGATAAGGACAAATTAGTAATAAAACCTTATAAACCATCGCCCTTTGACGTACAGTAGAAATATACTCAAGTCATCTTAGTTAATGCATTTTTAATGGAAGCATAACAGGTGAGGAAAAGAACTTCAGAGGGGATATTATACAGATAGATCCAATCTTGGAATTGGAGTGCAAAGGTATCTAATGGGTTAAGATGGCACATGAAAATAGTACTTTCAGAAGATGAAAACGATTGTGATATTTTGTTCTGGTAGTTAGGGGGCTAAGAAATGCCACGACAACCATGGCAAAAGACAAAAAGACTTGCCACATGAAAGCCGTGGCAGACGGAATCAAAATATTCATAGTTTTAGCACCATGAAGGAGGTATGTGCTAGACAATCACTTTGAATAATGGCTGCTTTGCAGGGTGACCCCGTCGCCACCAACCCATTGTTTCTAAAGGCATACTTAAATTGCACTCCCAATTCTCAATATCAGTAGTCTTGGCAAGCTTCCAGCGGGAATCCTTACAACTTCATGTGACCAAAGCCTCCTTTGAATGAACCATAAAGAGGCTGTGATCTCCTGAAACAGAATATGTCGCCTATTTGAACTGAGTTGGCTGGAACCGGTTCATTTTTATCTGACGAGGACTCAGATGAATGTGAGCTCCCATAAACACGCACGCTTAATGACCTCTTCTTTGGCGCACCAACTTTTATATATTGGTCAAAGAAATTTATCAAGTCCTTTTGTGTAAGCTGCCTTAATGCTGCCACCTGTTTTCAAGCCATTCAACAACAAAGAGGAAACAAAGAAAAAGAACACTTTACTAGATGTAAGTATAGATGATTGACTGAAAGGTTTGTTCTAATAGTTCCATATAAGCATTTTAGTTGCCATGATAGCCTTAAGGGAAGCATAGAGAATTGGTCTCTTTCATTCCCTTTTCTCCCATCCAAGAACACCAATTATAGATACTCCAAGAAATTTGTCAGAAGAATGGGAAAAAAAAGAAAATCGTACCTCACATTCTTTCCGATCAAACTTGAGAGTCCCATCAGTAATTTCTCGCCAGTAGAATCCTGATTCTTCCAATAAATTCTTGTGCTTTTCAAGCTTCAAATCAATCAGTGCGTTAACATTACTCTGCATCATACCCATTAAGCAGCAGTCATCTTACTGTGCACAGCCCTTTAAAGTGCAAATATACAGTAGCAAATAGTTCACAAGAATGACCCACCCCTCAAAATTGGTTCATTTGAAAGCATAATTCTCATTTCAACAAGATACACTGTCGAGATTATTTATGCTAAGCACGTAGATTGGTAGATACGAGAAGAAACAGGGTGATCATATCTTACCACAAAAAACACAGAATAAAAAGAAAAAGGAAAAGAAAAAAGGCTTTCTTCTTGATAAACTAGATTGTGTTCACAAGGTGCAGTAAAATCATACTATGTGGATCCAATAACCTGGACAAAAAATTGAATGGAATATCAGCTAAGAATAACTATCAGTTCCTGTCCAAAGTTTGCCAACAAATTTATGCTTCAAAGTTCTGCCGAAGCCCAAATATCCAGTACACAATAGTCTCACAAATCTTACAAGCTCTGACAACACTAGGAATGTACTGCAATTGCAGACAACTCAAAAGATTGAAGCTGACTAATTCATCTCTACTCCAACCTGATGAACGAAAACATTCAGTTTGCTTAAATCATTGGCTTCCAATTCCCATGCAACCATACATATCTAGAGATCGACGTACAAATACACAACATGCACGGGACAACCATACTGAAAAGCCCCACCTATAACTCCATACTTTAAATCATCCAATACACCATGCCTCCCACTACCCATACCACCAGCCCCACCTATACTTCCATACAAAGTGCTGCCATAACATGTATCATTTCATAACTTACGCATGTACATGCATCTGTACAAAATTAGACACAAACTGAAATAGTGCTAGAGAAAAGATCAAACAGGTGCAGGTGGTTCAACAGTCTTATGGTAGTGGTCAAAAACTTATGCTGAGGCAACATACACTTCTTCAGAGATCCTTATGGAATAAGTTAGGAGACCAATCAGTTGATCTGAATACTGTTTATTCCCACATGCAGGAAGAGGGTTTGAAGGTCAAGAAGATTGCTATTCTTATACAAGAACCTATTAGGGGTCATATCAGCCATGTTGGGACTTGCTTAGTTTCACCAAAATTCAGGGGCAAGAGACATCAAGAACCTTTTTTACTGTTTTTTTTTTTTTTTTTTTTTCTGCTGTTGTTTAAGGCTAATGATGGAACAAGACTTTGTTTTTCAGATGCATTTTTAAACCTTGAAGAAATCCTATTTGTATCTGTTGCCACAAGTTAAGCATCAGAAACAAGTTTCCTGGAAAAAGGCCAATCAGGTTTCTAACAGCAGCAAGCTATGATGTGCAGGGCTACCAGAAGTTAAGAATGTATGCCTCACTGTTCATAAATAGTGAGTTAATTTCAAGGATAGATTTCCCATGCACTATTGCAACCTTCCACCCAACTTTGGGTGGTCACAACAGAGGCAAAAATAAGTCCAAAATTGTTCTTTCCTAGTGTCTGTACAAATATTTGAGTAAGCTATCTATTCATCCTACTCAAGTTGATTTTGTAAGGCCAAAAGTTCAAAAAAGTGCTACATAGAATGACTCACCCATGGTTGAACAATCATCTCACCTTGAATTCTCCATCAGTCATCTCATAGAGTTTGACTTCAAACATCTTGAGAAATGACTCAACTCTAGAATCAATATGTCCAGGACCCTGTTAAAATTACAAAGACCAGAAGAGAGAGTTTAAGATGACTCTACAGGGCAACAGGTTCAAAGAGAAATTCTGCATACCTTCACTGAAGATTGAATAATAAACTGCAGACCATAAATACCAGAATCATTCCTACCAAAAAAAAAAAAAGGTGATATAAACTACACCAAGTTGGATGAAAACATTAGGTGGCAAAAAAAAAAAAAGTTACCTCTGCAAGAGCACAGTAATATAACCAAGCTGCTCAACTGATCTAAGTTGGTGGAAAGCTGCTTGCTTTGCGATCAAGGCAAAAAGCTGAAGTTTCACGTTCATCATAAAATCATCACGATGCACCTAGCAAATTCAATTACACAATTTGTCAAAACAGCACCAAAGACATGTCTTGAAATGATCCATCCAAAGCAATCCACACACCTAAGAAAAAGGTCATATAAATGTACAATATGAAAGATCAAGCATTAAAAGTAAATAACATATTCAATCTTCATGTGTAGTAATCCAATAGTTTATGATGTTTCCTTGATGGAATTATCCAAATAGGACCAAAAGAGTCCATGCAAGTCCAAGTTATAGCTTGAACTTCTAATAGAGAAACTCCCCCTTTGAAGATTCAACTAGAAAAATTACCATTCTACATTGTTAGGACAAATCCATTTAGTAGCTTTTAGTTTGAGTTATCCTTGCATTTCTGCTTTCAGCTCAATTTATATATATGGGGATGTGTGTTTGTGCATGGAAATGTGGCATAATGCTGTATTGTGAATAGGGCAATGTGAAACCTTGTGAATATGAAGACAAATAGAAAGATTCAACTCAGAGTAACTAAGAATTGATTTAACGTTAGGAAAAAGTGGCATTGTTTCATTTACAATGAGGAGCTACAGAAGCTTAAAGGATTTTGGAGTTTGTCTGCTAGGTAAATCTGATAAGACTTCCAGATGTGTAAACATAATTTAAAAATTTAACAAATTGGACAACTATATTGACTTGGTAACATTAAACTGCATGGAGAACAACAGTGAAACAAAAAGGGCATCCCAGTGCATGATGCTTCCATGCTATGGGATCTGGCAAAGGATCAAATGGACGTAGTCTTGCCCATTTTTTTATAGAAAAGCTAAAACAGATGAGACAAATTAAACAACAATAGAAGCAGCTACTGAAAATAAGGAAGACCATTTCTTGTACAACATGCAATCACCTGAATATAATGCATAAGAGCAGAATTTTCATCCTTAGGATTCAAGCCTTCAATGGGATAAAAGTAACTTGTGCCCCTTTCAAGCTTGATGACTCTATTAGTCAAATGCTGCGATGGCAATAGAGGTTGGCATATAGGGTTTGGACCCTTGCTCAACGTACTTTCCATATGCTTAATCATTGACTCTGCGTCACTTGGCTCAATGTTACCTGAAATGAAATAAAAACATAGTATCCATATTCAAGATAGGACTGTTACATAGGACTTGTTAAGACAACAGCACCTGCAATATAGCACTCTAAGAAGATTCTAGAGAGCATCATTGGAGCAAATTTTGAAAGATCTTCAGCATCAAGATGATGAAGCACTTCAAGTTCTTCAATCCAGGGCCATGCTTGGTCTTTTAGTATTAAAGAGCAGTAATACATAGCTTGCTGATAGGGTTGCTGAAACTTGAAATTTTCATAGTCCTTTGTCATCATTTCCTGGGGAGAAAAAACACAAGGACTGTCAATAAATCATTCAACCCATTGATTATTTTCAATGATTTTGTAATCTAATTAGGCAGTCCACAAGCACATGACAATCAAAACTCAGTCATGAATAAGAAAGAGAAAAGTTCATAGATCTTTTCTTCAGGAGCAAGAAACCCAAAACAGGAACCTGCAAGCGTCCTTCACAAGAACAAGACATAGTTCTGATCTTTTTGATTGTAATCAGAGGGGTGGTTTTAGTAACTCCCAAAGGAAATATAGTCATATTTGGCATATAGAAATGTTAGAACATTCAAGAATACACATCACTAATTATTACCTTGATCACTGTAAACCTGTCTGGCTTCACTTTAAAATTTGCAATTTTTTCCAGAACAGTTTCCAACAAGATCCTCAGTTTGTCATTATAACCAAACAGAGTCACCTAAAGAGAAAAAAGGCAGAAGAGAGAACAAAAGTATGCTTGAATAAATGGATCAAACCACCAAGATGACACCACACCCAGGTGCCATAAAAAGAAAGAAAGAAAGAAAAAAAGAAAGATGAGAAAAAGATAAGGCGAATGCATGCAGAAGAGAGCAGATGTGCAAGCAAATAACAGCCAATGATAAATCCTAGACCAGGCAAAGTTAGATTGCAATTCCTGAACACAACACTCTCAAGCCAATTCCCCCATCACATCAACCAAGGAAGCCAAAAAAAAAAAAAATGAAAAGAAAGATGGAAGTTTGGAGGACAGGAGATTCATCCATCTTTTTCCAGTTTGAACATGGCCTTGGAACATACGAAGGAAAAAATCCCAAACTTTGCACGTTCAAGTCCCAAACCATATTCTTTTGAAGGTTCAATAGATACCTCAGCATCCCTTCAAAAGAATGCAAAACAGTGTTAGTACTAAAATGCACAATCCCAAGGATCTCATCCAAGTAGTTTCCAAATTTAGGTTACTGGAAATTAATGTCCAATTGACCCATTTCCTTAGGGTAATTCATGTAGAGGGGCAAGTTTCTTACAAGGAACAAATGGAGGAAACAAAAAGGAAGCCGAGTCAAGAGAGCATTAGTTTTTGCAAAGGTAACAACTTTATTTGCTTAATCCCATGAATATAGAGGTCAAAAGCTTCAATAAATACAAATTCAACACACTGCACTCTCAACTTTCACTTGAGTATCTCATCTTCTCCAAAAAGGAAAATACTGCTCAGAGCATTCCCAATTGAGTGAGTGTGAACTAAATCAAATTCTACACATGACCAAGCTGACAAACATGTGTTGACCCAACACACTAAAATTTTTGACTGAGCAGAAGACTCTTCAATTTGCAGGAACTCTATTATTACCATATGTAATTAAATTAGATATTACTTCAAAACACTTTGCTTCAATCACCTTTGACCAAATTCTAAATGCTCAGCAAGTGGGAGAGATTATTTAAATGATCTTTGCATTAGTTTCATCACACTCATAATGGTTTCTATTGGTACTTGTTTAAATACATGCTGTCGATTCTAGTACATAGCAAAGTTACTGGTAATGCAGATATCAAAAACTTTAGGCGGTTCAGAGTGACAATTCTAAAGTAAATGAAGACTGCCCCTCCTTAAATATCTTGACAGGAATCCCAGAGAAAAATAAAGAACTTGTCTTACTTTGTTGGTCAAAAGGAAATTGGGCACAAAATAAAAGATAATGTGATGATGCACTTCTGTATCTCCTTCTCACATGTGCATACCATGATTAGATTCCCGTTTTGTGTGTGCATATCACTTTGATTCTCATTCTTCCATTTCATCTATTTTATTAATTTAAGAATTCACTATTACTAGGAGATACAATAAATTCAGAGTTGGTTTTGAACCAAGTACAATTGAACAATAATACTTCCCTAAGATTTTGATAGACTTAATTTCAACTTTTTTCAGAGAACCCTTGAGAAACTGAACTGTAAATAAATATGGTCATTTCCAAGACAATGTCACTCATTTGTATGCCAAGACAACCATACAAGCACAGTTCATCACAAGCATAATAAAAATTCAAACAGCAGGTACCTGAAAGCCACTGTCTGTATTCTTTATTCTGTAATATAGACCAGCAACCTGTGCATAATATGCTGAAACAGAATAAAATTACATTAAAAAGAAATAAATGCCCTTTGAAGAAGTTAACCGAAAAAATTTTTACAATCACACACAACTGGTGGCGCTTTCCATCAAAGAAAAACAATAGGCTGTTAGAAAACCTATAAAGAAAGAGAACAATTGTGCAAATAGACAATGATCTGAAATTTTCTTCCACTTAAAAAACCTGGCTTGCTCCATCTTACCATATTCATTCAAGTAATCTATTAATAACTGTGTAAAAAAATCAGTAAGAACTTCAGCCTCGGGAGAGCTGCTGGAGTGGGGGCAGTGGAAATCTATCCTTACAAATGCCTTGGGCATACAGAACATTGTATCAGGCTTGTACCATAATGATGAATGCAATGACTTCCTCAAAAGAATTGGAAACTTGACCTGCTTCAGAGGTCAAACATGTCAGCCCTAACTTACGCAAGGTACAAATATCTGAATTCAGACAGACACCAAACCTTTTCTCGTGCATTCTTTAAAGATAAGTCAGTGGGAATGAAAATATTATGTGCCGGCAGATGCAGTTTTTCATTAGGAGCAGACAGGACCCATTCCTGCAATGGGGACTCAAAGAAAACAAGCACTGACTCATCAGGCTTAGTCTGATTAAGAAACAAAATTTGCTTGGTTATAAGAACAGGAGCAATCAATTAAAAAAACAATCATGCATGCTAAAGCCAATTCTCTATCTTATCAATGCATTGGAAAAACACATTTGAGGAAGTAATCAATGACAAACCTCAATCAAAGAGCCCGTGATTCTCTCAATGCTATATGTTGTTCCATACCATGGCTCAACCATGTCAGTTTGTCCTTCAAACTTCTTGGACTCCCAAAAAATTCTGAAACAGAAAGCCCATCAGAAGATATACAGTGCTCAACCATATCAGTGAAAATTTCATTGATGTGAATAGATGATAATCATTTTTACCAAACAGACAAGCATAAATCAATGCAAGACTGAATGTGCAATGTCCAGGATGGGAAGGACCTCACAGCACGTTACCAGTAATCTAAACTAAATATGTCAAAAACCACAAATACATAGAAACTAAAAGCCATTTCTAGATTCCTCCAATGAATGTGTACATTGGTACAATGTAGCAGACTGCTCACAAAACCAAAAACAACCACAACATGTTATTCAATTGTTCAAAGATTGTGATTGCATGTGTGACAAAAGTTATCTTAGACTAGTTCTTAGGATCAGACATTCCACAAATTAGCATCTTGAGCTTGTGATTTCTCATAAGCCAAAACTGAGAAAGTTTCATTTCATTTCAACATGAAGAGAGCAAAAGTATCTAAAGCATAGCCACAAAGCAATCATGAAAGAAAAAGGTGGAGCAATGGGAAGCCAAAAGCAGACACAATATTAATTAATTTAAAGTCCTGACAAATCCCAATGTTAACCCAGTGCCACATGGGGTCAAGATATGTTGTTTAGTTTTGAACTCATCCCAAACTCAGCTATGAATATGCAAGTGTGTGTGACAATAATTCCATGTGCCACACAAAATAATTTAAGTACCAGCAGTAGGATTTCCAACCATGTAAGCCAAAAAAAATGGAAGAACTTGGGAGTTAGCATCAAAAAGTGAGATGCCCAGAGCAAAGGAAATAGTTACAATAATTGGAACATTTACAATTCTTGTTTCTTCATTTCACAAAGTGATCACTTCTTATTTTGCTAATAAACTCACCGCACATTGTTTGGAGAAAGCTGATCCATTACCACTTTGATTACATTTGGACTATAATTACAAGGCAAGGATGATCCCACCAGCCAATCTTTTGGAGGATATACCTGGAACCAAAAGAATTAGAAAAAATGAAAATCATCCATAGTCATATCAAAGTTCATTACTCCTGGACCACAAGCTGAAATACATGAAACAATACCAAAGCATGTACATATGCCTAAAATGCTCACACATATTGTAAAAATTATTTAAGAAAAGAAGGAATTTATAGCTTTAGAAACAACAAATAAGAATTATAAAACCAGAAAAAAAATCACAATTTTCTTGCAATATACGCAATTCAAGGAATGATACATTTACTGATATTAGGTCCCAGTGCTTTCCAAAAATGCTAAGACAGAGAGATGGAAAAAAACTTAGTACAGGAAAATATTTCAATCTTCTAACAATGACTTTTAGAGTAAAGCCATCAAATTAAAAAATGTGTCCAACTTACACTGCTACACTGCACAGGATGAAGCTTATGTGAAATTGTCTTACCCTTTATGGTGTGGCAATATAGATTATATACATACCTCACTGTCTTTACAACAAGTGTATTCATCAAATTAAAAACTCAACCGTCTTATTCAGCATGTAGTAAAACATGTCTAAAATGGTTTTGCCTTTCCCAACCTTAACACAAAGGAAAAACTAGCATGGCTTTTAGGGATACTTGTCTCTCCAAGGCATCTCCAAATGCAGTAGTGACACTTACCTTCACTACAATTATCATCTAAGAGCAATTTTCACACAATTTGTTCCAGATGAAACATTTGGATGTTTATAAGACACAATAAAAAAAAAAACAATTAAAGGAATAAAGTCTCATGCACAGCTGCAAGCTTCAACAAAATCTCCAAAACAGTATCAGGAAAATTTAAAAAAAAAAGACACTTACATGCATGTTAGATGCTAATTTAACCACATAATCAATTGCAGGTGTTTTGTCCTGATAATGGAATAATGTCTCACACACAGCTGCAAGCTTCAACAAAGAGATGAAGATATTAAGAAAATTAGGAAAACAATACTAAAATATGAGAAGTAATTTAACAAGACTGATGGGCATCATATAGCAAGAACATGGGCACTCTGACTTCCAAGAGTTCACACACAGGCATGGCCTTCATACTGCTTGTGTGCTTCTATATACCATGTGGATACGTAATTTGGTTAAAAAAAACAAAAAGAAGATTCTAACTAAGAAAGAAAGAAATCATAAGTCTGAACACAGGGCATCCTTCTCAAAAGAAACCCAGAATAAAAGGTGAATAATAAAGTAAGGCTCCCCAATCCCATGATATGGATACCATGATAAGTTTCTTCATTCCCATTGGTCAACAACACCGTGACTATATGTTTATGGTAAACTTCTATACCTCATCAAATATCCATTTATGAACACCAGATTGTTGCAACAGGTGAATATATTTGAATAGCAACCCTATGATGTCTTGCATGTGCTCTGCAATCCAGTGAAAAAGTATTAGATGTCCAGAAAATCAATGAGCACAGT
Source organism: Rhizophora apiculata (assembly GCA_037832385.1). Lineage (NCBI taxonomy): Eukaryota > Viridiplantae > Streptophyta > Magnoliopsida > Malpighiales > Rhizophoraceae > Rhizophora > Rhizophora apiculata. Next base: position 4,974,316 of record CM075424.1, on the reverse strand, counting down.
TACCCAACAGATTTTCTGGCAAGCAGAACCTTAACTAGAATATACAAGGCTTATAAGCAAGTCAAGTAAAATTGAAGGTGGAAAAAGAATACCAAACTAACCATGACCGGCATCAGTAAGCTCAATTACTACTTTAAAAAATGAAAACTCCATTGTCCCATCACTTTCAGTAGCATACAAACAAGTAGCCCATCCTGCAATTTTGTCAAGATAACCAAATCATATTGCCAGGCCAATTTTACTTTTTTTTTTTTATGTAAAACAAAGTTTATGGTTTTATACGATGGACAACAGTGTGCAAAAGATCAACATGATGCTCTAAAATTTTCATCTCAATTTATCCCCAATCTAGCTAAGTGGATATATGCAGATCAGTGCGACAGCTAAACATTTCTTCTCAATTTGCATTTCTAGGAATCTAGAAATCAAAATCTCTTGACCATTCAGGCAGAGATCTCAAAAAGGGAATTCTAGGAAAATTAATTCAAATAATAGGGGGCCCACAATGGGTGGACCTAGCCCTGTCCTTGTTAATATTTAGAGAAAAGGTAACTTGCAGTTAAACACATGGGTTAACTTCTCATATACTATATGCAGTTTTCTAATGAGGATGAAACCAACACTAGACATAAAGAAAAAAGAGAAAAAGGACAATGGAGGTTCTCCTAAGTTCCAACAAGAGATCTCTCTAAAAGTGTACTTAGACGGTGGATTAGAAAAGGAAGTTCTGTAACTGGTAATTACATCTCCAATCCCTCTTTTTTTTTTTTCAATCATCTTGGGAATTTCAGTAGGCAAAGAGCACTTTTCCCGAGATTCTCTTGAACAGAGACAGAGAAAAAAAAAGTAACTAGAAATACCATTGAAATTCCTAAAGTCTACAGAGGTCAACCATTAAGAAAACTGTTTTGAACATAATAAAGTAGAGAAAAGAGCACTGTTTTGAACACATTAAAGTAGAGAAAGGCAACATGATGTTATAGGTCGTTCTTCCTTTTTTTAACCAATTTCTTTTACACATAATTAAACCAAATTTCATATTCATTTTGGATCAAGAGTTGCTCAAGATGAAAAAATCAGATAGACAAAAAAAAAAAAAAAAAAATCTAACAAACATTCAACCAAGAGTTCCTGTAAAAGGCTCAAATATTATCAATGGAATGGAGCTTGAAATTTTATAGGCTTCAGCTTCATAGGATTGCCAATCCACTTATATCAGAAGGTGAACCTTACAAAAGTCTTAAATCAAAAAATCAGGTCTCCTTCAGCATGCATGCTTGACACTGCCAGTGACTCCAACATCAGGAGCATGATAAGGAAAAACACAGGGATGCATGCATCCACAGCTATCCATGCATACTTGCATGTGCACATGTGTGTGTGAGAGAGAGAGAGAGACTGAAGCAAGTTGAGGATGTGGAAAACCCACCCAAATATTTTAGGACATAAAATAAAGATCCTTCGCCTTCATGGCCAATAAGATGACTAAGATACTTGCATGGTCCTTCCTTGTAATGAAGAATGCCCGGAGTTATTGGCCATACAATTCTCAATTTGTGCCCCTGTTTTATAGGGACAGCTCTAACAAGTATCTGAGGCAAATGAAACATAGAATAGAGGAAATATAAGATATTAATCCCCAAATATGTCTGGGCAACCAAAAATTTTCAAGATGAGCAACATCACATGCATAAACAACTGAAGGAGTCCATGGCCACCTGTAAATGCTCCGATGTGCAAGGCTGGCCAGGAAAGGAGAAACAACTCTTTTCTTTGTTTTGAATTTCTTGGAACCTGCCTTCTACAAGGCTTTGAATTTTATCAAGACCTTCTGTAGATTTCCAAACAAAATTTGTTATATTTTGTTGAAAGATACATAACTAGAGAGGAGAAGCTTGTCTAATAACCTTTTGCATAAATCACCAGATGCATAAGGTTGGCTGAATACTTTTCTTGGTAGAATTTAATAAGCTCATGTCTTATATCCAGCCCCTTTGCTTTTGGTCGAACTTCCAAAGTATCCCAATTACCTATGATGACAGATATTACAAGTTTTAAGGAGAAGAAAATTGATTTTCTCACTTATTATGATAACAAATCACACAGAATTGTACAAAAGCCACTCATAGATATTCTAAAATCAGCAATTATCAATATCAGATAAACAAAAAAAAAAAACGATGAATGAACCTAATATTTCCCAGAATAAAGTACAGTTTGGTTGTGAAATTAAAATAATAGGATGGAAAAGATCCAAGTGTGTGATTTCAATGATAACCAGATAGTATGAACATCTGTACATAAAGCTACCAACAAATTCAGGTTGCAAACACATATTCTCTCACCATCAGCTAAACACTTGCCATTTGCATCATGTTTATAACAATTTCACCATCAAAATTAAAATCCGTATAGCAAAAAGGGATAATATCTATGCATCTGCGGTTGACACACGCCACACGTTATCAATTGACATGCATACTTACATCTAGGTTAGAGATGTACATATCTAGAGGCAGCCACACATTATCAATTGACATGCATACTTACATCTAGGTTAGAGATGTACATATCTAGAGGCAGCTGACCTGTGCTGAATTTATGATATGGGTGCCCTTCATCACTTATATGGTTCTGAAGCTGCAAATATTAACACATTCACACACACAAAAAAAAAAAAAAAAGGAATTGAGAATCATCAACCATAGAAAAGTATGCAATATTGATGCTTGGTAATCAGCAAAATATTTGCACAGAAGAAAAACATGGCACAGGAAAGTGCATAGAATGTTACTTATTGTTGTTACCTAGTCTTCCAAAGAGAGAGAGAGAGAGAGAGAGAGAGAGAGAGAGAGAGAGAGAGAGAGAGATTTAAGTATCAACATGTCCCATGGGATCTTGATATAAACTCCTTATCCTATAAATATATGTAACAGTTATAGAACTACCAATTGCACCATGGAGATGTCCATATTTGAATGGAGTATCTCATCTTACCACCTAAAACATTGGACAAAAAATTTAAAAAAAAAAATCTCATTTTACTTGTGTATATTAGAGTGAGTATAATGGGCCTCACGAATCTACAGATGCAATAAAGAAGACTGTAAATATCACAGGATTTAGGATAGAACAAAAAGCAACCAAAAAAATGACAAAATCAAGAGACCGAATGGCTCTACATAGCATTTTCATCCTCAACTAAACAAAATGGATACAGCAGCATCACCAAAACTAGACATTGATGACTTCAAATGAAAAGGAGTCAGTATCTCTTTGGATGATGAAAAATAGCCAAGTAAATTTTGTTCCCTGAAAAACTGAGATAGCCTATATCCAACATATCTTTAACAACCACAATAGCCTGGAAGCAATGCTTAAAAAATGTTCTTTCTTCCAACACCACAAAAAGAAATTTATTGCAACCACAGGAAGAAATGAAAACTCTGATAAGAGGTAAGAAATCTACAGGAAAAATGAAAGCCTACTAAATGAAGAAGTAAAAGAACAAATAGTGTAATGCATGCAGAAACATCAAAAGCACCCTAAAAATTGGACCCCTGATTGGAATCCAGAAGCATATTGCTTACATATAATTCCTATATTCCACTTTCTGTTTTGTCTCTCTCCACCACATAGCAATCAATCACGTTTCATCAAGAATTGTCAACCAATTCCTTGTCCATATTTTAGAAAACTGGAATATATTAAGATAATAGGTACCATTATAAACTAAAAAAACATATTTTTAGACTGTACAATACATGCAGCTTCTCACAAGTATTACACAAGTAAGGTTAAACAGCAAGAGCAGTATCTGATACCTGGCTCATTCTCCAAACATCAGACAACAAATTTTTCTGGTTCTCTGTATGTGTGGTAAAGATGTAGGAATGAGTAGATATCAGTGAGGATCAATAACTAAAATGATTGACTGAAATAAACAAGCTTAAAATGAAGAAAATTGGAGAGGGAGGGAGAGAGAGAGAGAGAGAGAGAGAGAGAGAGAAAAATAAGAGGAAGAATAACAGATCCTATCAGAACAGCTCACCAGAATCAACTGCTTTTATTTCCCTTGTTGTTGCATCAGCTGACATCAATGGCTTAATAAAAAACTGTGCAAATCTGAGGTTAGAATCACAAAGAAACCAATTTAGAAACATTTATGAGACCATATATGTTAATAACAAGACAAGATGAAAAAGGAAGTATCATTTACCTGTCCAAAGCATCTTCAAAACTATCAGCATTAACCTCAAAATAATAATTTGTGTGCTCAGAAGTAGTAAATGCATTCATTTTGCCTCCATGCTATGCATCAGGAAGACCAAAATGATTGAGCAATGATGGATTATTTCATAGGTGAAAACAAAATAAATATGGAAAAGGAAGCATTATTGCACATATAACTGTTATGAAGAAAACCACAGCCACTTCATTTTAGATTCAAGGCATATAAGGGCAAAATTTTTCAACCCAATACATTTTCCACAGAATATATATATCCAACAAGAAGAAAGAGAGTGCAGAAAATCCCTTCCCTTAAAACATGAAGGCAAAAGAATGCTAGACAAATCAGCAACTATTTGACTGTTGGCCTGTGTTTGTCATCTTTGCATATATCATACATTAACACATTTACCCAAGGAAACTATAATTCTACATCAAAATTGGCATAATTTCAATTGTGTCAGGACATATAACACCCTCAAATAAGAATGCGGCATGACACAACATTGCCGTGTTATCTAAACAGCACAAATTAATTAATATTTTGTAATCATACCACAAGCAGTATAACAACAGACCAATACAAAGGCGCAAGCAATTCAGTGCACAATCAAATCAAATAATGCACCAAGCATCATACCATAAAAGTGGATAGACCTAATTATCCCTTTGAAAGTGTGATAGCAAGTACCTCTGTGATGTACTGTGAGTAACTATCCTCCACTGGATATTTCTCACTGGCATAAAACAACATGTGCTCTGAAATACAAATAGCAAAGAAGACATCATTGCAGCAACAGAAACACATTAACAGAACCCACAGCTTTCTTCCAAACAAAACCAAGCAACTTGTTCATCAAAGCCCAGCAATCCATTCTAATTAATTGCATATTCCATGAAGTAACTGTTCTCATGCATTCATTGAAAACAACAAAGATGTCAAGAAATCTCAAGTCCTGCCCAAGAGGCTAAAGCTGTCACATGGTGAAGCCCATAGGCATTGTAATTAAGCTACATAGGAATTACTACTCTTAAGACACCTCCCGAACAAGTGATAGTCCTAAAGTACTATGCAGCATAACTGAACCTGAACTCTATAATGAGCTGAACAAATACAAGGCCCCATTAGCACGAAGCAGAGGCAAATTGAATCAAACTAAACTGAATTAAAGCATAAATGATTCTCGATAATATTGACAGAGTTGCAAACCAGCAACTATACAGTATATACAGTTGAGTTAAAAAATACTAATACAACAAATAAACTTTTTCCATATAACAAAATACGCACACATAAATGCACAAGTAAATCACGTTCCTGTGTAAAGAGACATGGAGAGAGAGAGAGAGAGATAGAGGAATAACCAAGAAAATGAGCAAGGCCTTCAAGGCCGTCTGGGTCGCTGAAATAGCCGACGCCGACATTCATGGAAGCAGCACACTGAAATCGAAGTGACAATGATATTCTTGATGCAACAAGAATTACATACGTCGAAAACGCAGCAGAATCTTTATATAAGAAGAAGAAGAAGGAGAGAGAGAGAAGAAAGCGTAGAAATAATATTGATAAATCTTTGTTTCTTAGATAGAATCTTGATAGTGAGAAAGAGAGAAAGGAAGAAAGAAAGAAATTGCCTTATCGGTATCGGGGTCGCTGACGAGGAGGACCTCGAGGGAGTTGTCGAGGACGATCCTTCTGTACTCTCTCTTGTCGTTTCGAGGCTTCACTATCTCCATCTCTTCGTTCTCAACCGCCATCTTCCTTTTCTTTCGTTCCTCTTTCCTTCCCAGATATAGAGCCTCTGACTTCCCACTGCACAGGCATTATCACATATAAAATAATAATAATAATAATAATAATAATAATAGTTACCTACTGATAGGTGAATTTCTAATTTGGGCCTATTAGATATTTAGGCCCATCCTGAAACAGGTCCAAAAATTTTCTTTTAAGTTGTGCCTGATTTGACCAGGAGGATCCATTATAATTTATTTTGCATATGTCAAACTCAAAGGGAAAGCCCAAAACTTTAGCTAGGTTTTAACGAGACCCAAAAAAAAAAAAAAAAGTCATGCTGGCATTGAATCCAACTGGGCTGGGCTCTCGACCCGTTGCTTGCATTGGTCCGGTTTATGGTGCATATATATATATATATATATATAATTTAAAGACAAATGTATAAGGTTTTCATTTTGAAATGACGATATAAGGATTATAAGAAATTACTCTTATTATATAACTTATGTTGCATAGAGACTTTTAAAAACTATCAAAAATGCTAGGAACCCCAGGTAGACTAAACTAATGCACGTGACAACAAGAAGAGAATAAAAGAAAATAGAAGACGGAAACTCAGTATTCAACTAAACCCCTCCTGAGGACACAATATTGTTCAGAGAATCTTTGAACACACCAAACTGTGTGGTCATACTTAACTATAATCTTAAAATCCATTATTTTTTTTTTCTTCTGTGTTTAACACGTGTTTTTATCATATTGGCTTTAAATTTCGGATATTCTACTGATATCCCTCGAAGGCACCACACATATTTTTCAAGACAAGAAAGAAGCTGACGAGGGTATCAAGTTTGAGAGAGCTCTTAAGGTATATATCTTTTATAACTCCTTCCTTCTTAGACAGCTTAAGCAAAGCGGTTGTTTTGTCAACCGTGGTAGAGGGAGTTGTTCAAGTAAGCAAGCAATGGAAGTAGAAAAATGGCTTTAATAAGAATATGTTTAAAAATAAGATGCTTAAAGGGATTACTTTGAGTGGAAGGACAACGCAAAGAACAAACTTATATTATGTGTTCACGTGTGTTGTATTAAAAGAGAACTACATGCTAAAAAAAAAAAAGAGTTATAATATGCTTCTGCCATTAGTGAAATAGCTGCCTTTCTTCAAAAATTGGAAAGAAAAAAAAAAAAGGTTTGCGTACCCATTTGGTACAATAGAAACTCATTTATCTTTTCTTCGCCGCTGGCTCTCCATTTATTGGTGCGCAATCCATGTTCCCTACTATTCAAGAGAATTTGGTGTCACCAATTCTTTTATTTTCTTTTTCTTTCTTTTTTTTTTTTTAAATAATAATAATATTATTATTTTTATGTATCAAAATTGAATTGAACTGGAGCTTAAAGACATTTGATGTAGAGATGACTTGTGCTAGACTTTTGATTATCTTTGATGTCACAAGACCTCAAAATTAATAAAGACAAAAAACAGTTGGTTTGTATATTCCAGCGTATATGATGGTGACATGTATAAATAGATATTTTAATATATAAAGTTATTAAATAAGTTAGATAGAAAAATATGAAAAAGGAATAATGGATAAGATGTAAAAGTTTCTCGTGTTAAGCAGAAAAGATAAGATGTGAAGGCCCCCCTTCGAGGAGGTCCTGGGGTCCTTTAGCCACGGTCGAAGACCCGGCCGAATCGTTGGATCTCGTTGGGTTACCGTTGGAAGTATCAAACGGTGCCCAAGCAGAAGCAACAATATAGAGTGGAAACGCCCGCAGAGAATCACTTCGAGCAAAGCACGGACGGTGCGATGGACCCAAAAAAACTATAAAAAAAAAAAAAAAGACGCAACAGAACGGCAACAGCAATAGTAATATAATATATAACTTCGGGACATTGCGAAATAAAAGAAAGAGAAGCGAAACCCACAGAGAGCAATAATTCATTTATATATATATATATATATATATTTTTTTTTTTCTTTTATTCTCCTTTACAAAGTTCTGTAATATCATCATGGTATTGCCAGAGAGCCTGGCAACCTAGTCCACTGCCTCTTCTTCCTCTCTCGTACTCGTAAAGATTTCAACCGTCGTTTCTCTCTCTCTCTCTCTCCCTCTGTTTTCTTTTTTCTCTTTTTCTGTTTTTTGCCACTTGTTTTCTCTGTCACTATTGTCTACTTTCCAAACCAAATCATCATCATCACCACCGTAATCATCAGTAGGGGGTCACAGAGACGTAGATTTTTCCGAGTACGTGTGTACATATCCGTGTTCTTGATGATTGCAGTTGTGTTATTTTGATTGTGGCAATTCTATTAGATCTCTTTCAGTTCTGTGTTCTTTGTCGTTTTTAATGATCTGGGTTTTTAATGATCTTCTTCTTTCGTTGTGGGTTTCGGGATCTGAGTTTTGATCTGACTTCAAATTGAGAATTTTTTATCTTCTACTTGCTTGACTATGTTGTTTGTTCTTTCTGTTGTCTGTTAATTTTTTTGGGGTTCTTTCCTTCTTGGACACCACCGTTGATTCTCTCTTCTTTTTTTTTAGGGGTCGGGCTCGAACTTCTGTAATGTTTTTTAACTAATATATATCATTTAGATGATATGATTTGTAAGTAAACTTGACAGCATTATGATATTTTCCCAACGAAAATTTTCTGAATTCTTGATCACATGTTGATTGCTTGCGAACAAAATGATTTGCACGTTGAGCCATAAAGCGTTGATGGAAAAATTTTCTGGATTTTTTTATCACATCATTATTGCTTGTGATCACATGAGTAGATCATAGGAGGTTAGTACTTGGGAATGATTCACATTGAAGACTCTTGGTGGTTCCTCGTTAGACAGTGGAAAGCTTGCCTCAGTAGAATATTGATTGAACTTGCTGAGAATTTTCCTGAGAAGCTAGTTTGAAGGGCATTACCTTGGATTTGGGGCAGGCTGTTTAATGAGTGTATTCATATTAACTTACAGCTACTGCATGGGATGACTGTGGGACTGCTGTATGTTGTCCATTTCCTTTGCAGAGAAATCTGGCAACTTGGGAACAAGGTGATTCTGCATACTTGATGCAGAACTCCTTTTGTCCAAAGCTGAAATAATTATGCGTGAGAGAAAATTTATCAGTATTGCTATTATTAGAGTGCTATGCAACAAGTTCTTGCTGGGGTTCAGACACCACTTCAATGCTTTTATGTTTTGCTATGGCTGTTGTGTGCAAACAATAGTCCCCTCTGCAGGGTCCCATATCATCAGAAACTTGTCTTAGATTCCTTATTGCATCTGTGAAAAACTATAGTTCCAAAAGAAGGCAGATTTGTTCAAGAATGAAGAAGCACTTTCATGTGTGTGATGAGGTTATCAAGAAAGAACATGGGGCAATATTCAGATGTGTAATCTTATTTCTTCACTTTGGATTTAAATCAGATAAGTGGTCACCATTACTGAAAGGAAACGGAAATGTAGCTTTGACATGTTGACGTTATGAACCTCTTAAAGTTCTGTTTGTGCATCAGGATTGTGGCATTGGGAAAGAATGATCTCTTTCCATTCTTGCGTTTTTGTAATCCTCTCCCATGCCTCCACCAAAATGCAATTAATCCGGAAAAGAAAAAACGTGTTTGTTGATTTCTTCCATTCACTTCTTTATGAACAAAACAATTTCCCTAATTGTAATATGGAGAATATGGAAAATTTTATGTACAGGGGACAATATCCAATGATATTCTAATCCAAAATTAAACCTATTTTTTATGCATTCAATACTTGAAAATGTTTTAGTTTCTGAGATAAACTTGTAGCCTTCTTGTTTATTAGGGGCTTATTTTGGATGCATTGAACAAGACACCACATTGCACTCTTGCACTGCATTTAGCTATCATAATTATAGGTTAGACTCTTGCATTGCACTCTTGTGCAATATGCAGATAGCGGATAGCTGGAGTTCTCATCTGTTTTCTCTTTCAGGGCTGTAAGGAATATTGCAGGCAATGTCTGCCTCTACCAAAGCTTTGGATCCTGCATTTCAGGGAGCGGGTCAGAGACCGTATCCTTTTCCCAAGGCTTAACTTCACATAACAAATTTTTGATGTTCTAAACTTTCATGTTACAGACCTTTATGTTTTTGTTCTGTTTATGAGTGTACAAGTAGCTAATGTGTGTCCTAAAAATTGTTAAACTTTTGAATGTGCTTACAATTTCCACTTGAAGGCTGTGAAACTTGACATTCAATAGGGGGACTGAAATTTGGCGAATTGAGAATTTTCAGCCGGTTCCACTATCGAAATCTGAATATGGGAAATTCTACATGGGTGATTGTTATGTTGTCTTGCAGGTGCGAACAATCTGCATTCCCCCCCCCCCCTTTTTGTGTAAATTTTCTTAATTTATGCTTACATGAATGGTGAAACTCTGAATAAACTTGATGTATTTTGTGTATTCACTGCAAAGAGTCTGGTGTATATTCTTTTGGGGTCTCTGTGCAGTGAGCTCATTATCTTTCCCAGAGTAGGATATCAGCTACCTAGCTAGCTAGGAAATTATCCTGAAGTCTTGATGTTCTATGTTGATCATTCTTTGGCATTACTTATCTATTTTGGTGTTACTGAATGGTGTCATTTTCATTTTTTATTTATTTGTTATTGTTAAGCTGCTTTTGCTGTGAACTATCTTTACTTCGAGCATGGTTAGCAATTTGCTTCAACTAATAAACAAAATGTGTAGCATTGAGTGATTAGTTATAGCCCTAGTCCTATTTGTTTCTTGCCCTTTTGTTCTGAGTTGAGGGCAGGATCAAGATTGTATAATGGAAGTGGTGTTTGTATATCTAATTAAATGTGCAAAATAAGGGATCTTTATTTTCATTTGTTCTCATCTGCCTTTATAATATGTAGACGTACCCAGGCAAGGGAGGTGCATATTTATTTGACATACACTTCTGGATTGGAAAAGATTCAAGCCAGGTATGTCTTATGGCATTTTCAATTTTTCTTTCAAGACCTTTCCTGCTTTCTTTTCTTCACATTGTATTAAGAATCAGATTCTAGCTTCACATTTTATGACATACTATAGGATGAAGCTGGGACAGCAGCTATCAAAACTGTAGAACTTGATGCAGTGCTCGGAGGGCGTGCTGTGCAGCACAGAGAACTTCAAGGCCATGAATCTGACAAATTTTTGTCCTACTTCAAACCCTGTATCATACCGTTAGAGGGTGGTGTTGCTTCTGGATTTAAAAAATGTGATGAAGAAGGATTTGAAACACGGTTGTATGTTTGTAAAGGAAAACGGATTGTCAGAATGAAGCAAGTAATGGATTTAGATTCTTTTATTATGAAGTTCATGAAACCAAAGTTCAAGGGATTGAATTATAGGATAATGGTCCTGCATTTTCTTGTGCAGGTTCCTTTTGCTCGGTCATCATTGAATCATGATGATGTGTTTATATTGGACACCGAGAAAAAAATCTATCAGTTCAATGGAGCAAATTCCAATGTCCAAGAAAGGGCCAAGGCTTTGGAAGTGATTCAGTTTTTGAAGGAAAAGTATCATGAGGGAACATGCGATGTTGCCATTGTTGGTAAGTTCATATGTATTTATGATTTTGTGAAACTCTTTTTGCCCTTGCAAGAATTTTCAACAGCCTAATTTTGTCCTTCCATTCATTTTCGTTGTTGTTGTCAATAATTCTATGTCTGTTACTGTGCCAGACGATGGGAAGTTGGATACTGAGTCAGATTCGGGTGAGTTTTGGGTCCTTTTTGGTGGTTTTGCTCCAATTGGCAAAAAGGTTATTGGTGAAGATGATGTTGTTCCAGAGAGTACTCCCACTAAACTTTATAGGTACTTGTGTTCTGTTGTTAAGTGAAAATTTTGAGACTGTAAGGTTAATATTAATATGAATGTCAGGCCCATTTCTGTATGTGCATTTGTGTGGGAAGTTATACCTTTTAATTATAGATTCTGGTCACATTTAGTACTTTAATGGAGTGAATTTTATCCATTTATGGCATTTCTGGAAGTCTGTGCATAAGACTGGATGCTTGAGATTGAACAAAAAATTTTGTCATTACTGTTTATGGGCCCATGAAAATATCTTGGCTGATCTTTAAAAAGCTTTCTCACTGCATTTGAAATTGCTCGTATTCTTGTAGAAATGGACTATTTGGGTCAAGAAAACAACCACCTTTTTTCTTTCTTTCTTTCCTTTTTTCCTTGTGAAGTGGCTTGTCTGGTATCCGGCAGACGGTAGATTTTAGTATTTCATTGATGTTTAATTTTTATTTTAATTTCTAATTTCCCTAATCTTTTGCCATGTAGAAAGCTTGTTGTTGCACCACACCTCTGTTCATTAGTATATGGTGCTTATAGTAATTTCTTCTTGCTGTAGCATCACTGATGGTGACCTGAAGATTGTGGAAGGTGAACTGTCCAGAGGCATATTAGAAAACAACAAATGCTATCTTATGGATTGTGGTGCGGAGGTATTTCTCTGGGTTGGCCGTGTAACACAGGTAGAGGAGAGAAAAGCTGCCAGCCAGGTTGCTGAGGTATGAGCATACTAATGTAACCTATTTTTTGTTGCTTTTAATGAAAAAAAATGTGGTATTTCATCTTCAAACTATTTCAACAGGAATTTGTTGCTAGCCAAAATAGGCCAAAAGCTACTCGTATTACTCGGCTTATTCAAGGTTATGAGACACATTCATTCAAGTCAAACTTTGATTCTTGGCCTGCCGGGGCTGCAGCTCCTGGTGCTGAAGAGGGAAGAGGAAAAGTAGCAGGTAATGATAACATGCTGATTGTTGTCCTGAACTAGAATATTTCTAGTATTTTGGCTAACATAATTCACTCTGGTCTTTCATATAATGATAGCTTTACTGAAGCAACAAGGTGTTGGTGTCAAGGGCATGACGAAAACTGCTCCTGTAAATGAGGAAATCCCACCTTTGCTTGAAGGAGGGGGAAAGATGGAGGTATATCTGTTAACTTTCTCCCATTGATTGCCCTTGGAACCATTGCATGCTTTAGGTTTGTGATGTTGATGTATTTTACAATGTTGAATATTGTTTCTTTCTTAGGTATGGTGCATCAATGGTAGTGCCAAGACTCCACTGCCCAAGGAGGACATTGGCAAATTTTATAGTGGAGATTGTTATATTATACTTTACACCTATCACACAGGTGATAGAAAAGAAGATTACTTTCTGTGTTGCTGGATTGGAAAGGATAGCATAGAGGTAATATATATTTTTTCATGCTTAGAAGGAAGATAATAAGAGCACCTTTAATTTGTAATGATGTGGACCATGATTAGTATAATAAGCTGCATGATAACAGTTAAGTACAGGGATATGCTGATGTATTTAGGAAGGGCCACAGGGATTGTCAATATCTTCTGATTACCATCTTCCTGCTAGAGATGTTGAACAAAGGCGATTGTTTTTTGGCCTTTTGAGTTTGGATATGACTGATAATACTATTTTCCACTTGATATTTTTTGGACTGCCATTATGTTAGTAACTGAGCTTAAACTATTGTCTATTTGCCACCTCAGTCTATTCTCAACCTGAATTGACATAGCATTTTGTTCCCTTGTTGTGTATTTGTACTACTGGACCAGAATCCCTAAATGAACTGTTGTCATCTTTTTTATATAATAAGCCAAGCCTCATTTATCTGGTTGGTATATTGAATAATTGCTTCGCCAATCATTTCGGCATACTTCTTGTCAACTTGTTTACTGTCTAACACACTCTACGATTTGATTACTATACATTACAGACTGTGTTACTGTTTCCATCACAATTTCCAAGTCTCCTTTGACTTGACAAGTCATGAGCATAGAATCCTTTTCTGCAACATCATCTCATGATATGTCTTTCTGAATCTAATTTTGTTGATTGCAATGACAAGCACATCTTGTTTGTGTGGTACTTGTCACCATAATACCATATTATTATTAAAGAATTTTGAAATATGCTGCTTTGGGTGACATTTGCTCCTGCTCTTACCCTGAAAGAGCCTTTTTTTTTGTTTTTTGTTATACGCAGTTGAAGGTGCTTGTTGTGATGGTATAGAAGATAAAACTGTCATTAAATTAGAATGTTTTTGTTTTTCATTACTGGGTGACTTTTTGTTGTTTTAATTTGTAATTTCATACTTGTCCAAATCAGAATGACCAGAAGATGGCTGCTCGATTGGCTAATACAATGTTCAACTCACTAAAGGGCAGGCCTATTCAGGTGTTATATCATTTAGATTCAGCTTCTGAAATTTCACATTTAGACTTGCATATAATATGTTGTTCTTGTAGGGTCGTATTTTCCAAGGTAAGGAGCCTCCACAATTTATTGCTCTTTTTCATCCTATGGTAGTCCTCAAGGTATATTCTCTGAAATCTTCTGAATAATTGGCATTATAAATTCTCACGTATACATACAAGGTGTGTGGTTAACTATTTCATTCAATCACATCAGGGTGGTTTGAGCTCTGGTTATAAAAAATATGTAGCTGAGAAAGGATTGCTGGATGAAACTTACACCTCTGACGGAGTTGCACTTTTCAGGATTTCTGGAGTTTCAGTTCATAACAATAAAATTATGCAAGTTGATCCGGTATGTAATCATTGTGTTCTCTCTCTTTCCATTCAGTAACTTTACTCATTTTTAAGGATGTGGGAAAGATAAATGCCCTTTATGATCTTCACGATCTTCTGTACCTTCATGTTTATGGATGCTGCATTTTTCAACTATTGAAGTTTCCATCTGTTCACATTTTCTATGTAGTTTGAGAAAATCTGTCCTTTTTCCTTGTCAAAAATTCAAACCTTTTCTCATTTCTTTATAATTAAATGACCTAAATTGACTCATATTGTGAAGAAATATTTTCAGATAAAACCTTGAACTTCTATTTCATTGGTTATTTGTTTTCTCCAATGATTACAAGGGGAAATAGTATGTTTCTTTGAGGCTCCAGATTTAACTGAGATACTAGATGAAAAATTTAATTCAGGAAGCTTCTGCTTTTGCTCCTGCTTAGAATTCTGCATAAAAATTATAAGATTGAGATTCCATTTTAAGATGCATTGAACATTGAATTAAGAACCATTATTGCCTTAATTGTATGGCTCCACTAATCAAACTAATCAGGCATTGCATCTACTGAAGATTGAATGAGCATCCTCTTAAGAAGCTTTCTGAGCTAATTTGGAAAAGCCCTCTGAATTTTCTGTACCCATACCACAGGTTTTGGGGATCTCTATTCTCGGGGATTTTAATTGTTTTGTTTTGTTTTGTTTTCAAAGAAAAACCTTTATGATTCCAGAGACTAGTTGTAGTGGTATTAGTGACCAGGGAATTACTCCTTTTGTAATTAGGAGAAGCCAAAAATGGCAACAATTTGAGGTTGTTGGATAAAGTCTGCTAACATGCCATTCTTGTGAGCACAGCATGAAGCAGTCCTTTTCATCTGCCTAGAGACTTGAGTTGAAACAAAAAGAAAAATGGTTTTGCACAGTTTCATGTGAAGGTAACCCCTCAAATCTAGCAGATTGAGGGACAATGATTTCTTTGGTTGACTGAACAAGGTGTTCTGTCCAGTACTTTTTGTTGGAAAGGAAACAATGGGGCCAAGTTATCTTCTTTCAAAAAAGTCACCTTCTTTGTATATTGTAAATTAATAATTACTTGACATGTATTCAAGTGATTCTCAGTGGACACGTCCATGACAGCAATAGGTTGCATTCCTTTATATATATATATAAAACTGTATTTTTAATTGGTTTTGTGAATCAAGATTCACAAATGGGATGCAATGTATTTTTACAAGAGTTACTTGACAAAAATGTAACTAGCAGATACTTACCAATCCACAAGTTGTTCTTTATTAGGTGGCATCGTCATTGAATTCTACAGAGTGTTTCTTTCTGCAATCTGGGTCATCTGTTTTCATTTGGCATGGGAATCAGAGCACCTTTGAGCAGCAGCAATTAGCTGCTAAAGTCGCTGAATTTTTGAAGGTAGTATTATTGCTGCTACAGTGGTTTATCACATTTGTTGAAACGCATTGCATGGAACTGAGAGATTTGTTTTTGAATAAATAAGATGCATTAACACAAATTTGGTTTTGTAATAAGATGCATTGTTTATAATAAATAAGATGCATTAAAACAAATTTGGTTGAGTATCAACCGAGTGATACATCTACATGCAAAATGGTTTTTGATTTGATTCTTATTCTTCAACTTAAAGGGACTTGTTTCATATTTACTGTGTGTTGAAGAGTTTTACATCTCTAGGTAAGAGACGTTGTGCATGTAGTTGAATTTTAATTTTTAACATCCCAGTGATGATGTTTATGTAGAGTCTTGCTTATTATGGATGAATCTTGAAACACAAATACAAGTTTTGTACGGGGTCATGTGCTTTCTTCCATTGACTCAAGTGTCATTTTGCGTACTAATTCAGCCTGCAGTTGCATTGAAACATGCTAAGGAAGGAACTGAAAGCTCATCTTTCTGGTTTCCACTTGGAGGGAAGCAGAGTTACACCAGTGTAAAAATTTCTCCAGAAATTGTCAGAGATCCCCACCTCTTTACGTTTTTTTTCAGCAAAGGTGTCATTGGTTATTCCAGAGTGTAGTTGCCAATTTAACTATTATTTTATCCTTCTGATGCAACATCATTTAGATCATATGTACTTGATACGATCTAACTGACCTTTTAACAATTAATTTGCTGCCACATGGATGCAGGAAAATTTCAGGTGAGCTCCAAACTACGGATGTGATTGAACAGTCATCCTGTAGAAATTCTTATCTGTTTTCTGTATATGTCGAGCAGGTTCAGGAAGTCTACAACTATGCTCAAGATGACTTGCTGACTGAGGATATCTTGATCCTCGACACTCATGCCGAAGTATTTGTTTGGGTTGGAAATTCTGTAGACCCAAAAGAGAAGCAGAATGCTTTTGACATTGGCCAGGTACTGCTTGAATGGTCTGTCTTTCATCAGATTTATTATGTCATAATGCGCTTATTCTATTTGTTCTTATCAGAGATACATAGAGGTGGCTGCATCCCTGGATGGTTTGTCTCCAAATGTTCCACTGTACAAAGTGACTGAAGGAAATGAGCCATCATTCTTCACCATATACTTTTCATGGGATCCCACAAAAGCCAGTGTATGTGCAGCATTAACATTTTTCTATTTACAGATATATCACTATGTTTGAATGTGGTTGCAGGAATAGAGACCAGGGGATGACAAAGTAAAATTAAGGACCATAACTCTCTTAGAGCAAGATGGTAGTGTAGAAACTAAGAGTATGCCATGCTGCAATAACAAAAGGAGAGAACTTTGACTATGAAGAAATAAATGGAATAGATTAGAATCATTGATTAGTGTGTTGGATATTAGTATAAAAACCCAGAAGAATACCATTTTGTAGAAATTTTAAAATACTTACCATACAAAGTACAGATGTGGGAATTAGATGGCTGACTTATGGTTTAATGCTTGTCTTGTATGAACATGTCTCATTCTTTGTTTTTAACACAAATTGTGAGAGCATGTCTGGGTCCTTTGAAAATTTTGACTTAAAAATGGTGATGGGTGTTTTGGATGACCAAATTCAGGATTATCAGGTAACTTGTTGAAAACTTTGCAATGCTTGAACCCCTGCAAACTCTATTATTCTTCTCTGTTTTCGACAATTTACTTTTGACGTATCATCCATCCTAGGTCTTGTGCTTTGTGGGTATCTTTAGCAGTTTCCTCCATGAATTGTAGGTTCAAGGAAACTCATTCCAAAAGAAGGTGGCATTGCTCCTTGGTGTGGGACACCAAGCTGTGGAGGTAATTGCTTGGTTTGTTTATATATCTTGATATGATCTGCTCAGTCATGCATCAATTGATGTTATATGTATAGATGTGTATATATACTATATTAACAATTGTGATATTGCATTTACACTTATGTGACAGGAGAGGTCAAATGGAAATCAAGGAGGACCGACACAAAGGGCTTCTGCATTAGCTGCCTTATCCTCTGCATTTAACCCATCTCATGAAAAGTCCCACCTGGTAATTGCTCAATGCTATTGACTTGGAACAATAACTCCTTTAACTTTTTGTGTTTGTTTGACTGTAAGTCTTTTTATTTGCTCTTTCAACTTTTGTTATGTGTATGTACTCACTCAGTCTGTTTCATATTTTTCAGTAGTTCTGTTATGCTCCATTCTGATGCTGTCTTATGGTTGGAGTGGCCTATTTTTTAATTTTTTTATCTCTATGTTGGTTAATGTAACTTCATTACTGTCAACCAACACAATGAGAAACAAGAAAAGATATATTACTGAGTTTAGCCTTGTCATTTGCATTTTTTTTGGCTGCTTATATGTCCATGGCATCTGTAAGGTTTGCTAAGGTTTTCCTTCTTAGTTTTTGTTTGAATTCATTTGAATGTGTGTGTGATCTATTCATTTTTTTCACTTTCTCTTTCAGTGGGCAACACAACATTGACCGCCCCATTCTTTCACTTTTAAAAATTTTGAATGGTATTTATGTTCTCATATACACTTGGGATTGTACAGTTTGGGAACCTGAATGATCCTCAAACGAGTGCCCAAAAAAAAAATTGTCACATCTAGTGCTAATAAAAGACATCTATGAACTAGCCTCTATCCTGTCCTTTAATTTTTCCTTTTTTTTTTTGTCCTTATTCTTTTGAAGAAAAACATTATTTTAATACTGCAATGTCTTTATTGGGCATCAATTGCAAGGATCATAATTCTGTAGTTGTCATTCATGACTGCTTTACATATGTCATCTGCATTTTGACTGGTAGATTTGCTCAAGTTCTGTGGCACACGTGTTTTTTTTTTTTTTTTTTTACTTTGGTTTGCATATTGTTGTTTGTTGAATGTGTGCTCTGTTATCAAGTTTTCCTAGCTGATACTTTGTGTATATTTGTGTTATGGTTATGGTTACTTCAAGAATGAACTTGTTTGCTAATGGGTTGGATGTGGCATAATCTTATTATAGTCCCCAGATGGGTCCAATGGGCCGAGTCAAGGAGGACCAACACAGAGGGCATCGGCTTTGGCTGCCTTGTCTTCTGCATTTAACTCATCTCCTGGAACAAAGATGTCTACAAGGCTATCTGGAATTAGCCAGGGATCACAAAGAGCTGCAGCTGTAGCCGCTCTGTCATCAGTTCTCACAGCTGAAAAGAAGCAAATGCCTGATGGTTCTCCTTCCCGCAGTCCTCCATCGGAACCATATCTTCCAGGCAAGAATGCAACATATTTTCTGTTTGGGATGATGGTACATTAGGTCTGAAGAATCACAATTGCTTTCCATAAATACCTGGCAGTATCATTCAACTGGACTTTGACCTCATTCTTGCATTTATGCATCCAAAATTCTGGTATGTGAAAATGTTGATGCATTTGCAGCTGAAGGGAAAAACAAAACTTCTGAGGTAGAAGGTTCTGGAGAAGTTGCCGAGGTCAAGGAAACAGAAGAAGTTGCATCTGTATCTGAAAGCATCGGGGAGGAGTCGGAACCAAAGCAAGGTTCTGAGCAGAATGAGAATGGTGGTGGAACCATTCAGAGTACATTCAGCTATGATCGATTAAAGGCTCATTCTGACAATCCTGTTACTGGGATTGATTTTAAACGGAGAGAGGTCTGTCCCATTGTGCACCTTTTTGATATTCATAATTAATTTTTACAACTGTTATTATATTTATTTTTCCATGTCAATTCACAGGCCTATCTTTCAGAAGAGGAATTTCAGACTGTATTTGGAATGAAAAAAGAAGCATTTTATAAATTGCCAAGATGGAAGCAGGATATGCAGAAGAAGAAACTTGATCTATTCTAGCGAGATAGATCAATTGAAAGGAATGATGTTTGCTTTTCTCTGGTGCCCTAAATTGTTATTCCTCAACCAATATGCGACCTTCCAGGTTGAAAAATTGCAGTTGCAAATGGCTTTTCAACAATTGCATTTCATGAATGTAGGCGTGCCTAGTATAAAGAAAGTTTGTAATTATGCCTGTAGTGTGAGTTTTGCCCTTGTTTCTCCCTTTTTTATTCAAATTTTTATTTTTTACCCTTGAATCACCTTCTGCCTTTTGTAATGATATCAGATTGTAGTTTTGCAGGTGGTTGGCAGGTCCAATTCTCTTATTTGGTCAGCATGTATCCCGTTTGTGTTTATTTGACTTTTTCTCAGCTCTATTTTTGTTTTCCCTCAACTCTTATTTGTTGAGGAAATGGGGGTGTATGTATTGCATTTGGACAAGATTTCAGGAAATGAGAATTTGTTGTTTGGAGTAACGTGGTTCCCATAAACTCAAGTGTAGCCTCGGTAAAAGGCGGTTTCTTTTGTACTGTGTTTAACTATTTATAGGAAATAAAAGTTCAACTCATTATTTGTGGGCAATTCATTTGTGTATCTTGGCCGAGACGCTTGTTGCTTTCACAGTGGATGAAGAATTCTAAAATTACCCAATGCGTTCGTTTGCTGTGATTCAACTTATTTGACAATGGGGCTGGTGGGGTCGACCGTTTGTCACCAACAGGGTTTCGCCGGAGAAAAGAAAAGGGGTTAAAAAAAAAATAAAAATTGGTTGATGTAACCCGAGGAGGAGAATAAATGTCGTTGGGTTAGAGATTTACCGTAAGCCAGTAGCAGCCCCCCAATACTCTTTTTTTGAGGAGGGAAAGGTGTACTGTTGATGTGTCCTGGGGTTTAGAGCTCTACCATGCAGTCAAGCAACAACATTCAGCCATGGAGTCCCGCAGTTTCAGCCTGGAGTGTTATATTTTGTATTTTATATTTTTTTTAATTTACTATCTTCACATAATTTTCACAACTTAGATGTGTAACATGTCATCATTCTGGTACTAAATAGTTCAGGATGAACAGCGAGTTAAGATGTTGGCACTGCATTTTCTTTTTTTTTTTATTTTGGTTGGACGTGGATACACAGACGTGGTGAATACTGAATATATCCAACTTGGGATCAGCTAATCCTAGCCTAAAAAGCCCTAATCCTAACTTCTAATGTAAAAGTTTCGTCGCCATTATTGTGTTGTTGGCTTACCCTAGGTATCAGTTCTTTATTAGAGGTGCTCGTGTCATGGGGCCTCGATGTCTTGTTAGTGTTTTTGCTCAATTTTAGAAGGACAAGCGTTTGTTGTGAAACAGATGGGTCGGCCAGCTTTGGAGCCAACTTTATTGTAAAGTCGCATCCCAACCACAACGCCAGCGGCACTGACGTCTACTTGTCCACGACTCTCCGTTTACTCAGTGGATCATTGAAACCGGATAAGCAGAAGCCCTAAAGCCTCTTTTTTGTTAACATCGCTCGGATGGCTATGCTTTACGTGTTCCATCTCGATAACAAAAAATAAATCTTCCGGTCAAACTTGGCCCGAATCTTGATCCAATTATGGGATCGCACTATTAACATTTTTATGGTTGAGTAATGTGACTTTTCTCCCAACCTCACAGTGTGCGAAGAAGCCTCCCGGACGCCTTTCTTTATTATGACTGAGCCAGGTCAGGTTAATGGCCAAACCAAAATATTTAAAGCTTCTTCTTATTGTGGTAAAAGCAACTATCAATGAATGTTTTTGCATTTTTTGGTATCTTTGAGAAGAAATTTAGGCCGTTCCTTGGAGATCGAATAGCTAGGATTTTACCGGGTCTATGCAAAGGTTGTAAAAATTGAACAAGTAATTAAATTAATAAACTCCATATTTAATATCAAATATATACAAAAATTTTAATAATATAATTTTTATTTTTAATAAAATTAAAATATAAAAAATTATTTTTAAAAATTAACTGAATTAAAAAAATTATAATTAATTCACTAATTTAAAATATAATCCACTAATTTATTAAATTAATCATAAAATTTTTAAAATAATAACTTTTACAATAAATTTTTATTATCGGGTCTAATTAACTAATCAATCTAATTTTTATTTTTTTTTATTTGGGTATAACAAATATATCTAAACTAA
The DNA here is from genome assembly GCA_037832385.1 of Rhizophora apiculata. NCBI lineage: Eukaryota > Viridiplantae > Streptophyta > Magnoliopsida > Malpighiales > Rhizophoraceae > Rhizophora > Rhizophora apiculata. The sequence continues at coordinate 4,952,298 of CM075424.1, read as the reverse complement.
AACTGATAATAAAAATTTTCTGTCATTTGCATCAAATTCTCCTCTTTTAGTCCATTAAGAGACACGTTAACTGAGTTGTAAGTTACATTAAAGAAAATTTACGAGATGACCTCAGGAGACCGACATGCCGGTAACTTTTGTCGCCGCATTAAATTCAGATGTAACCAGAAGCACTCTTGGTGATGATGGCATTATTCCCAGAGGCCATCCAAGTTGCCAGACAAGCAATGGGCGAATTAGGTGTGGCATTAATAGTTCAGTGAGTTAGAAATCACCCCGGCACAAAATGTAGTACTGCAGTCAGCTCTTGTTGCATCTCCCCCATAATGTGTTAAAACCAATGATTGATTCTCTCAGCTATACGCTGCTAGAATATTTTGAAAATGAAAATAATTCAATTTTTTATTTATTTAATAATAATAAATTCATAAAAAAAATTACTGAAAAAACATTTTTTTAACTAAATAACTCTTAAATTATTATATATAAAAATAATTTTTCTTTTATTTAAAAATATTTGTCTATAATTTTATTATAAAAAATTAACAAATATTTTAATAAATAATTTTATAAATAAAAATAATATTTAAAAATTTTAATTTCAGTAATATAATTTACAGTTAAATATATTTTATTTTATTTTATAAAAAAAATTTTGTAATCTTATTTGTACAATTATAAAAGCTATAAATAATTCTTTCATTCATACAACATAATCTTATCTAGGATCTAACATATACCAACGTGACAAGGACGACCCTATTATCTTGATTTGATTTTTGAGCCTTTTAATTAATAGGAACATTGAGGTAATTATTTTTCTCTTCTGCAAATTTAAACTGTCAACTACCAATAACGCGTTCTTTGAAGGACCTCACCTGCTTAGAGTAATGATTCTATCTATGTTTCTGCAGGCCTGCTACTTTTAAGGTTGTCACAATTCACATGCTTGCATTATTTTGCTCATTAAAGTAGGTCCATGTTTGATTTCTTCCGCACATTAGAAGCGTCAGATTCGTAAGTGGGTGAACTCCTGTTTTAGCTTTTAAGGAAATCTCTGTTCAGGAATTGGAAAACGTCTTTGCAACCGTGGTGTCATATGCAGGAGGTTTGTTATTTGCTGCTTAATGTACAGATGTATAAGAATGGTAATCTTTACAAACAAGCCCTCTTTTCCATTGTGGCACATGCAAGCAAAAAAATCTTTCTTTGCCTAGTTGCCATTCTTATTCTGTCTGATGAGATGAATTGGTGAGAGAAATAACCCCATAACCAAGTTGATACAAGTACTTAACGTCACTGTGGTTGGAGATGAAATTGATGATCAGATTTTCTGACACAGTAATGGAATGCATATATCATCCGTTTCTGAAATCTTGTGAGGTTTAATCTCACATTCTGGCTGTCAAGATAGATTTCCTTCGTGTATTGCCATCCTTTTTGGTTCACATTGCCAGGATGTCGAAGAACAGGATCAATTTTTATCATATCTGCCATACAATGAGCTCTCTCTTGGAAGAATTTGGTGCCCAGTATAACTCAAGCCAAGCTTCCTTGCAGGCTCCCCATAACAGGCCTCGGCTGTCCATTCTGTTCCCGGGGAAATCACTTGGATAAACACAGAACCAGGGCTCATAAACAGGAAATGAGTCATGGCAGCACCATGGACACCAATCATAACTTCCCTTGAATTAAGTTCCTGATAAAGCTTGGCCAGTTCTGTCGTCCGGTCAGGCCTCAAAACATTGACTTGAAACCCAATTTTTTCTGCCATCTTCATCAATAAATCTTCATTAGATGTAGATCGAGAACCGTTTCGAGATAAAGCAACCAGCTTAGGTCTCTTCATTTTTGTTTCCCGTACTACCTTTCTGAATGCCAAAGAAGTTCCGGCTGATGGCGATAAAGAAAGCACAATCTGTTTCAGCTTTTCTCGAGCTTCTCGCTCCTCATGATCTGAAAGTTGTGAAAGGATGTCTTCGTACTTGGTAAACCGCCAATTATGATATTCAAGAATCACAAACCTAACTTTCTTGTTCAAATTTTGGGACGTGATGTACAAGGGCAAAATCCCATCGTTGAATTCGTGGTAAACATTACCCGTATAGCCTCCAGTGGAAAAGAACACTGCAGGTACGTTATGCTTGACATCACAATGATGGTTAATGACATAATTCTCTTCCTTTGCAATAGGGTGCAACTCGTCAATTGTATGCACGACACTTGTTTCTCATTCATGAGACAGGTATCAGACCAGACGCTGCTTCTCTCACAATATATAGTTCCTGAATTTTCCACCAAAAATTTGCAAGAGTGAACTAAAAAAAAATAAAATTATACAGAATCTATGCAAACAAATGATTTCAAACAATCACTCGAAATTTTTTTCTTGGATCTTAAAGGAGACTAAATATGCAAGTGGGATATGGAGGGAGAACTAAACATCAGAAATGGAGGAATGCAATGAAGCACTTGCAGCCATATCAGAGACAACCTCATTATATTCTGCTCCAAATGTTAATGCATTTACACAAACCAGAAAGGCACATCAAGATATAGCATACCCAAAAAAAAACAAGAAGAATAAAAACAACACAAATGCCTTGAGAAACAGAGAGAAAAACAAGAACAAACAAAGAAACCAAAAAAAAAAAAACAGAGAGAAATAAAGAGAAAAAGGAAAAAAAGCAAACGTGAAAAGGGAAACAATAACCAATGAATGAAAACTCAAGCAAGCAAAACAAGAGAGAGGAAGATAGAAGGGAGAGAAAGAGTAGACAAAGAAGTTTGGGCAGCCTTGTTCTTCTGTAATAACCAGAGTTTGAACGCACAAAGGTAAGCGTCTCATATTCTTCTACATGCTGTAATTGGCCCTTTTTCACCTGATAGGAACGATGGTGGCGCACCATCTCCAATTATTTAGTGTAAAGTATTTCTTTCTTCCTTTCTTTCTTTGTTTATTATTATTATTATTATTATTATTTAGTGTAAAGTCTTTCTTTCTTTTTTTAATTTTTTTATTTTTATTTCATTCAAATATATGTCCTGCAGTACTTGAAGCCACCAACTTTTCTTCTCTGTCCAAGCCTTGAAGGCTTCGAGCAAACTCAACGCGAGAGAAAAAATAAAAAATTTTATTATATTTATTTTATATCTTATAAAATAAAAAAAAATAATAATTAAAAAAAAAAAACTCCCACATAAATAAATATCTTAAACTCTTTGAGACCCTACGTCCATATTCTCTTTAATTTGCTGACCATATACGGCTCGAAGAAGAAGAACAATAAGATTAAAAAAAGCCGCAGACAGGGATGGATGAACCAGTGGGTTTGGCTAATTTAGACTTGCTGACGCAGAAAGGTGTTTTCTGGGGTTGCTCTGTTTCTCTCTCGCCGAGAGAGACAGAGAGACGGTGAAACTCCAGTGCCCAATGCTGAAAGAAAGGTGGCAAGAGGGAGGGACACCTGACAAAGCAATTGACCCAAATCACAGCTAAGCAATTGTCCCTAAGATTATCCTAGTCAGTGTCGAGAATGAAAGTGGAGCACAGTCCAATTTACTTGTCCATAACAATGATTTTGGAATTTTACTGAGCTTCGCATGCTTCCATTCAGCTTCTATTGCAGTCCACTCAAGAAGCATCCTTCTGATCCAATCTTCTTAATAATCTGCCATTTCAAGATTTTCTTTTTGTGCTTCACCCAACTGCTAGTTCCTCTCCACCACACACACACACACAAATAAGATTAATATCAGATTGTCTGAAACGGTGGTTGGGGGTGAGCTTTCCACGAACAAAACATGTCATTGAATGCGGTAGATTCTACTGTCCCCCATCATCGAGTCACCGTCAACTGGGGTCCACCAAAATTCCCCCCCACAATCCAATCGACCCAAATGGACCATCGGTTGAATCATGGGAATAACCGCGAGGACACGTGGCGCTGTCACATTAGTTGTGTCGGTGCACTGGACTTTTTATGCTGGGGATTGAACGAGCAATTTGCTGGTGATTAGCATCCAATGCCAAATCTTCAGGGCCTAATTTTGTTACCCATCGTAATTAAAATCCAAGTCCCCAATTCAGGCACCCCAAATACCAAAGTCCCCCGAAATTTCCATTTTTTTTGATCAAACAACCGTTCGATTTTTTCTTTTTCTTTTTTTTTTTTTTATATTCATTTATAAACAAACTAAGATCATTAGGAGAAAATTATAATTTTTTGAATTCGTGGAGATAGAAATCCCTGTCACTTCGAAGAGAATCATGCTCGGAATCCCTTTGCTATTTAGAATGTCCAAAGGGTTACGTCCACTGTCTAATATTTTCTTCGTTGTTTTCACAAAAAAAATGGGGTCGAAGTTTTCCAATTTTTGTGTTACTGTATAAAAACAAATTGGAGTGGTTCATATTCAAAAATTGAACGAGATACCCTAATTCAGGATCTATATAGGTGGGTGAGACTGTGGTCCTTCACCCAATTAACCGGTTGCATGCCTAACTAGTGTTAATGCCTATTGTGCCCCTTCTCACGTTGTTTATGACTTCACGGCCTTAATTTCAAAATCCAAAAAGGATTAAATTTGTTAATTTAACTACAAAAAAGCAATAAGCATGTTAGAAATGCACATATCTTTATTGGATGGATATCTCTCAAAAAAAAACAAAAACAAAAACAAAAACAAAAGCTTAATAGTAGTTTGTGCTAATTGGGATACTTTTTTTTTTCATACGTGTTTGTCTTGAAAAGTGATAAATTCTTCCTAAAAAACAAAGTCAAACGAGAACGTTAACGAGGGATTTTTTTTTTGGTCTAACGGCGTACATGTGATTCACTCTTTTACGGAGTGAGAAAAAAAAAAACAATGGCTATGGAATCAGTACATACCAAAGTTGGCAAAGCTGACTTGACTATGTATGGGACACAATAATTCAATTCAGTTGTCAATGCAAGGGCACGGACGCTCTACGGAAATACGAGTACCATGAGTCGTGGCCCTGATTGATCAAAGGATCTGCACGTTCTCTTAACCGAATGCCAGCGTAAGACTTTGCAAGTGTATTAAACGAGGAGTCTTTAAGATGTCAGCCATTAAAAAAGGACGGGGGACTTACCACTTGTCCTCAAAAAAAACTTTCATCTCACCCCTTCGTTAAGGGCCTCTGAAAATCCATCAGAATCTGTCACCTTTTTTAACTTTTAGCCAATAGGCCAATAGTATTTGGTCCAGTGCTTGCATGGAATGCGGATGCGGTCTGCGGGTGCTTCAGAAACCTTTTCATTTCACTTCTTTTTGATTTATTCTAATTTTTTTGTGCACAACTTTTTTTTTTTCCTCAATTTTTTTTTTTTTTAAATTGAGTGTAATGCCAACACATTAACTACTGGGGTTTTAAAGCCGGGTTGGATTTGGCTGGCAGGAACTGGCAAAAAGTGAAAGAAGGCCTAAATACCACGTTTTAATGCTTTTTGTGCTTCCAAAAGCAGGAAAAAAGGGAAAAAATAAAAATAAAAATAAAAAACTATTGCAAGACAAAACGCGGAGAGGAATACCACATGCACGTGGAGAGTTTAATCAATATGCTCACATCTACCTAAGTTTAGTTGCCTCACATAGCCACATTCTCTCCACGACTGTCTCTCTAACCTAAATTTTTCTTTCGTTTTCTTGCACTTTCTTTCCTTCTTGCTCCAGAAAGCAGCATCCAAATCAAAGCTCTCAGGCTCACCCTTTGATTTCACCGTTTCACGCCCCCTTAAAAAATGGGTCTCGTGCAAAGTGATAATATACAATTATATTATCGTTGACCATATGCATAGCTTCCAAAGATCTGTAGAAACGATTGTCGCACAAATAAATCATATGGTCAGATTAGACAATTGGGTGTCCATTTTATAAATCTGAAGGTACTTTTCTCGGAATACTTTTTGGCCATTTTGTCGTCACATATGAATTATGAGTCCTATATTTAGAAACAGGAAATTCCCATTTGTCCAAAATTGCGAATGGATTGGCAATGCGCTGTACTTTAATGATATTAGAATAATTATTTTTAGAACGGAAGGCCTCCAATTCAAATATAAATTGGATTCAATTAGTCAATAAGAAACGGAATTTTGAATGGATTCGACAAACAAATTGAGATCAAATACAAGTAAATGCAAAGATAATTGAGGAAAGATACACCTGTAGAAACCACCAAAAAAAAAAAACACACACACACACGCACACAAACGTACGTCTCTCTCTTATTGATCATTTTCAATTCCCCTAATTAATTCAATCTGATTTTTTCTTCTTTTTTTTTGTTTTTTTCAATAATTTGCTAGCTAGCTGAGACAAAAGACTGACAATCTCTATAAACTGAGGAATCAACTTCACGTGAACATATTTGCCTCATAATAATTGTGTTAAGAAGATCGTGATTACTACTATTACCACGTTGGATTATCTTGCAGTGATTCCCAAGAGACGAGTTTGAGCCGGAGAGTGAACTCGTGTCCGGGATTGACTCGGCCGGCGTGATCAAATTAATTTTCTTCAGAACAGGACCGCTGCTGACGAGTTGACTCAAAATACCTGACTCGATAACCGAACTCTTCCTTTTTTGTTGCATGGTGACTCGGACAATCTCGGTTAACATTGCATTGGATAGTCTCCGAATGCCCCGAGCTCCACCCATTAAAAACGCCGAGTTAGCTTGGTAATAGGACTGAGCTTTCCCCGAGTTTCGTCGGCTGTGTTTGCTTGTTTCTTGCCTTGATGGAATGTACACTGATTCGGGACTCCGATTCCTCACTCGGCCGAGTGGATCGCCCAGTATGACCGAGTTTTTCGCGTCCACCAACATTACGTGCTTAAAATTTCTCCTGACGCGACCGAGTAGCATTGGATAACAAGCCCATCTTCGCAAACTCATCGGCACTTGGTCCAAAAATCCAGCAAGCGAGTTCTCCGGGTCAAGCTCACTCGCTTCAAAACCCACCACCGATCCGTAACTCAAACGAGTCAACTCAGATTCAGTTTCTCCCGAGTCGTTGAAGCTGTTTACTCGAATTCTCTTACCCCACAATGGCTCCGTAACTTCCTCGCTCCCGTGCTTCAAATTGAACTGGGTCACATCAAAACTCGCCGCCGCCGAGTGTTGACTCGTCCTGTTCTTGAATGTCTTGTAGCGGTGAACGAGTTTGGAGAACGAGTCGTTCTCTTCTCCGATCAAAGCGTCAAATCTTGAAGCGAACGAGGAAGAACCAAAGATGAAAACGACGTCGGCTCTTGCAGTCAGGCCGGACCTATGCAAGACTCTCAAGAACAACCTGAATTCGTCTTCACTGGTATCTTCCACGACATGGGCAACCACAAGATCGCTCATAGCCTTAGTGCCACGACTGTACAGCCTGCCCATTCCCTGTAGAGCAGAAGATGAGAGCAATGGATGGATTCTTGTTCTGTCATTGTCTCTGGGTTGGTATTTGTTCCTCCAAATCTTTGTAAAGAAAGAAAACTGGGTCTTGATTTTGAGCTTGGCAGGAGGCTTTTCTGGGAGTAATCTGCGTGGGTTTTTGATGAAAGTGGTGGAGTTGGGGATTGTGGGTTCGAAGGTGGAGAGGGTGAAGAGGAGGAGGGACAAGAAGAGTAAAAGAACACAGATTGAGATGGTGGATTGAGTTTTAGAGATGATGGGGGTATTGGAATTGGTTCTTTTTATGGTTCTTGTAGCATTATTATTATTATTATTCTGGCTTGAAGAAGATGCTAATTGCGAGGAAGAGAATGGGTTGGCTCTATCTACAATGGAGGCGGCGCTGGCGGTGGAGGTGGAGGAGGAGTTGTCTTGAGGCAGGAGGACTAGCAGAAATCCCAAGCCCCAGTTTTCGCTGATGTTGCTGCCAGTTTTTGCCTTGAACTTCGCTGTGATGCCCATCTCTCTCTCTCTCTCTCCCTCTCTTTCTGTCTGGCCCCGTGCTACTAATGCTTCGGTGTATTCACTCTCGATTCCCACGCAACGCACGCGCTCGCCTAGACTATCATATACTAGAATTTAGTCTTTTTTTTTTTTTTTTTTAAGTATTTAGAATTTATTATCATAATAATAATAATCTCTTAAAAACTGTTACTAATTATATATTTATATTTATTAAATAAATAACTACTTTATTAATTGCATATTGTCACTCTCATTCTCTCTCGTTAAACACCCTTTTGTTCATAAATTATTTTTCAGAAGTATCATTGGAGAAATCTAACAAGTAACAACAAATCAAAGGTTGGCACTTCATTGAAAAACAAAAAAGAAATCACTTGCCATAATGCAAAGATGATGGGGACAAGCGTTTTACCGAGAAAGAGAGAGAGCGAGACATAGGATTCGCAGGTTTATTTATTTAATCAGTAAAACTGTTACTTACGGAGTTATTTCGGTGCATATACACCCAACAGGCAACGACTTATATAGTACTTATTATTTAAGGAGTAGAGAGTTACAGACAAATATACTTTGATGGGTACTGGTAGACGGAAGATGAAATGAGAGAGGGCCTGAGGAGGTAAATTAATATTTAATTTGACATTCTCACTTCCATCCTGTGGCCCACGGCGCCACAAAGGGACAAGCTGTCCTCAACGCCGACATGTTTGGTTTTTGCACTCGCACAAATCTAGGGTTTGTTTGGTATTATTAAAATTTTTTAATTTTTGATTTATTTTCATGCGGATAACAAATATTATTTTTTGCAACTGATTTTTGACCCTGTTTTTTTTCATCATTTCTTAAAGTAAAAATAAATTATTTTTAAAAAATTACAGAAAGATTGGTTTCTAATTTCTGATTTGTGGTTCTTTCTGCATCTACTTTTATACCTTTTTTTTTATACACTACTCATCTTTATGCCTCTTATACTTTATTCTTTTTTTCCTTACTTTATAATTTTTCTCTTTATCTTGTATTTTTCTTTTTATTTTATTTTTGTTTTTTTCTATGTATTTTTTCCTATTTCTTTTTCTCTCTACTTTATATTTCTTTCTCTATTTTATCTTTTTTTTTTTTTTACTTTACTTTATCTTTTTCTCTTGATTTTGTCTTTCTCTCCTTTTTTTTTTTTTTTCTTGAGTTAGGTAGTACTAATTAGATAATATTGTACGAAACTTATAACAACAACATAATAAGTAAAATATTAAAAAAGTAATATATTAATATTAATATTAAATTTATTACTATGAGCCTTTTTTGTATAAATTATAAATTTTTTATGTGGATATATAATTTTTAAATTTTTATTTAAAATTAAAATATATCATCTTTCATCAATTTATTATTAATAAATTATATAATAATATTAATTCTTAAAAATAAAATCTTTATTTTGATTAAAAAAATAAAAGTGAACATAAAATGTCATGAGATGAACAACAAAAAAAAAAAAAAAAAAAAAGAGCACGAGGCATTATAAATCAAGCCCAAAAATCTGATTGTGTAATTAAACGAACTTTGAGAATAGAGCATAATGAGTCTAAAAGCCCACTAGCACGGGAATTTCAGAAACCCAACGAAAAGCCCATCGTTGAGGAAGTCTGGTAAATCGATGAAATGTTCTTGATTTTAACACATTAACGAATGAATGGCAGGTCAACAACCTGGTCAACTATAGGGGTTATTGATTTTGTCGATGCCTCGTCAAAATGTTAATAAGCGACACTTTGCTGCAAAATAAATAAATAAATAACTAGCTTTCAAGATACAATTTGTATTTTGGGCTAATTAGCATATTTTAGAAGTTTAAAAATTTGCCTGAAACAATGTAAAAAAAGTTTATATATTCCAGCAAAAGCGCGAAGGAGGAGTGTTAATAAATGATACTTTGCCTTAAAAAATTTATGCTAACCTTTAGGATGCACTTTGCTTGTATTTTAAATTAACTAGCAGCTTTAGAAGTTTGATAGTTTGCCTTAAACAATGTAAAAGCAGTATTTGCATAAATTAAACAAGTATAATTTCATGTAATCATTGTAATTTTCAAGTTCTCTATATAAACGAGTTGAGATGAACGTAAAGTGTTTAAGTTGTTTTCTACTACCTCACACCTCTTTGATTTAAAATCATGTCTATGAATACCCTCTCAATATCACGAGTGGTCTGTCTTTTCTCCTCTCTTTTTATTTCTTCCTTTACAAAACTCCAAAACTGTTAATTCAATTACTATTGGTCATTTACCAAATATTATTAGTTTTATTAATTATCTAAGGCGTCCATTTAAATTATTTCAATTTCCAACTGTCAATTATCGATTTTTAAATATCACCCGTTGCTCCAACCAAACAAGTTGCTTCTTAAAACATATTTAATAGTTGAGGAAATGCTCTTCATTTTTAAATCTGGCTTTCCCTTCTCATTATCTTGTATTTTTGGACAGCTTACCAAACGAGGCTGCTAGTTTTCTAAAATAGTTGACAGTTTTTCTTAGAAAGGGACTGACGGGGAAGAAAATTTGAGGGGTACCGTGAGAGTTTGCCCAGCCATTGTTCCTTGGTAGAACTAATCTCGAGTAGAAGTTCTGAAAATTAAAGGCCATTCTAGGTATTAGATTGTTCATCCCAATAGAGGAAGAGCCATTCTAGGTACCACACTCAGATTGTTCATGCAATCAGTGTTAAAATTCATGTTAGGGTCCACAATGAATTCAATGTCTACTGCACATTCTTCAACCGTATCATGATTCCCTTTTACAATAAGGAAACCTACATCCAAGTTCACACCAAAAACAAGATTCAAGACATTCCTTAAACAATTTCCACAATCTGACTCGACCTTCTGAATTGGGAATTCCATCAAACAACTCAAGGGTAGGAGGGAAGCCCAAAATAACCTCGTAGAACGTAGGCTTTATCTCTCAAAACTTGACTCAACAACTTCCCAATGTGTCCCACAGTAACCTGAATTATTTCGAGGACTATGGAAACCGGTAATTTTCCCACTACTAGTAGTAGTGGCAGTGGCATGGCTAGAATCTGAAATAGCCAATTCTCTCAAAGATGTCATCCAGATATCTGGCGCGGCACGAATTCGTCGAAGACACCAACTGCCACAATTCCGAGACCAGGAGGCAGCAACCCTTGGCGACGCCGCAGTGAAATATGGGACGCGAAGCCCTTCGTGACCTGCCATTGATTGTTTATTAGGATGCATGAGGTGGTGGACACGTTTAGCGCGAGACTTCAGAGTCATCCAGATATCAAAAAAAAAAACCCGGTTGAGTCGATCGGGTTTTGTTGGTTCAAAGTTTTAAGTAATTTTATGCAAACCCGTGTTTAGTTGGTAAAGTCACCGGTCTGACTGGCGAAGACGAATTTCTTAAAACTGCGGTAAATAATTTTCATTCGTTGACAACGACGTCGTCTTTGGACTCTTCTGCTTGGTTCAATGAACGAGAAAACGTTTTCCCTCCATGGAGCGTTTCACCCATTCTCATGCATTATCTAAAATGGTTCTACTCTCTAATTTTGATCTGCCACGTCTCTAAATTCGCAACGGTCGAAGCGCGTACACCCCACGATTGTAATGCAAAATTTGTGTTGGAACGAACCATGAACCTAACCCAAACATTAAAAAATAATAAAAAAAAGGTTCTACGTCTATATTTATTTAAATTATTCATATTTTCTCTACCTCTTGTCGCGACCCAAACAAGGTAGGTGAGAGAGGAAGCTCAGACTTATCCGATTTAGGGTTTCTCTTACGAAGCTAACACCGATCTCGAAACCCTAGTCCTCGGATCAGGTAAATTATACCTTATTTTCTTTTAATTAGATATAAATAAAGGCTCTGCCTTGGAAAGAAGAAGAAGAAGAAGAAAGAACAGTTAGTTTTGCATGAATGTTGTGGTTCTTTTTTAGCTTTTGTCAGCAAGTTTCAATCGTTTTCTTGGTATTGGAATTGGGTATTGCTTTATATTTTTGCTCCTTAGCTTCTTTCTTATCTGTTCTGCCTTTCATTTTTTTATCGTGGAGTTTGGCGCGTAGAGTAGCTATCAGATTAGGTGTTAGGCTGTTAGGTCTGGATTTTTATTATAGATAATTGTTTATCCGATCGGCAGCTGGATTGAATGTGTCTAATAAAGGAAGTAAGAATTATTGAAAACATTAGGGTGTCTCTACTCGATTGATGGCTTTCTTTTATAGATGTAATGATAAGGGGCATCTCTGCTTGATCAAACTATTTTTGTGAAATTGGTGCTGAAATTTGATGATAGTTTACCTGGTTCAATACTCATCATCACCACTTGAACGGAATCAAAAGAAAAGATCTCTAATCAACAGCAGTCCAAAACATGCAGATATCACACGTGACTAACTAAATTGTAATATCCTTTTGAAATGAAGATTGGAGGGAAAAGCAGGGTTACTGACCTTTTAAAACAATCCTGGCTAAATACTAAAACCAAACTAAAAGGTAGTGCAAGGAAAATCAGCATTAGTCACCTTTTGAAACAACCAAGCTATTTTGTTGTTTTGGACATAGTAAGTTTTCTAGATGTTGATCTTTCTTTGTTTCTTTCTCTGGTTTTGTCATGTTTATGTCATATTTTGCTAAATTGTTGTACAATTATCTGTTTTCATTCTCAAGGATTACATTTTTAGCAGTTAGGTGTTTCCTGCCCATTTCTGAACTCTAGATCCCTTGGATGAATATTTTGCTTCTTTTCTCAAGTCCATGGGTAGTCTTTCTGGATTTTTATTCAACTGTTTGTATATGTTGCCTGGTATATGCAAAAATGAGGTGCTGCAATCCAGACATAATCACTGGATTGTAGAAGGGTGAGATCATTGACCTGTGTTTTGAATTTTAAGGTTGTTTGCATGTGCCTGTTCCATTAAACAGTGCCAATTGTTAACAAGTTCTGCTATTGGACAAACATACAACACAAATGCTTGTCACCTTTGGCGCGAACTTAATGCAGTTTTTACCTTTTTGCATTATTTTAATATTTCTTATTGTATTAGATTAAAATTTTATGATAGCCAATCTGTATCAGCTCTAGAGATGAATATTATATTTCTAATCTAAAATCCAGGAAACAGAAAAAGAAAAAAAGTGAAAAACGTGGAATACATCACTTTATAGGGTTTTCTTCCTTTTATGTATTGAAGTAAACACAAAAAATCACATGCAAATAATAAAAAAAAAAAAAGAAGGCAAAAGCATTGGATTTTCTTCCTTTTATGCATTGAAGTAAACACAAAAAATCACATCCAAATAATTTTTTAAAAAAAAAGGCAAAAGCTTGGCAAGTGTCTTTGATACTGGCTTCTCTCTAAAGAATTTCATTCTCTCAAATCATCACATCGTCATATATGAACTTCAACGCCTCTTGAAAGGCTATGCTTGCTGTCTTATCTTGCTTTCCATTGATCATAGCAGTCTATGGACTGTCATCTGTTCATTGGTCCCAGCTGATTGTTGAGTTTATCTTATTCAGGTCTGAGCATACTAGTTGTAGGCTTCCTTGATCGCCAAAGTTTCATGTCTGAGCTCGACGTCCAGATTCCTACTACTTTTGGTGAGCAAAGTTTTTTTTTTTTTTTCCAAACATAGCTTATAATTTCCATCTTGATTTCCCATGTTTACTGACACTATGCATTTAATAGATCCACTATTAAAAAGATTTTCCAACCCTCCTTTCTTTCCTATTTCCCCCCTTTCCCCTCTCCCCTCTCCCACCTTCTCACCACTGAGGAGGAGGATAAAAGAGTAGGGAATTGTTCTTTTCATTGTTTACATAATTGTTTCTCTCATGCATGGATGCATACCTCAAAATTAGCATATGTCGTGCTAATTTTGTGTCTTGTGCTAGATCCTTTTGCTGAAGCAAATGCTGAGGACTCAGGTGCTGGGACAAAAGATTATGTTCACATTCGGATACAACAACGAAATGGTAGGAAGAGTTTGACAACTGTTCAGGGTCTGAAAAAAGAATTCAGCTACAATAAAATACTGAAGGACCTCAAGAAGGAGTTCTGCTGCAATGGTACAGTGGTACAGGATCCTGAACTAGGACAAGTGGGTGCCTGAACTCCTATCCAATAAACTGAATTTACTCATTTTCTTTGTCACATGCTTATGAGAATGTTTGCATAGGTTATTCAACTTCAGGGGGATCAGCGGAAAAATGTCTGCGCCTTCCTTGTTCAGGTAAATTTTGTTCATGTACAGCCCAACGGTGCTGTTCTTTTTTGGTGAAATATACAACAGAAGATGGGTTTGGTATCACATGCTAATTCTGATGTTGTGTTTTTTAACAGGCTGGCATTGTGAAGAAGGAAAATATCAAAATCCATGGTTTTTAGCTTTGGCAACTTCTATGCAGTGCATTCCTTCTTTGCTGATAAAGAAGATGCTTGGACCATAAAAATATGCACGTTGTTATATTTTGACCTTGCTTGTTTGAAAACATTTATGTGTGTGGTTTCTGTTGTCCTCTTTTGCCGGTTTCTGTAATCCAGATGACAATGGCTTATATAACGGTTTGCTCATCTTTCTCAAATGGTTCCGTGTTTGACACGGAATTGTTGAGAATCTATTTCTGGTCCAAGCTTTATTGACAACCAACATTTCTTGTAGATGGATTTGGTGGGTCATCTGTGCTTGCAAGAGACGTGACTGTGTGATAAATGGTTGGTGGGCTTGATTCAATCTTGCCTGTTTAGTCTTGAGCATGGGTGTAAATTTGCCTTGCTGTCTTTGTACATATCAATATGAGGCGCTAAAACCATTGCGTCTGTGGCATGGCATTGGGTGGTGGCGATAACAATGTCCGGGTCTTCCTTCTATGTTAACGGGTTCAGAGGTTGTTTTGTAGGGGTTTCTGTCTGTTTTCACTTTCTTTCTTTCTTTTTTTTTTTTAATCATGGAAATAAATAGTCGATGCATAACTTGTAGATATTAGAGGGGACGGGGTGACAGGTCAGAGAACACCGTAGGGGTGCGAACTATCCCTAAATCTAACATTTTTGTGAGAGATTTGAGGAGGGAGCCGAGAGTCGAATTGTCAGTCTCGTCTGAGTGAGATGTAATGAAATTATTTTTATTAATTTGTTTGAAGAAAATTTTTTATTAACTAATGTATTAGAAGAAATTTGTCTTTTTTTTTTTTTTTTTATTAACTTAACAAACAAAAGATTATGTGGTGTAATATCAATATATTCCATCAAGTTAAAGTAATGAAAGGTAATATTAATTTTACCATAATATTGATTGCTTTTGAGTTTTATGCCAAAAATAACTTTAAGCCAAGAAAATTAATATCTGAAGAGGCTTATTCTTTGATAAGCCTAGCTTTCAAGCAGAGGTTGTGGAGTTTCGCTCAAATTTTAAGCCGTTGATAGCCATTATATGATTGAGTTAATTTCAATTAATAAGGGTTGGATATTTGATTCAGATATAAGAAAATAGTATTCTCATAAATTATAAATAAATAAACAAACAACTGATGAAAAGATGTAACCGAAATAAAAATTTGATTAATCAAACAACTAGTTAACCAGAGTTTAATGCTAAATTGTGTTAAAATAATAGAATTAATTTGAAATAGAAAGTAACTCTTCTAAATCAATTCGATTTGATTGATGTGATAAATTTTATTTTACTTTCTTAAATAAATTGATTTATATTGATATATAGAATTGAAATGAATATTCAATAATTCATCTTAAAGGTTTCCAACCGGCTCTCTCTACGATTCCCAGCTCTCGCCGAATCCCTCTCTCTCTCTCTCTCTCTCTCTCTATTGTGCAACATGGGTCAGGGACCATCGGGCGGTCCAAACCGGCAATCCGGAGATCGAAGAGGCGATAAAGGCGACAAGAAGGAAAAGAAGTTCGAGCCAGCGGCGCCGCCGGCCCGCGTCGGTAGGAAACAACGGAAGCAGAAAGGGCCGGAAGCGGCTGCCCGGCTGCCTACGGTAACACCACTGACGAAGTGCAAGCTGAGGCTCTTGAAATTGGAGCGGATTAAAGACTACTTGTTAATGGAGGAGGAGTTCGTGGCGAACCAGGAGAGGCTAAAGCCTCAGGAGGAGAAGGCCGAGGAGGACCGATCCAAGGTCGACGACTTGAGGGGTTCTCCGATGAGCGTCGGTAACTTGGAAGAACTGATTGACGAGAACCACGCTATCGTTTCATCGTCGGTTGGGCCCGAGTACTATGTTGGGATCTTATCTTTTGTGGACAAGGATCAGCTTGAACCTGGCTGTGCTATTTTGATGCATAATAAGGTACCACTGGCCACTGGGTATTTTCAATATTCGCTTCTTATTATTATTGTTTTGACTGGTGATTTTGATAGTTTATTACTAGTTTGGCATTTGTGTTGTTGAAGGGGATTCTGGTGTGTGTGTGCTCCGTTTGTTTTCAATATACAGAGAATCTTTTGTAGCTTTGAGATAATGGTTTCGTTTTATGGCTTGCTATTATGTGATTTGATTGGGAAGTATGATTGTTTGGCTAAGCAGTTTTGGAGGAAGAACTGGGATTCTTGATATTTTTGGTCATTGTGTTTTCATTATGATTGCATTCCAATCAGTTGAGTCGTATAATTTGACATCTGAGCAATTTGTTTTGGAAGTAGATTGTGAGTAGTTAATTCTGTGTACAGTTCAATAATATCAGTCTAGGTTTTGTCTTCTGATGGGTTTGTGGACTAATGCATTGCATGCCTTTTGTTGAGCAGAGTGCCTAGACTTCATGCTCTATCGCCTATTTGAGAGTTATTCACTGCAATATGAATTTTCAGTGAATTATGGGGTGCATTGAACCAGTATGCTGGCTTTTCATCCTTTGTTGCCTATAGGTACTTCATCTATAAACCACTAGAAACTTCACAAGAATCGCAAAATATAGGATTTAGGCATTCAATTTCTTTCTCTGTGTTGTATTATTGACAGGAGCAATCTAGTTTCTTGCCATTATGGTCAGTCTTGCATTAGTTTTACATTTTGTTTTGAAGGAAGTGTATTCTAATTTGTTGCTTTTAATGGTTTTCATGTTGTGAACCTTAGTTCATATGTTATCTTTGAGAAAGGGGGAAAACCTGTTAATGAGACATGCCTTGTTGTATTATGTCAGGTTTTGTCAGTTGTTGGGATTCTTCAGGACGAAGTTGATCCAATGGTGTCTGTGATGAAGGTAGAGAAGGCTCCACTGGAATCCTATGCTGATATAGGTGGTTTAGATGCCCAAATACAGGAAATTAAAGAAGCAGTTGAGCTTCCTCTGACTCATCCAGAACTGTATGAAGACATAGGCATAAAGCCTCCTAAGGGGGTCATATTGTATGGAGAACCTGGGACTGGCAAGACCTTGCTTGCAAAGGTGTGTATCCTAGATATCTTTCTTAATACACAGTTCATTTTATACATTCTCTTTGATCATTGTTGAATCAGTCCTCTTTTTATGGCCCTCCCCTTGCTCAAAAAGATTACTTTTTACTTGGAGAAAATATCTTTCTTTTTGTTGTGTTGTGTTGTTTCTTCATGTTGTCTTCTTGTTCTGGCATACAACAAATATTGGATTTTGGGGTAATGGACCTGTATTTCACATATGTGCAAACCTTGACAAGGTAGCCTCAATTATTTTTTAGAAGTCTCTGCCCATCTATTGTTATTGTTTGACTTTGCACTTATGTGGAAGTGTCCTTTTAGTTTGAAGTAGAGGCACTCTGCACTAATAACTTTTATTATCACATCTCTACACCAAAATCAATTTGTATTTTCTGCATGCAATAGAATTCCTTGTTCTTGGTGCTCTTGTACATACTTATGTTTGTGTAAGTTAAATTAGAAACTAAAATAGCATATTTGTTTTAATCAGTATTTGATTTGTGCTGGCATGGCATTGTGCTTAATAGAAATTGAGTTTCTTTTCTTAAATAATACTCAGTCTCTAAACTTCACTATCTTTATCCAGGCAGTTGCAAATTCAACATCTGCAACTTTCTTGCGTGTTGTTGGTAGTGAATTAATTCAGAAATACTTGGGAGATGGTCCAAAATTAGTGAGAGAACTTTTCAGAGTTGCTGATGACATGTCTCCATCAATTGTCTTCATTGATGAAATTGATGCAGTGGGTACAAAGAGGTAATTAGTTGAAAATTTATGGTCACATGCACATACTCACAGGGAGAGAGGATTAATTAAGCTTTAGCACTAAGTTCTGGAATTTTTCTGATGCTATATGCTTTATAGGTATGATGCCCACTCAGGTGGCGAGCGTGAAATTCAGAGAACTATGTTGGAATTGTTGAACCAGTTGGATGGCTTTGATTCAAGAGGAGACGTCAAAGTGATTTTGGCAACCAATCGAATTGAAAGTCTTGATCCAGCTTTGCTTCGACCTGGTAGAATAGATAGAAAGATTGAATTTCCTCTGCCTGATATCAAAACCAGGAGACGAATTTTCCAGGTGTGCTTTACCCTTTAGTGCATAATTAAAATCTTTTTCACTAATAATTTCCATTCCTTGGCGATTATCAAACTGCTGGGCTTGACTGATAAAGTAATATCACAAATGTTGCTGGCAGATACACACATCCAGGATGACATTAGCTGATGATGTCAATTTAGAAGAATTTGTCATGACCAAGGATGAGTTCTCTGGAGCAGATATAAAGGCAATATGTACCGAAGCTGGTTTGCTTGCTTTACGGGAGCGGCGCATGAAGGTGTGATTTTTCTTTCTTTCTTTTATTTATTTATTTTTTTTTCAATTGTTTACGAGACATTAGAGAGGATATTTATTAATCTATTTAAATTGTCAATCAATTTGTTTGCCTTTTTGCATATGAGTAATTTAGGAGACTTGGATAAGGTTCATGCATATTGCTTTTGGATATGCTAGGTCATGTATTACAGGGAGTTTTTCTGCCACTGTTGGGCCATTCTAAGAATAGATGCAGGGTTCAAGTAGGTCAACCACAATCTGACACTAAAGCAAGGAATCAAGTGTTGGTTTTTAGAATGAAAAACATGAAGCTTTTGAACTAAATTATGTAAAGAGTGATTGTGGAATTTTAAAAGAACTCAACAACAGTGAATGAAGAGAAGAAAGCATTTGTGGTAAAGGAAAATGTCTGGAGACATGATTGAAGAAATGAAGTTGAAATGGCTTAACTTCATTGATTCATATGCGTCATTACATAGGAGGTTTACAAGGATAAAGACAAACTAAAAATGATTAGAAGAGGAATGGCTCACAATGCTTAAGATAAAGTTATAATAAAGACACTTAAGAAAGCAAACCATCGCCGCAAAAACACAAAGGCCGCAACATCTAATTGTTCCCACTAACTTGTAACTGAAAATTTTAATTAACTTGCTTCTTAGTTGAAATCTAAAGACTTAGTTCAAGTTTTTACAGCAAAGTGGCAATTCTAACGTCAACTTTTTACTATGTCCTAAAATACTTTTTTTCTCTCTCTCTCTCTGCCTCCATTCTTCTTTGTTTTGTGCTTTCTTTTTGTGGAAACTTGATAGTCGAGGTTTAATCACTGTCTTTTGTATGGTAATTTTCTAAGGTGTTTGTAGAAGTTGTTTTTTATCTATATCTGTAAAACTGCAGTTTTCTTGAATTAATATTATATGTTTCCACAGGTGACACATGTTGATTTCAAGAAAGCGAAGGAAAAGGTGATGTTCAAAAAGAAAGAAGGTGTACCGGAAGGTCTTTATATGTGAAAATGATTGTTCTTGTGGGATGAAGTTAGCCTGCCTTCTTATCATAATCTAGGATATTCTGTTTGATATTGACTGTTGGCAAGGATGAGTAATGATGTTTCTTTCGGTCTTGGGACACCCTGAATTTCATTCTGAAATTTGTCTTTCATTTTGTTAGCAAGGATAAAGTAATGAGGCTTCTCTTTTAGTATTTTTATTTTGTTGAATCAGATTTGCCTGCATGGGTTAAGTCATTGGCTATCAACCATTAGCTGGGAGATCTCATACACAAACTTTGATGGCATCTTCTTCTCTAAAATAAAAAAAAAAAATAAATAATAATAAATAACAAAAAACAAAAACCAATCAACAAATGGGCAGCCAGGTGCGCCCCTTGAAGAAAAACGGGGACGGAGAATTAATTATCACAAAAAGAAGGGTGGGGTTGGGGGGGGGGGGGCGTGGCGCAGGATGGAGGGAAGGTGGAGAGCTAATCGCCTGGGCTCAGGGACAACTAGTTCAACTGGTTCTAGAGTGGTCGAACCTCTAATTGGGTGGAGCATGAGTTAGTTTCTGAAAAAGCCTCGCCTCTCCTTATTTTTACTTCACCAATAACTAGGTGGATATTTTTGCATGCCTTTTATCAATATATATAATTTCAACGGTTAAAATTTGAATTTTATTATTTTGATTCCAATCCAGAATTCAATCTGAAAATTGAATCATGAATTATTAGATTAAATAATCGCATTGTTCTTTTATTGTCCAAGGATTAAAAGAATTAAAATTTCATAATTTGAGACCTAATAGCAGATGGCATGGACATGAGTTTTGTACTGCTTGATTTTCCATTGAAAAATAACTCAACCCCTTAATTGTAATGCTCAACTACTAGATTTTCAGTTCATTAACACGAAGAAACAGTACAAGGACATGATTGAGAATGTGTCAGTTAATCTTTCTCAAATTATTTCAGAAAGGTTCAATTGTATATCTAGTTAGTACAATCAGTATTGCATGATACTGTAGTTTACAATCCATTTGAGCTAACTCAATTACGCTTGAAGGCTCGGGGAGGGTGAGGGATTGAATCCCATCACCTCCTCAAGAACTCGCACATTGAGTAGGATATGGATGCAACCCTTCACAGTGTTTTAAGGACTTGGAAAACTCTCCCTCTCCTCACCAAGGGTGGTCCCTCCAGAATTGCTCTGCCTCAAATTCAAATCCTATGCCGTTTCTTGTCCCAAATAATCTCAAGCAAATCGTACAGCTTGAGACACACGGGAATTCCTTCACTGGTCAACTTGAATAAAAGATTAGAACATCGTAGTTCTAGCAGGAGACAATACCAGCAATTGCTGTCAAACTGACCTCCATTTTGGAACTGCACTCTAGCTAATGACACAGGTTAACCGAATGAACAAATTTAGATTGTAGAACTTCATGGATTTGCACATTTGTCTCATATATGGATTCCATTTGGCAATGTGATCCATCTTGGGCAAAGAATTCATGAACCAAGCCATTGATTTCAACAAATGAGCAGCCAGGTTGCTTCGGCATCTTTTGCCGATTCATCGAATTCCTCACCTTCTTCACATTATCCCACATTGAAGCTGTAGCATACACATTGGACAATAAGACACATTCCTCGGATCTTCTTGGCTCGAGTTCTGCAATTTTGTGCATTGCAAGCTCTGCTAATTCTATATTTCCATGACTCCTGCAAGCAAAAAGCAGTGATCGCCATATAACCACATCAGGTTGAATGGGCATTGCCCTAATGAACTTTTCAGCATCAACTAGTAAATTAGCACGACCAAGAAGATCAACCATACACCCGTAGTGTTCAATACGTGGGCTGATATGATAAATCTGACTCATAGTTTTGAACCAATGAAAGCCCTTCTCTACCAAACCACCATGACTACAAGCAGACAATACACCAAGGAATGTGACATCATTTGGCCTAACATCAGTTAACAATTCCATCTGCTCAAACAGGGCCAATGCTTCATCAGAGTTGCCATTCATAGCAAGGCCTGAAATCATTGCCGTCCACGAATAAACATCTCTGTTACCAAGCTCATTGAAAATTTGGAGACCCTTATCAATATCTCCACACTTTGTATACATATTTATCAAAGCATTCTTAACAGAAAGGTTCATGTCGATGCCGTTCCTCTCACAATAGCTATGCAACCACCTCCCCTGGTCTAGTGCACCCATATGCCCACATGCAGAAATAACACAGGCAAGCAACGCTGCATCTGCTATGACATCACCAAGTTGCATCTCTCTAAACAACTCGGTTGCTTCTTTGAACATATCCAACCAGGCATAACCCACAATCATAGAAGTCCAACAAACTAAATTTCTGTCAGGAATTTCAACAAATATTTTTCTAGCATCTTCCATCTGTCCACATTTGGCATACATATCAATCAAAGAAGAGCCCAAAAAGACATCTAAAGGAAACCCATTCCGCATGACCAACCCATGAACTTTTTTCCCTAAATCAAGAAGCCCCAGTCTCCCACAAGCAGTGAGTGTACTAATCAACGAAACCTCATCAAATTTCAAACAATCATCCCTCAGCAATTCTCCAAACAACAGCAATGCATTTTTAAAGTTTTCACACCTCAAATACCCAGAGATCATACTATTCCAAGAAACCACATCTCTGACAAAACCCGGAATCATATCAAAAACCCCACGTGCCATTTCAACAACCCCACAAGCAGAATACATCGAAACCAAAGCATTCTGCACAAAAACATCAAGCTCAAGTCCCAATTTAAGACTCAGACAATGCAATTCTCGGCCTTTATCAAGCAACAAGAGACGACTGCAAACCTTCACAACAAATGGGAAAGTGTAGTTATCGGGTAAGACGCCATCTTGAAGCATGGAATTGTAAAGCGTGATGGATTCCAAGGGGTTGGAGCTCTGAGAGTAGGCTTTGAACATGAAGTTGTAAGCAAACACATTCAGTGATTGAATGTGAAAGAAAAGGGAGCGAGAGAATGAAAATTCGCGAGAATGGTGGAGGGAGCATAAAAGGAGATTGCTTGACACAGATGGGTCCTTGAAGAGACCCGAAGCAATGGCGCGAGACAGAAGCTGGTTGAAGTGGGTTCGGCGTTTGATGTTTTGCAAAAGCAACTTGAAATTGTAGGGGTTTGCGATTGCAAGGTTTGGAAGAGCGAGAGGCCCAGTTGTTACAGCTCTAAGACTTTGACTTTTCAGTGTGGTTGCTGCTAGTCTTTTGCTCATTTCATTTTATTGAGGCGGCAAAGATGTCCCCTCCACTTATATATTGGGTGACTTTCTTCCGCCACAAAAATCCTCATATCCCTTTCCTATCTATTCTGCCATCTTACGGGGCAGGGAATTACTCACCACAGGCCTTCGTTGGTTGAAGTGTCGGAGAAGGTACCAACTTTAAATTCTGGACTGATTTGTTGGGCGGCTGATACCCCTCCAGCCGAGGTGGAAGGCTGCACTCCCAGTTCTCAAGATCTTGAGAGTACAGTGGCAGATTATCTGACTATTAATGGTAGATGGAATTGGGATTTACTTACTGCTAGGCAAAATTTCACATGATATAAGGTTGGTGATCCAAGAACTTTATCCTGCTTGGATTCACCTGGAAGGGTAGGCTGCTGACTAATGAACAACATTTTATTGGCAAACTGACGGATAATCGAACTTGCGGCAGAAGCGGGCTACATTGGTAGTCATTAGAGCATGTTTTCCGTGAATGCATTCTTGTTCAGAGATTATGGAATGTCTTGTACCAGGAACTGGGCTTGGATCCTCGCCCATTGAACACTTTCAAAGACTGGTTTTGTAATGTAGCATCTCGGGTAGTGGAGAAATAAGACCTTTTATCTTGGGGGGGGGGGTTGGGGGACCTAAGCTCTCCTTCTCAATTGGTCTTTTGTAATCAAACTAAAGGCCCTTGACATTCATGACATTTGAAAGACTACTGGTGAAGCGCAATCACACTCAAAGGCGGCGCAACTTGCTAAGCTCAAATCTCATTTGTTGGCAGTCACCTGATCTTTTCTTTTATAAACATTTAATGTTGACGCAAGTGTTAAAGGGGTGCCTAAAATCACTGGTTTTAGGGCGCTGGCAAGAGTTGGTAATTGATGCTAGATTTTTGGCTATTGGAATTGAATTGAGGGCAATATGCGCAGCACTTCAAAAAGGTTCGGAAGAACGGATTCTGCAAATGTTATTGTGGGATCTGAATCTCTCATTGCTCTGCCAAAAAATCACTCCATTAAGTTGGGATAATGATTCTTATCGTCATCTTATGGTTGAATACCTGAGACTTACCTAACGAGTGGTGAGAATGTTGCCTCCAGCATATCTTGCGCAAAGGAAGGAGATTTCTATGCAGACTTTATGGCGGATTTAGGGTGCTCGAACGAAGACCCTACTCTTTGTGGGAAAAAGCCACCGTCCGGTAGTGAAAATCTGCTTTGGACTAATCTAGTTGGGGTTGCCACCCCCCACGGACATGTAGCTGGATGAATTGATCTGAGGGAAAATCTATCCCTCGCATCATCAACTTTATTTTTATTACAAAATA
Source organism: Rhizophora apiculata (assembly GCA_037832385.1). NCBI lineage: Eukaryota > Viridiplantae > Streptophyta > Magnoliopsida > Malpighiales > Rhizophoraceae > Rhizophora > Rhizophora apiculata. The sequence continues at coordinate 4,927,986 of CM075424.1, read as the reverse complement.
CATACTAAATTATTAACAATTATAAAAAAAAATATATTATATTATTAACGTGATCTAAAAAAAATATAAATTTAATTTAATAATAAAAATATAATAATAATAATAATAATAATAATTAAAAAAAAATAAAATACCCTCATTTACAAATATTGGCTGAATGAAAATATAATTAATAACAAAAAAAAAAAAAAAAACTTAAACTTGGTTCTAGTGGAATGAGGGCAGTGGAGAGCTGCTGTACATTTATTCAACAAGACAGAAACAAACCTATTCATTTTAACTCACCTAGTCATAATTTTTTTCAATGTAATTACTGATAATTTAGTACGTGTTTTATAATAAAAATAAAAGTTAGGATCCTATAAAAGATAAAATTTCAATGCAATCTTTAATATATATAAAATAATGCAAAGGTAAGTAATTCTACTGTTATAACATAATAACAATACTCCACTGGACTAGTTTTATAAACCCTAAGCTAAACCCTTCTCCCTTCCCTCAGTACGCCACCAATCCTACTGCAAAGAAACATTCCCTCTTTGTTTTTCCTTTTTTATAACTTAATCAAATTCTCTACCATTGTTGTCAGAAGACACAGCATTGTGCGGTCTACCTGAGCAGAAAAGCGCCAACATGCAGGCGAAAGCTCAACAAAAAGAAACGGAACCTCGACCCGAAACCGAGGCCTCTCTCAAGTATGACGTCGACATTTGCCAACAACTCATGTCCCGCTACTCCGCCTCCACGGCCCCGCAGCACCGCCATCTCCTCGCCACCGCCGCCGCCATCCGCTCCATTCTCTCCGCCGAGTGCCTCCCCCCTACTCCTCCTGCTTACTTCGCCGCCGCGGTTGGCACTCTTTCTGACTCCAAAACTCTGGATTCTACGGAAATTGCGGCGCTCCTGTCTTTTGTTTCCGTCGTGGTGCCTTTGATTCCCGAGAAGGGGATGAAGGAGGATAAGGCGAGTGAGGCGGTGGGAGTGCTGGTTGAAGTGGTGGAGGAGAGAGACGGACTGGGAGTGGCCACTGTGAGTGGTGTTGTGAAATCCTTGGGGGTTTTGATTTTAGGGTTTTGTGACCTGGATGATTGGGCCTCGGTGAAGCCCGGGTTTGAATCTTTGCTTAAATTCTCGGTTGATAAGCGGCCTAAGGTACCTGCTATCTAATTTTCAACAACTGCATTGTTTCATCACTAATGGTGTATCCACTCTCTATTTTGGATTCATTTATGTTCATATATGTTGCTGGTGATCAATCTTTGACTGGATATGTATCTGAATTTCATTTTGGCTGTTGAAAAATGGATTCTTGTTTTATATTTTGTAGCCACACTTCTTGAGTTACTTGCTCTATCTTTATTTGTTGAAGAATCTGGTGCATGTTTCTGTTATTTGGTGGGGAAATGTATCAAGTTGATGATAATGATCCCATGATATTTCTCATGTCAGGTGCGGAGGAGCGCTCAAGATTGTCTTGAGAAGGTGTTTGGGCCTTTCCGTTCTTCTGTGGCTGTCAAGGAAGCAAGTAAATTGGTGCTTTCATTGGTCAAGAGTTACATGCCAATGGCACTTAATGCCTCACAAACTGCAGATGTGTCTAAAGATGAGACATTATCAAAACCTGAACATCTAGAGGTCATCCATATGCTAAATCTGCTGAAGCCTATTGGTCCCTTTCTCTCCAACAAAGTTAGTTCAAAAGTTCTGTCAGAACTGCACATACTTTTGTCTCAACATTTCTCACCAATCACAGGGCATGTACTAAGCTGTATTGAACCATTTTTTGAAAGTGAAAGGAATGAGGCTGTAGGCACACAGTTAGAGAACATTATAGACTCTCTTGCTCTGTATGTATCTATGGGAGAGAAGAACCCTATTGATACTGTTATGTCTGCTGCAAAGTTGTTAAAAAAAGGTTTAGATAATCTTTCAGCCAGAGGATCAAGCTCATCAATGAAAATTCTTCTAAAAGTTGTTGGTTCTTTGGCAGGTGCAGTTCCTCACATTGAATCTAACCCTTCCTACATAGAATGTGCGTTTATTATCATTGTAATCTTGTTGATTATGCACCTTCAGGCTTTCTCACAAATGTTGGCTTATACTGATGTAGGCCTTTTGATTTGTGAGTCTAGCATTGCATTGCAGTCATCAGATATCATGAAGCAAGTGATCAAGAATTTTATAAACTGTAAAATGCTCTTGATTGATGAAAACCAATCACTTGAATTTGTCTGTCAAGAAAGTGAGGAAGCTGACGCAATAAGATCAATTTGTGCTATCCTTGAGAAATGTTTGAGCTCATGTAATGGAGTTTTGAATGAGCCTCTTTGTGGAGCCATATCTATTTTATTGCAGGAGCTTGGTATGTATACTCTGCAACTACCATGACTAATTGGGTTTTTTTTTTTTTTTTTTTTTGAGTTTTGCATGTCAAGATTTTTGTTTTTAGTTTTTTGGTAACATGTAAATTTTTTTATTTCAGCTTGAATAGAGTGTAATTGAGGTTATTTTGAGAAATTTGTGAATATTTAGCTTTGGTTTGGATTAGTGACTTGCTTTGGTCAGCAATTGATTTCTGCTTCAGTGTCTGTAGGCAACTACATAAAAGTGAATCTGGGAGATAATGATAAGCTTGCAAGCTCTTTACAATTATAGCATCCTTGAGCATATGATATTTCTTATCATTTTACAACATTTACCCATGTTTTAAAGTGGTTTTAATACTTGTTTTAAGAATGTAGGAACATTTATTCATGTTAGTACCTTGTAGTTGTTTATTCACACATACTGTTAATTTGGTAATTAGTAAAAGAAATGTGTTTTACATTATTTTGTTATTTATTTGTAGGAGAAATGTCTTTTATCTTCATGAACAGTATTGTGCTTAAGCTTGCTGACTTGATGAATCATGCTGGTCAGGATAACTCAGATACACATCATGTAAGTTTTTGTTGTTGCAATCGTAATCTTCATTAGATGGGATCTGTAGACAGGATTGACATCCAAATTTTGTATCTACCATCTTATGCTTTTTAATATATCCTTTTGTGGTAACTCATTATTAGACAGCTCAATTCCAAAATCTGTATCAGGTCTGTTTGTTCTATTTGCCATTGTTGATGTATTTCTAATGCAATATTTCTTCCACAATGGTCACAAGGCATAAGCTGGTTTATTGTCTGCTGAGTGGATTGATGCCCTTTTTATTAATGCTTACAGCTTCAGAAGTGCCTTGGATCTGCAGTAGTTGCCATGGGTCCACAGAGGATACTTGAGCTCATACCTATCTCCATTAATGCTGATGATTTCACTTGTTCAAATACCTGGCTGGTACCAATCCTGAAAAATCATGTTGTGGGAGCATCATTAGAATATTATATGGAGCATATTGTGCCTCTTGCAAAATCCTTTCAGCGAGCGCATAAAGAAGGTACATGGTCAAACGGAGTGAACAGTATTTGGAAATTTACTGCTTTTAATTCATTTACTATCTGTTCAGAATGAATGTTTTGCAGAAGTCCAATATAGTAAATTGCATGCTGTCATTGGAAGTGTGTGCTTCAAATCTGCATGTTCTTTTATTGAATCAGCAGGCATTTCACATATGCGTAACAACATGTTGCAAGCTGACCAATTGTGTGATCAGGAGCTTTTCTGTCTTAATATACATGTTTGTGCATCAAGCAGGCTTTAATGTGCATGTTTGGGCCCCATTTTTTAATTAACTGATATAAATGTATGACAATGAAATGTACTTGAGCAGTGTCAACACAGTCTTGGCTTTGAACTTTTGTGTTATATGTGCTTTTAAAAGTCATTTGATCGGGAACTTACTCCAGAGTTCTTCTTGTATTAATTCTGTTTAAACTGTAACTGAAATGTTATGGTTTTTGTTTTGCAATAATTGTTATGGAATGAAGTTGACATATTCCTTGAATTTATGATTTTCATTTGCTCCATTTCTTTTTCTCCTTACCGTTTCGTCCAGTTAAAAAATCAGTAATTGGTCAAGATCTGCAGGCTCATGCTCAAGGCCTGTGGGGCCTGCTTCCTGCCTTTTGTCAATATCCTGTTGATACTCACAAAAAATTTGGATCTTTGGCTGATCTTCTGATTAAATTTCTGAAAAAGGACTCCTTCATGCATCAACATGTTGCTTTTGCCTTACAGGTAATATTTATTCTTTTATTGATAATTTATTTCTTTCTTTTGCATTGGACAATTGTTTCTTGCTGCTTCCTATGAATATTCATGTTTATATTTTTGTATGTTCACTTAGTTCATCCTCATTTAGGTACTTGTGAATCAAAATAAGAGTTCACTTCTACCTGGCCAAAATGTTGGTGAATTTAATACAAGTGCGCAAAAGGATAAGGCTTTGGAGTTCAAAGGCATACCCTGTTATTCAAATAAAACTGCAAAGAAAAACATCAGAGCTTTGGGATCATGTTCCACAGAGTTGCTTCAGGCTCTAGTGGACTTATTTGTTGATTCACTCGCAGATAAGCGTCTATATATGAAGGTTTTGCATCTACTTGCAATTTCCAAAGTGATTGATTAATGATGTCAATGTGCCCCTTTTGATGTTACTAAATCTTTATCTTTTTGCTCCTCTGTTGTTAAGTACTTGATCCCTTTAATCCAGTAAGAAATTACATGGGTCTCCTTTTTACCTGGTCTTGATCATGATTTTTCTCTTTCCTTAATGGGTTTAGCAATCCTTCTACCCAGGCTTCATTTCTTTACATGGTAGGATTCAACTTGGCATCGTCTGTGTCTGGCATGACAAATGTAAGAATCTAGTATGTTGTATTTTGCTCATAAGTATTTGTTCTTTAGATGAGACCTATCAATCCATTTTACTGATTGGCCTTTGATTGGTTGGCTTTGCATTATTATTTCATATGGCTGTTACTGCCTAGTGGTTCAAGTCTTTTTATTTATATTGCTCAATAAGCTAAAGTGTTGCTACTGTCTTTGAGGAGCCAGAGCATAGTGGTGCAGTTTTTCTTTTTGTATACCATAGTTATCTGACAACTAGGTGGAATAGCCTTGTTGCCATGGGTTTGAGGTGGACCATGCAATCCATTATGTTGCTTTTTCTCTAACAAAATCTCCTTGTTAATGCCTTTTGTATGGAACCCAGAGCATAATGGCATGGCTTTCTTATCATATCACTACCCAACGCAAGCATATTATTTTCTGTATTTAAAGTTTGAGATGAATTGACATTTGTAACAATGCTCATGTCCATTTGTCATCAAACTCGTATATATATCTGTTTACTGTTATTCCTACTGCCTCTACTGATATCGTTGCTCTTGCTCTATTATTATTATGAGTAAATATTTGAGGCCTAACAATGACTAGCAAATATGCTTTTCTGTTATTGTAATTACATATGAAATAACACTCAAATGTGATATGTTCTATGATTCCATTTTCTCAGGATGCCATTGGATGCTTAGCTTCTGTTACTGATTCCTCCATTACCAAAAACATTTTTGTCTCACTGCTTCAGAGGTTTGAGGTTGTGAATTCCAAAGGTGAATTTGAAAAGAAAATACAAGATGATGAAACGATTGATGAAGAACAAGGCAATCTAAGTGCTACAGAGAAAGATATTCAGAGGTAAATAGGATAATTCTTTCCTGCATCATACTAGAGCAACACCCAACCTTGGCCCTTATTAGCCCAGGTGAAAAGGTTTGAGAACAACTAAAAAGAGCAAATAAGTAAGAAAAGAGAATGATTGATGTTATATTTTTTGTTTATCTATATCCAAAAAATGTGAAAGTTATGTTTCTTGTTGGGCCTTTCTTACTTCCTACAAAGATGAGTAGTTTTAACTGTATGCTTGGTAAGTGCCCAATTAGTTTTTATACAATCCTGAAAGATTAAATGGAAACAAATTCACCAAAATGGTAGGCCAACATAGGCCAAAATCCCTGAATCTGGTTTGACAATAATGTCCTAATTGAAGTGTTACAAACAAGCCAAATTCTCATTTCTTATTTCAACATAGAATGTTAAAATGGGGGGGGGGGGGGGCAACATGGACTGAGGTGTTCAATTTATTATTATTATTAAACCTAATGGAGTGCTTGGAAGCAAGCCAACTCATTTCAATTTGTATATTTTTTAATCATCTCTTCTATTCTTTTATGTATTCTCTACTATCATGGCAAGTCAAGTTACTTATGATTGAATACACTACTATTGTTGGCTGAGGTGTGCTGCTCTTTGATGCTTCCTTCTCAAAGAATGGGGAACATTAGGTAAATCTATCAATAAACTTGCACAAGAATGTGTTGGGTGTGGTAGATGAACATTGTTGCTTGACTAGGTTAATTTAAGACGGTTTCCTTGCATTTATGGTAATAATGATGAATTTATGCACTTTGCAGGTGTCCATTAATGAGCCTCGCATCAGTCCTTGTTGAAGGAGCTGGGGAAGATCTTGTTGAACTGATATATAACTTTGTTGTGGACAGTTTGCAGGTGGTTTACCTAAAAGCATGCACAGCATGCTGCAATTGATTTTTGTAGTGCTTTTCTTCATTTTCAAACTTTTGCATAGAGTTAATGTAGTTTTACAAATTATGGTTGAATAAATGTAGGGAAACCATGTGACTGGTCAGTGCGAAGTGTACCACACATTGAGCAAAGTTTTAGAGGTCTGCATTGGCATCTTGTTGTGCTTAAAATATTGTCTACAAGAAAGTTTATTTTAAGAACCAAGTCTCTGTTATCATTCAGGAACATAGCTGGTTTCGTTCTTCTCGGTTCATGGAGCTGATTGACTTGTTACTTGGCCTGGAACCTTCTACTGACATTGCATCCGTCAGACATCGATTTGCTTGCTTCCACACTCTCATGGTTCATATGTTAGAGGTGAGATCTTCTCTTTTGCACTTTTTTTTCAGATATAAATTTTTGCTGATCTATTTTGATCTGCTGCCTATATTCTGTCCTCTGTATTTCTTGCTATCAATCATTCCATCCGTCATCCAAGAAAGAAAAAGAAAGAAACACTGCATATTTCTCAAGTTTTAGATAAAAGCAGATAAAGAGCAAAAGAGGGGAGGAGAAGAAAGAAATGCGGAACTGTTAAGATATAATTTGATACGAAATTACAATACCTTGATTTTCCACTGAATAAAGTGATTTAACGTACTTCAAGATTTCTTTGCTCTTTTTTCATTTGTAAAACATAGTAATTCATATTTCATTAAAACACAAAAAGAAAGGGGGGCACCCATGTGCAATGGATGTTACCAAAGCAGAAAGGATGGATATCCATTTCAATAACTGAAATATCCCCAGAGGAAACTTGCATAATCAGTGTATAAAATGTCACCCTGATAATAGCCAGAAACCTGGGAATTTTACACTATCCTGATTAAAGATGTGATCACCTTTGAAAGCCCATGAATTTCTCACCAATTTGTTGACATGATTTTCAGTCATTATGAGAATGAACCTTGTCACCAGTCGCTTCTGGAAGATGTCCCGTGGTTCTTTTCCTTTAGTTTTGGTAGTGAGACAGAATTTGACCACAACTAATTATTGTTGTAGTCTGACAACTAGAATACTAAATCAACTGTGTATTACCATATTGTGATTTTCTTTATCTTGTGGGGGTCTTTTCTTTAGAATATCCTTCTCTGTAGAAATTGTTCATCTCTAGCCCCACATACCAAGTCATTACTTGTTAAATGTATCTGAGGCATCTTCTTATCAATATGATAGAATTTAAATCAGACTTAAAACCATATGGAAGTCAAAGCAAACAATTTATTTCTTCTGTGCAGATGAGTCTAGAGGAGCAAGATACAAAGGCATTCCTTATTCTCAATGAAATCATAGTCACTTTAAAGGATGTAAGTGATGCAGAATTGCCCTATCTATACTGGTAGCTTTTATTTCCAAATTATAATTATACATTACAATTTGTTTGGCTTGAGGCTGTGTGTGTGTGTTCAAGTGTACATGCATGTGCTGCTGTGTGGTATTTGTTTCTAAGAGCATGTCGAGACAACTTTTCACATTTTGATGAAGAAGATCATCATTTATTTTTGCTTTGATATAACCTATTGATTAATTGTGTCTCAAGTAATTAAATAAGTAATCTCATGTGTCTTACAAATATGTCTTTTTTCTTTCATTTTTTTCTTTTTAATTTCAACTTTTGGTTTCATATTTTGAATTAAATTGTGGATGTGAAAGTACAATTAGAATAAAACAAGAAAATAAACATCCCAACCTGATTTGTGTCCATCAAATTAGATGATTTTTAGCTGCCCCTCCATGTGCGTGTGTGCGTGTGTGTGTGTGAGAGAGAGAGAGTATTCTCTTGGGTCGCGTCTGCTACCCTTGTGAGTAGAAAAAGAAATCCATAACTGTGGGACAATTGTAAGATTAAGATTAATTTATCCTCTCTATACTAAGATAAAATGACTTGCCAAGGTGAAACTCTTCAACGATGTTGAAAGCCAGCTAAAGTACCCAATCAACAAATCTAGAAGTATGCCTTACGTTGCCCCATAAGGAATACTGGACTGGTCTTGCCCTTCTTTCCTTATCAAACATCTTGCAAAGTTTAGGTTGAAGCTTCCAAACTTGCATATCTTAATCCATTGCTGGAAAGAAACACAAAACAGCCAATTGCTGATGGAGGAACTAGCAGAAAACCATAGAAGATGGCATCTTACCCTTATGTCACAAATACTCCAGAGACAATGCATGTCCAATATGTTTTTTTGAAAGAATCTGTCTTGCTATATTATCTGAAATTTTAGGTTGAATTTTTTTATTTCTTTGTTAAGCAAGAATCAAGAAACTCTTTTGTGTTTCTATCTTGCCGTTGTAGGTTGAACAGAGCTCCAATTTTCAATATTTCAATATGTACTTCAAATTCAACCTTATTAGTGAACTCAAGGACACATGCCTGATGCTCTAATAATATGCTTTATCCTTTATGTAGGCAAAAGATGAAGCCAGAAAGGTGGCTTACGATACACTGCTTATGATATGTTCCTCACTGAAGGACTCATCACATGTCAATGCAAGCAGATCTTATCACAAATTGATCAGCATGGTTAGTGCAATTCCAATTCTGCATTTTTGCAGTATAGTTTGCATAGTTGTTGCTCCTTTTGCCTTTTTCGTTCTTAGTTTGGATAATTGTGAATACATTTCTGGCTTTGTTTGAATTCTTCTTTTCTTGATTACTTACCCTCCGTGGTCTGATTTCATCATGTGCTGTGATTTATTGCTATATGCAGCAAATTAGTAAGGAAGAGGGACCAATCTCTTTTTGTCCAACTAGCCCTCTATGGTTAAGCATCATAAGGAATTTCTGACCTTCTAAATTGATTTTTAGGTTTTTAAAGCTGATATGGTCAAAGTTTCTTAGCATTTAAAGGAGATTTGTCACAGTTTTATGTGTTGTTCATGGCCATGTTGATGGGGCATGTTCGTCAAAGAATCTCTTCTGTGATCATTCCATTTCCTTGATTTTATAGGGAGACCACTTTTGTGAAGGAACTGTGGTTGCAGCTATGGTGCTACTGATGATCATCTCATTTGCTTTCTAACAATATTAACAATGTGCAGATAATGGGCTATCTTTCTGGTTCATCTCCACACATAAAGAGTGGAGCTGTGTCTGCACTGTCTGTTGTCGTACACAGTGATGCAGAAGTTTGTCTCAAGATACCGGATGTTGTTCCCTCTGTCTTATCATTGCTACATGGCAAAGCTGTAGAAGTCATAAAAGTAGGCTTTTGCTTGACCATTTTTAGAATGTTACCCTTTTTGTCAACTTTCAGCATCAATGATCAGATCGTTTTGATATCAACCAGGCTGCTTTGGGTTTTGCAAAAGTACTGGTATCTTGCTTGCCAGCTGAAGACCTGCAGAATGTTTTGTCTGAAGTAGTTAGTGGAGTTCTCCCATGGTCATCTGTGTCTAGACATCACTTCCGAGAAAAGGTATCATGCTTAAGCTGTTCTGTTATATTTGTGTGTAAAGTATTATAAATATGGTGCATCTTTTCATTTATTTGTGTTTTGGTAAAGAGAATTATATGTGGGAATCTTTATTTGACCACAGGTGACAATTATATTAGAGATTATCACACGAAAGTGTGGTTCTGCTGCAGTGGAAGCAGCTGCACCGGAGAAGTATAAGCGATTTGTCAAGACTGTTTTCCAGGTCTCCTTCTCTCTCTCTTTCTTTCTCTCTCTCAGAGTGTTGCCTAATTGATCTGAGTAATTCTGGGGGCACTAACAGGTCTCCTAAGAATATGTGATGTGACTGGGAGTCTGGGACCAATAGTTTTTGGTCTTCTATGTGGGGTCTGCTCGTGGGTGGGTCATGATGTGACACATGTCAATTGTAAAGTGTGCAAAGTCATTAACAAAAGATTTTAGTAAAATGTAGTATACTTGGCCAAAGGGTGTCCCAATGCGTGAGGTTATCAGCCTCTCACTCTGTAGGATTTGGGAAAGTGTCAGAAGTACAGAGTTTTACCCCTGTTTTTACAAAGAGGTTTCCATGTAGTATTCCTGGCTATTCATTTTGTTTTGCCTTCATGTTACTTTTGAAATACTTAAATTTATTCTCTAGGGATCAATTTGACATTGCCAGATTCTTTGTGGGATTTTCATTACTTGAGTCAGGCTACATCTCTATGCAGGGTAGAACCACCTATGCATCTTCCTTTTCATGTTAAACTGTTTCAAACATGGAACTCTAGGGAACCATATTGAAAAGGGCCCTGTGACTTTATTTTTAAAAATTGGGCAATGGATAAGGACATAGTAGGCAGGTGTCCAGTAAATGCTGGAATGTACTGAAGTGATTTCTCATTTCCTTGCATCACCAAATCAAGGCATTTATCTTTTTTGTTTTTTGTTGCAAACATAAGAAAAATTAGCTTTTTAATTCTTTGCACTGCTACATTTAAGAAGAGTGAACCATTCATTTGTAATTTTTGAAAAACCCCACACCTACTGATTAACAAAGTTAGTGCAAGACTGCAGAGATTCTTTGCAGATGTTCATACTCTTCAGGCTATTTTTAGTAGCACACGATTGAGGGTGTGGTGTAACCAACACTACATTTTGTCATTCATTACTTTGTTTGGTGTTGTAAATGTGTTGTAATGCTATGGAATGGACATTATAATATTGTTCCAAACTGTGTAATTCTCATTACATAATTACCATAATTACCAAAAGAATGCTGAAGATGCTCTTGGTTACATTATGCCATTTAAATACAAATATTGCCTGGTTATGTGGCTGTACTGTGCAGAATCGTCATCATAAGTCAACTTCCAAGGATGCTGTTGCAACTAATACAGAAACATCACTAGAAGATTCTTCTATCAAGAGGTCTGATGAATCCTTTTCATCTTTTCTTTTTCCTTCTGATATTTCTTCTCATACGCTACTAGGTATTAGGATTACACTTCTCTCTGTGATAGGATAGCTCTCTCATTTTGCTGTTACATGAATTTTACGTTCACTTCTATTCTGTTTCTGTCCAAGGAAAAAGGTTCACTTTTTATCTGCTGTGGACCTTGTGTCATTTTAGGTCAGAGGAGCAAAAGCACAATGATTTGGGTTCTTTCCCTAATAGGCAAGGTTCTGTGCACCATAGAAAGAGAAAGAGGGGGATTTACAAGGGCCCTCCTGAGTTGAGAGCCCCTCATATAACTACTGGAGATGATAGTGGACCTCAAGATGCTAAAAGAGTTGAGAACCCTAAACGAAAAATGCTAGTGAAGGTTCCGCTAAGAGACAAAGGGGAGGAAACTCCCAACAATGAGTCAAATGATTGGAAAACGAGTATGGAGCATAAAAGCATGAGGAAGAAACAGAAAGGGGCATTGCAGACACTTAGTTCTACTTTCAAACATCGCAGACACAGAAAACTTGGGAAGCAGAAAGCTCACAACTAGAGTGGCCATCATTTTGTCCGATTCTCTTTACAAATTTTTCAAGAGCAGAAAGTTGAGAAGAAACAGGAAATCAGAGTTCATTGATGAGGATGGCCGGAGAATTGCAGTTGCTTCTACAGCACTGACAGTGAATTCATCGACCGCATCTTTATACTGCTATTTCCTATTGCAAAGGAAGCTGCTTTTGCTGTTCAAGAACAAGATACAATCAAGGGCCGTCCCACTTTTCAGAGCTCTGGACGGGAGAGAGTCGCAAAGTTGCCTCGTTTTTGTAATTTATTCTCTGAGACAGTAAGAGAGTGGATGTTGGTTTCTTCAATTTTGAGGGCAACAATTGGTGCTAAGACAGAAGGAAAAATGGGGTCTATAAAATATTTTACCTTCTACTTATGAGGTTATGTTAATGCCATCACACAGGAATTCCATTTAATGGTGTTTATGTGCAATGTCAAGCAAAAGCTACCCTTTAAATAAGTTTCTTGTCAGGCCATTTTTAACTTGTCTGAACTAAGCCTTCTATGAGTTTATTATGAGTATGTATGGTATGAGTGAATGTAAAGCCCCTTCACGGCAGAACGTGCGTTCGTCTGAACCGGCCCCTTAGCCCTCTGACTTTGGACCTCTTCTCAATATTCCTGCTTTGTATTTATATATACATTTTTTTTTTTATAATTTTTACGCATATTACGAACTAGGCCATAAAAACGAAAACAAAGATGTGGTGAATGTGGTGGCATAATTCTTTGTTCTCGTCGCTATCGTCGCCTGGACTTCGATTCATGAGAGAAAGGGCGATTATTTTTCCGCTCATTGGGATGGCCGGGTTGCAAGCCAGTGTTTTCGGGCTTTAGGGAATTTTCAAGTTCCAAGCATTCAAATACGAGAATCGGACTAGCTTCAAGTCAGGTTCGTTCCTTCGCGGGCGATTGTACTTGTAACGGAAAATGTGATAAGGCCAGGGGTGTTAAAATCAGCCGAAACATCTGGTTAAGAGATAAAATATAAAATATGATTTGTCTTATATTTGTTTAATAATTTAAAATTTTAAGTATAATAGTTTCTTAACAATTGAATCTTCTGAAAATTAAACAAATTGACGTAAAACTAATATGGTTTTTTTTTTTGTACTAGTTAGATATTTCGGTTTTAGAAAACTGCGTGTAATAGAATAGAATTGATTTATTATTATTATTATTATATATAATTTTTATATTATGATAATATGAAAAAATATTACTAATAAAATTTATAATAATAAATTAATTTTAATAAAATATTACTATAACTTAAATAATCATTTACTCATCAACATATAATATTAATCCTAAATTTCTTTTTACCAAATACTTCAAAAATATTTTCTATATTTAAATTAGAATTTTAATTAAAAAAAAAATCAGTTAAACCATTCGGTTAACTAAAGCCAAATTGAAATTTTTGATTCACTAAAACGTTTTAGATCTATTTCATTTTTTCAATTTAGCACAATTGATTTTTTTTTGGTCAGGTTTTCAATTTTTATAGGTTAATTCAATTAACTGAATCATGAACACACTAGTGGACACTAACATAGCTTAAGCGATTAAAAATTTAGTATTTTGATCTTTTCTTCTTTTGGGGGAGAGAGAGAGAGAGAGAGAGAGAGTGTGTGGACCCTAACATTGCTTAAGCAATTAAAAATTTAGTATTTTGATTTTTTTCTTCTTTTAAGAGAGAGAGAGAGAGAGAGATAATTAACATAAAAGACAACAAAAGTATAACGAGGTCGATGTGCAACAATTAGGACAACAGGCGTAGCTCAGTCTTTCCTCACAACCAATTCAACCCAACGGATTGAAACCGGATGATTGGAATACGCTTACTTTCAGAATTTCATCACATACTGGTTATTTTGCTTTGTCTAAAGTCTCAGAGTCTCAATCCCTGGAGCAGCCACCATGATTTGAGGTCCACTGTGACCCACAGCCATAGCAAAACTCAAACCCACACCTGCACCTCGCGATTAAAAATAAAATCTTCAGGAGAAAATTATAAGCCATCGCTAGATACATCAAATTAGCACATTAACAACTGAAGGATCTCAGTTCAACATTCATCAGGCACACTGCAATGACCATTGGATCATTTATCCTTTTACCCACAAAGTGCCCATTTTAAGGTTTAAGCGTATTGCAAAATGCTTTTGATTATTCGAATGGTCATATCATTCGTATTAATAAACTGTTCTCAGCAAATCGTACAAAATTAATTTAAGTATGTAATTACATATAGTTAAACTACATTAAAAGGCATATATCAGAGTGACTTCTACATCTCAAACGAGCGAACACAATGGTCAAAACAAGACCCCAAATTCCAGCAGTGCAATGCAAGAGAAGGAGCCATTGGACAGCAAAATTAAATTAGTATTGTAGTACCAACAGCGTCAAGATAATACAAAAGTTACCATACAAAAGGTGATCTGTCATAATAAAAGTACGCAAGTTCACATTCAACTTTGTGTCTCTTTGGAAGATTAAGCTCCTAATTCTATGTACTTAAAAACTTTTTTTTTGTGCGTGTTTGTGTAGCTTTTGATGTATCACAGAAGAACAAAGTCCCACTTTTTTTCTTTTTTTTTTCTCCTTTTTCACATCTAATACTAATACTGAGTTTTAATTGACTCCATAAGAGTAATGAAATTATAAAAAAAGAAAAGAAAAATCCCAAACGTGGAAGGAGAAGGCCGGAGAGAAGAAAAGAACGGAAAAGAAAAGCACCGACCTGCAAACAATATGGGGACAACCTTGAGTCCGTTCAACGTAGAATTTACACTGAGGACACCTACTCCATTTTTTGTCTTTAGCAAGGTTAATCAGCATTATGTCTTCTCTGCCTCTCTCGTCCTCGTTGAGTCTCTGGAACTCCTCGCACCCAACCCCTGCGTGCCATGGCACGCTGCATTGCGCGCAGAACAGCCTGTGACAGATCGGACACTCCGATTCTCTAATGACGCTGCCGCCTTTTTCTTCTACATCATAATCAGGATTGTCGTTGACCAACATGACCGAACAGTCCTCGAACGGACAGTAATACCTCTGCCATGTGGAGCTGATCACCTCCTCGCAGAGCAAGTCCTCCCAAAGATCGACCACTGGTTTCGGCAGGACGGGCCTGCAAGCTTCCAGTTCCAGCAGTGCCTCGCAATCTATTCCTGGGCACGTAACGACGGCGATGCTACTGCGTCCTTCGATCTTAGTGGCCACGTGCTTGCCTATGCAGTCAGAGCAAAAGGAGTGAAAGCAAGATTGTATTTTGAACATCTGATCATTCTGCTTCCTTTCCACGCAAATTTCACAGAAGGGTTGCGACGATTCCTCAGTTTCCGATTCTCTGAAGTGCTTCTCCAATCCCATATCCGATGTTGACTCAATTGCGTTAATCACCGCCTTTGATGGTGGCGATGAGGACATTGAAGCCTTAGAGGAGTTGATTGCAGAACCGATCAAAACCTCTTGGAACTGCAAATAATCAGCGCATTTTCCATCTGAAACAGGAAAAATGGCAGTCTCGGTCTCCTCTTCCTCCTCAGATAGAACCGCAGATAGAACCGAGTGAAGCTCGGAAGTGAGGGGTACTTGCTCTGCCATCTATAATTAGCATTAACCAACTCTTAATTTCAACACTTACCAGACTCGCGACTGAGTCACTCCGCCAGTGTATTTATAGATAGATAGATGGATGGATATACAATAATACCAAAGAAATTAATAGTTAATAATTTCCCTTGCTTTGGAAGTTGGAGGTGACTTCGCCTAGAAGGAGTCTACTCTCATTGGAACTGCTTCGCCTAGAAGGCTGGCCTGTTGCTGGTGGTGGGGCTTTCATCCTTTATAAATTGATCATTGATGATGTTCTCCTGTTCTGTTCCATTTGCCTTTAATATGATCATGCAGTTTTCTATATATCATTCATTACTTCCAAATTAAAGAGCCTTTTTTTTTTTTTTTTTTTGAGCGATCCAAATTGAAGTGCTTAATTTGCCATGAATTTATACATTTAAAAGAAACAATTCTAATTCGCCTCACTGAATTAAGTGATTGAAATTAACCTGCCATGCCATCCTTTTGGCTACGGTGCCGTTTTAGGTTTTACACCGTGGGATCATTTTCCTTCAGGGATAATTGACTAGACAATTTGTAAGCGAAACTCAACTGCTAGTGAGGGTGGCTACTTTTATCTCTCATGCCCAAAAAGTTGTGTCCTTTTGCTTTTCCTTTTTTTGGCTCTTTTTTTATCCCTCTCTCTCATATTTAGGTGGGTAGACCCGCAAAACAAAGTTCTATAAGTTCCTTTTTCCCGGGGTAAGAATATTTGACTCGGGATCCACCTAATGTATTCTTCCATAATGGTGTGATTTCTTAGGATTACATCCATGTTTGTATGCAATTCAGTGCTTTCTACTTCTGTAAGTCCAATATTAACTATGGCAGGGTCAATTTCTGCGTAACAATCTTTGTCTTGAATAACACAGTATATTCTTGTAATTCTCTTCATATTTCCCCTTTGTTTGCCACTTTGCTAGTGTTCATGGTTCATACTTAGTGTTAACATGGCCTGGAGGTATATTTATTGTACACATATCCGATTATATTTTTCCTGTGTGTAGTTTTCTTTCTTTCTTTTTTTTTTTTTTTAACACGAATTTTATTTTATTTTTTTATACTTGTTTGTGTGTGAGTATGTATATATTTGTTTGTTTGTTTGTGCACATGTAAACTAATTTTATTATTACTTTAAACCTAATTGGTATTAATTAACATGTTAATCCTCCTTATATATACTTGCATGCATTTATTTTCTTCATATTGTAAATTTTAAATTTTAAAATTATAAAATATTTGTTATGATATTTTAATTATAATTTAAATTATTAGAATATTTTAATAAATTTAAAAAATATTACAAGTGTGTTAAGTAATTTTATAAAAAATTAAAATTTTAAAAATTAAATTAATTATTAAATAAAAAAATTTAAAAATTTAAAATATAACAGTGGTGTCAAATTTTTAAAATTAATATATAAAAAATTTAATATTTACATATATTATATAAAATATATTGATAAATAAAATATTATATATATATATAATATTATAAAAATTAATTAATAGGATATATTTATAAATATAAATGATTCAAATTATAATTTATAATATTTTTTTTTTATTTTTTATATTTTTTTTGTTAAAAATAAATTGATTTAAAATAAAGTAGATAATCTAAATTTTTAAAATAAATATTAATATAATATAATATATAATTTTATATATTTTTATTTAATTATAAATAAATATATTATATAAATATTTTTTAATTTTTATTATTTATGATAAAAAATTATAAAATTATGTAATTTTTATTTTTTAAAAAATTAAAATATATAAAAAAATTATTTAAAATTTTTTTATAATATTTTGAAATTAAATAAAAATAATTATAATTGATTGATTTATTTATAATTTAATTAATAAATTTATCAATTTAACGAATAATATTT
Organism: Rhizophora apiculata; assembly: GCA_037832385.1. NCBI lineage: Eukaryota > Viridiplantae > Streptophyta > Magnoliopsida > Malpighiales > Rhizophoraceae > Rhizophora > Rhizophora apiculata. Next base: position 4,910,476 of record CM075424.1, on the reverse strand, counting down.
ATAATTAATAAATTTTTAAAATAAATTTTAATTTTAAATTTAAATTAATTAAAATAATTAATTTAATTTAATTTTAAAAATATTATATAAAAAATGAATAAATAAGCTAATGTACGAGAATAAAATAATACTTGGTGAGTCGCTTTTAAATGTAAATGGTTACAATACCAGCCTCCCAGGATTGGGACGGGTGGTATGGGTAATATGTGATAAGTGTCGTTACTCGGTAGTCGTGTTCTGGGCTGGTTCGATCGAATTATAAATTGAAATGAAAGTGCTAGCCCGTCCGAAACCAAAGACTGAGCCCGGAGGCCCTAATTCTGGAAGGCCCATTGATGCTGGCTCGCATTCCGGCTCGAGGAGTCTGTATCTATTAGCGAGTATTTTGCCACCGTGTCCTTTTATTTTTTTCCCCCATTTTTTACAAATTGTTTTTTCTCGCTCGTTTGACAAAGTAATCAATAATAGGATGAAAAGCGAGAATCTAATATATAGCTTAAGCATGAGCCAAGAACACACCCGACAGCCTCGAACATAGCTTAAGCAATTGAAAATTTAGTATTTTTATTTTTATTTATGAAAGAGTGTGTTTACATAAAAGAAAACAAAATTATAACGAGGTAGATGCACAAACGATTAACACAAGAAGCAGAGCTCATTCTATTCTCAGAACCTATTCAACCCAACGGCATAAAAACTAGATGGTTTCAGTACGCCGACTTGCTGAATTTCACCGCATAATATTTGTTTCGCTTTGTCAAAAGTCTCAGTTCCCGGCGCAGTCATCATGATCTGACGCCCACTGTGACCCGCAGCTATGGCAAAACTCAAGCCCGCACCTGCACCTCACGATTATAAGCAAATCTTTAGGTGAAAATTATAAGCAAATCTTTCCCATCTGGTACTAATACTTACTTTTAATTGACTCCTTACGAGTAGTGAAATTATAAAGAATAATAATAATAATAATAACCCCAAAACATAAAAGGAGAAGGCCAGAGAGAAGAAAAGGAAAGCACCGACCTGCAAACGATGTGGGGACAGCCTTGAGTCCGTTCAACGTAGAATCTACACTGGGGACACCTCCTCCATTTTTTGTCTCTAGCAAGCTTAATCAGCGTTATGTCTTCTCTGTCTCCATCATCCTCGTTGAGTCTCTTGAACTCCTCGCACTCAAACCCTGCGTGCCAGGGCACGCTGCATTGCGCACAGAACAGCCTGTGACAGTTCGGACACTCCGATTCTCTAATGATACTGCTGCCTTCTTCTCCTCCATCATGACCAGGATTGTCGTTGACCAACATGAACGAACAATCCTCGAACGGACAGTAATACCTCTGCCATGTCGAGCCGATCAGCTCCTGGCAGAGCAAGTCCTCCCAAAGATCGACCACTGGTTTCGGCAGGACGGGTCTGCAAGCTACCAGTTCCAGCAGTGTCTTGCAATCTGCTCCTGGGCACGTAACCACGGCGATGCTACTGCTTCCTTGGATCTTAGTGGCCACGTGCTTGCCTATGCAGTCAGAGCAAAAGGAGTGAAAGCAAGATTGTATTTTGAACATCTGATCATTCTCCTTCCTTTCCGCGCAAATTTCACAGAAGGGTTGCGAGGATTCCGCGGTTTCCGATTCTTTGGAGAGCTCCTCCAATCCCATGTCCGATGATGACCCAATTACGTTGATCACCGCCTTTGATGGTGGCGATGAGGACACTGAATCCTTGGAGGAGTTAATGCTTGCAGAACCGATCAAAACCTCTTGGAACTGCAAATAATCAGCGCATTTGGCATCTGAAACTGGAAAAATAGCAGTCTCGGTCTCCTTTTCCTCCTCAGATAGAACCGCAGATAGAACCGAGTGAAGCTCGGAATTGAGGGGTACTTGCTCCGCCATCTATAATTAGAATTAACCAACTCTCAATTTCAACACTCATCAGACGCATGACGGAGTCACCGCGCCAGTAGATTTATAGATAGAAAGATGGATATACAGTAATACTAATATTTAATCGTTTGCCTTGCTTTGGAAGTTGGAGGTGACTTCGCCTAGAAGGCGTCTACTCTCATGGGATCTGCTTCGCCTGGAAGGCTGGCCTGTTTCTACTGGCGGGGGCTTTTATCCATTACGAGCCGTCGGTCGTTTTGTTTTAGTCAGAATATACGGCTGTACGCGTTTCTTTTGTTGGGCTGAAGAGTCGGTCAAGCCTGATACAGCCGAAGACCAACCAGTCAGGGTCCGAATTTTCTACTGTTCAAACTTTATTCAAAGTATTAAAAAAGGTTATTTGCTTTTAAAGGTAGCAGTTAAAAACATTGAACAAGGTTTTGAAAATCTATTAACGCTCTCCACGCCAACCCCATGTCTTGGCTTTAGTATATTTTATAGATAATTGAATCCATAAATTATTGCTTCATCAAGCAAAAAAAAAAACAAGGGGAAACACCGAAACAATTTACATTTTGGATTAGAATTTTGTTTCGTCAACGTATCAAACTAAGCATTATTTAAGTACATAAAAAAAAATTACGTTTGATTGAAGTTGATAGGCTTATGTATGATAGGTTCTGAAATGTGGTCCTCAAAGCATCTTTTAGTAGAGACCTGGTTAGGTAAATGGGATGCGTAGAAATTGAGTTTTAAATCTTTACGAATTTTTATAATTCAACCCTCAACTCTTTTTTTTTTTTTTTTTTATTGAGTTTTATATATTTTAAATTTATTTCAAATTAATTTTTGAAGGTGAAAAGTGGTCAATCCTGAATTCAAAGTTACTTAAATCATATCTTAATATGAATAAATTTATATTTTTGTCGATTAGATTAGAGCTAATAAGCTCTCGTGATAAACAAGTTTGCTGGGGACCACCTTTGTTCTTTGCGCGCTTTTAATTCTACCTGGTATTTTAGTACTATTAATTTTCTTACCGAAAATGAGAGAAAAGAAACTCAGAAGCCTGCCTTTTTTCTCTTTTAGATCATCTTGGTGGAATGGAATGGAATAAACGTGTCCTTAATTTACTTAAATCCAATAACAGGCTATGATTTATCAATATAAATGTAAAAATGTACAGGAAAATAGCTACCAGGGTTCTGAACGCGCTTCAAATTTTATGTGGATTGCAATTCTTCCCTCATCCTCCAAGCCCCAAGCCCACATCTCCACCCATTCATTTTCTTTCCTCCAAATCAGCGGATGTAATGGGCGCGAATAAAAATTGTGAAATTACTGATACACCCTTCGTTTATACACGTTCGTTTTCGCTAAACCTCCCCGGAGGGAGTCCTGTCTATCTCTCTTTTATCCAATTTGTCCACTCGCACTGACTGTGAGTGGCGGTGCCCATTCTCTCTCATCCAGTCCCCACCAGCAATGGCAGCAGCTGTTTACCGTCATCGCCCACCACCTCTCTCAACCTCGCGTACAGAGAGGCACGAGGTCATGTGCAAGAAGGCCAAGAACGACGCGGCGGCGTTTGAAGAGAAAAAATGGGTGAAGGTGGACTACGACAAGGGCGAGCACCTTGTGTCAACCCAGCTGACCGGACTTAGGAAAGCCGACCTTTCCAAGCAATATCGTGTCAGAGTTGGAGGAGACAGGTTCCAGAAAGACTGGACCATCTCCGAGGTTGTCGACAGGGTTCTTCAGCTCCAGCCCCACGATGATGTCAACGGTCTCTTGAACTGCTGGATTGGTCGCTTTGCCAGGAAGAATTTCCCTCCCCTTATTAAGGCAGGCCGAACATCTCTATCTTTCTTTCCCTGTATTTTGTTATTAGGTATTTGGGTTGGTTGGGTGCTCATGATTTTGCAGGAAAAACAACATATTTTAAAAGCTCAAGCTGTTAAAGTGGGTTACAGAATATGGGTGATATATTATATTTTAATACATTTCTTCACCTGAAAGTTCGTTGTGCTGAAAAAGAAAGATAAATCTGTTGAGTTGAAAGTGTGAATAAGAAAAAAAAAGACAGACTTATCATATTTATAGAAATTCTCAATTAATTAAATGTGGAAGTAGTATGTTTGAATGTAAGATCATTTGATTTTAAAGTTATGATACCATGTCAAAAAAACATATCACTTAAAAGCTCCAATGTTAGGGGAGGTTTAGGATATGGATCATATCTTACAATTTAACACACGTGTAAGTGTGTTGGACTGAACAAGAAAGACAGACCTGTTGGGTTGAAAGTGTGAATGAAAGAAAAATAGACTTATTGTACTTATAGAAATTCACAATTAATTAAATGTGAAAGTAACAGGATTTACCATGTCAAAAAATAATACTACTTAAAAGCTCAAATGTTAGGGGAGGTCCAGGATATGAATCATATATTATATTTTAACATGCCCCTCACGCAAAAGTAGCTACTATTGAGGGGGTGTGTTAAAATATAATATATGATTTATATTTTGAATTTCACCTAAAAGTTTGAGCTTTTCAGTGGTATGATTTCTTGACAGACCTATTGTAATGGAACTATGGAAATCTATTGATTAGGCGTTTTGGAATCTTGTTAGCTTCCATTTTGTCTCATGCGCACTTATCACAAGTAGAATTGGCAAATGGCCAACTTTAGTCTGAATTGTTGATTGCATTTTCAGTGCATAGTGTGAATGGAAATTCAACATAGAACCTTGCCACTTGTCCAAACAATATTGTGGACAACTTCAACATTAGGATAGACCCTTATGGTTTAATTTCTTATTTGTGTCCAAGAGGGAATTTTAATAACTCAATTTCAGTTTTCATTCAGCAATGAGTAGTTTCCTCTAGGCATGCTTGCTGTTTAATTCAGCTACAGCAGGTATAAAACTTTTCATCCCATTTTGCAGTGTTGCCTTTGTTTTCAGTCAATGTAGTTGAGCATAAAATGGGAGCAATTTTCTGAAAGTGTCAAGGGCCAAGTGAAAATGTATATCTTTATGATGATTGTGTCTCTCATAGGAGTTAACACAAAGGGGTTCGCTTGGACATAGCATGTTAGTTTTCCAGTGGATGAAAAACCAGAAAAACTATTGTGCTCGCAACGATATTTACAACATGATGATTAGGCTGCATGCCCGACATAATAGGACTGATCAGGCACGAGGTTTGTTCTTTGAGATGCAAGAGTGGAGGTAAGCTTGTTATTTTCCTAGTTGAAGCACCTTATAGTTCTATGTAAAAAGATAAATAGAGCTACTGCTTCTAGGACTTGTTTTGTACTTACATCTGTAACGTCCTATGGCCTATTTATGCAGTCATAAAATTAACCTGTTATTGTCATTGAAGAAATATTACATAAGTTCTGTAAATAGGAAGCTGTTGTGTTTGTTCTCATGCTTGCTATACTGGTCTTATTCTAGTCTAGACATACCTTGCAGCTGTAACTGTAAAGGAACAATGTTGTAGTTCATTAGGTGGGGACAGGTCATAATTTCCGGATGCTGTAATAAAAATCTGAAGAATCAACTGATGTGGTCTTTACCATTAGGATAAAAGTACTCTTCTCCACAGCAGAATGGTCGTTATTCCTCTGCATTGGTAAGCTTTGAGATTAAGACCAAGACATACAAGTGGATTGAAGTTGCAGGATGCATTTAGTCAACATTTCATTTTCTGAATGTCCCTTTTCCAAACTGCTCTTATGCATACAGTAGCTCGTATACGTCCTTAGTTCTCTAAGGTACAAATGTTAAATTAGAATTTAATGTTTGAGGCTATGAATTCCTTTACACATTTCTTTTGATGACATATAGTTCCATATCGATCTTTATCTGCCAGGTGCAAACCAGATGCTGAAACCTACAATGCTCTTATCAATGCACATGGTCGAGTGGGTCAATGGCGTTGGGCTATGAATATAATGGAGGACATGTTGAGGGCAGCTGTGCGTATCTGTTTAATCCTTCATTCTGAGAGATATGGAGTAACAACTTCTGTGTTCTATGTGACAAATTAGGCCTCCCATTGGTTTCTATTGCTTCATTTTTGCAAATACTGGGGGATCTGTTGTGGAAATTCAAAGTACATGAGTCTATAAGAATAATTTGCAGGGCTCAGGGACCTGAATTTGATGTTCTTAGCTAGCAACTTAGTTCCTTTTTTTTTTTTTTTTTTCCTTTTGTGCTTGTGTGTGTGTGTGTGTGTGTGTGTGTGTGTGTGTGTGTGTGTGCCTGCACATGCAAGCATGCATGTGTGGTTGTATGCATGGTTATGGTTGCCTGCATGTCAAAGTTCCTGAGGGTTTCAATATCGTTTGTACAAGAGAAGCATCTAATATTAAACATATTATCCTGCAGATTCCTCCTAGTCGCTCAACATACAACAACTTGATCAATGCTTGTGGATCTAGTGGAAATTGGAGAGAAGCTCTAAAAGTCTGCAAGAAAATGACTGAAAACGGTGTTGGGCCTGATCTCGTGACTCACAATATTGTTCTATCTGCGTACAAGACGGGGGCTCAGTATTTAAAAGCTTTGTCTTATTTTGAGCTAATGAGAGGAACAAATATTCGTCCTGACACAACAACTCTTAACATTGTGATATTTTGCTTAGTGAAGCTCGGTCAGTATGAGAGAGCTATTGACATCTTCAGTTCTATGAGGGAGAAGCGAGCAGAGTGCCGCCCTGATATTGTAACATTTACAAGCATCATCCACTTGTACTCTATCAGTGGGCAGATTAAAAATTGTAAGGCTATTTTCACTACCATGCTTGCAGAAGGTTTGAAGCCTAATATTGTTTCATACAATGCACTGATTGGAGCATATGCTTCTCATGGAATGAGTGAAGAGGCAACAACAGTCTTTAATGAAATAAAAGAAAGTGGCTTTCTGCCAGACATTGTAAGTTATACGTCTTTGCTCAATTCCTACGGAAGGTCACAACAACCACTAAAGGCAAGGGAAGTGTTTGAGATGATGAAGAAAAATAAGCTGAAGCCAAATCTTGTTAGCTACAATGCACTGATTGACGCCTATGGGTCTAATGGTTTGCTTGCAGAAGCTGTGGAAGTTTTGCGTGAAATGGAGCAAGATGGCATTCAACCAAATGTTGTCTCCATATGCACCCTTCTGGCTGCCTGTGGCCGCTGCATTCAAAAGGTCAATATTGATGCAGTGCTTTCAGCTGCTGAAATGCGAGGCATCAAACTGAATACAATTGCATATAATTCAGCAATCGGTAGCTATATGAATATGGGGGAGCATGAAAAGGCTACAGCTTTGTACAGATCTATGAGAAAAAGAAAAGTGATGACTGATTCTGTTACTTACACAGTCCTGATAAGTGGTTGCTGCAAGATGTCTAAGTATGCTGAGGCACTTGAATTCTTTTCTGAAATGATGGATCTTAAAGTTATTTTGACCAAGGAGGTGTACTCATCTGTGATATGTGCCTACAGCAAGCAGGCAAGTAGCTTTGCAACATATGCCTTCGGTTAGTCTAGTTATAACCTGAAAGCAATCTCATTCTTTTGCCCCCTCATTATATTTTAGGGCCAAATCATAGAAGCAGAATCCATTTTTAACAAGATGAAGGTGGCAGGGTGTTTTCCTGATTTGATTACTTATACCACAATGCTGCATGCTTATAATGCTGCAGGTGAATTTGTGCATTGAACAATGGTTATGATTATTTGGTCACAGAAATGATTGTCCTTCCAAAATAACAGCTCTTTTGTTTTTTTATGCTTATTCCAGAGTACCGGGAAAAAGCTTGTGTTTTGCTTGAAGAAATGGAATCATTTGATATCAAACCAGATACTATTGCATGCTCAGCTCTGATGAGAGCTTTCAATAAAGGAGGTGAGCCATCCAAGGTTATGATTCTGGCGGAGTTCATGAGAGAAAATAATATCCCCTTTGGTGATGCTGTTTTCTATGAAATGGTGTCTGCTTGCAGCTTGTAAGTAATCACTCCCTCTTCCCAATATAGAAATTAATCTGCTTGATGCTTTGCTCTCTCTTATCATTTTGATATATCTCGATGTTTCATGATTCCATCATTTGTCATAACCCACATGCCTGCACACATGCTTTTTATCATTTGATCTTAGTTTCATTGAAACTCAATGTGGACACAGACATAAAGATTTGTCTAATATATAGCTAAATAGATATATTGTAAAAGCCATATCATAACTAAAAGTGAAAAACAGAACAAAATAACCTGGACCAAAAACCAAAGGACATTGGAGCCTGTAAGAAAAGTTGTATCATTGGACAATGTTTTATTGATTGTTCTATAATTTAATTTTCTATTTTCCCCAATTTTTACTGTTTATTTTTGTTAGAATGTTAATTTAGATAATCTATCCTTTGTTTATTTACAAAAATTCAATCCATCATTGGATTTGTTATTACTGTATTGATGATGACTTTCAGTTGTGATTTATGTTTTATAGTCAAAGATTATCTCTCTACCAATGCACATTTTTGACATGGTATATCATTTGAACCAGTCATGAGATGCTGATAAAAAGAAATAAAGGGTGTTCTAGTGCATGATGTTCCCACATTTGTGGAGTTTGGGGAAGGATTGATGTATGTAGCCTTCTTTTTGTTTTAGCAAAAAGGCTGTTTCCAATATTTGAACTTGCAACCACTAAGTCACAATGGAGTAACCTTTTCGTTACACCAAGACTGATAACAAAAATCAAGATATGATTTATACATTTAACTTTCATTCTGGTCAATATGTGAAATATATATAACAATACTGTGCTTTCTGCATGACAATGTTAGCATGTTCTGGTTCTCGTCTGTATTTGATAGGTTCCTCTGGTACTCAGCTTCTTGTTTCTGTGATGAAATATTTTCTTGTATGTATAGAATTCTCAGTCTCTCAATATCAGTACATTTTTACAATATTGTTTGTCTGGGGACTAACATTTGAACTATGTTTGAAGATTAAGAGATTGGAGGACAACACTTGACTTGGTTAAATTGATGGAGCCATCATTCTCTGTAGTTTCAATTGGACTTTTGAATCAACTTCTGCATCTGCTTGGAAAGACTGGAAAGACTGAGTCTATGATGAAGGTATGAAATATTTTTCACATGTTTCTATGATAACATTGCCCTGTAGCAGAGAACATGACAGTGAAACCTCCTTGTTGATATATCCATTCTTCTGTTGAGATATTTTCAAGAATATTATTCAACATTTGTGTCATCTGACTACTGTATGAGCAACTTTGGTATTCTTTATGGCATTTGAGGCAATTTTACATTACACTTCCGAAAAAAATGCAGTTGTTTTACAAGATCATAGCATCAGCTGCTGAAGTCAGCTTTAACACTTATTCAATCTTGTTGAAGAACCTTTTGGCTGTTGGGAATTGGAGAAAATATATTGAGGTATATCTTTTCTTCTTTGCAATTGTTGGGATATATCCTCTTTGAGGATACCCTACTGCATTAGATAGGGATTTTGTGGTCAAGTGTCCTCAATGTATCTAAGTGTGGTGTGTTTTGACAGCATTGGTGTAATGGCTTAGACTATTTGAAGCATGTCACATACTGACTGACAATTATAGATCCTGTTGGCCCTCAGTGGAATTTCCTCCATATGTCAAATAGCTATGGGGTTTTATTTGTGTTTTTGTTACTGCCATCTTAATTATTTAGGATAAATAATTGTGTCTTTGTTTTGCACCAGACTTGCACATGAGAGACCTTGCTAGTTTTTTTTTACTTGTTTCCCTGCAAATGTTTCTGAGAAAAGACATAGTCTCATGCATTTCATTGATTAACACATTAGTCCTCTGTTTTCATAAATTTAGTGGATGAAGAAACTTTAGCAAGTTTTCCATGCAGGTATTAGAATGGATGGCAGATGCAGGAACTAAGCCTTCAAATGAGATGTACTGTGACATAATTTGCTTTGCAGAAAAAAGTGCTGGAGCCAAGTGTGCTGCTATCATACGAGAAAGAGTAGGTATGCAGATAGTTTATTTCCTTGCAATGGCATGTGTTGAGTTGGAATTAAATGTTTACATCTGACTAAGGACAGTTGGTGCATCCTGTATCAGGATGCCTGCATTGTCTGTTCCATTTGGTTTTTGGTCATGACTGAGCTCAATGATACAATATATTGCAACACAAACACTGTCAACCATTTTTTGCATATGAGATTCCATGTCTACTTGGCGTTACAACACCCAAATGTATGGTTGAAATTGTATTGGACAAAACTGATGCAGGACTGCCTAGCTAAATATACAGTTTGTCAGCAATGACATCGGTGTAGTGTTTTGATGACGAAATTACCATTTCATGTCTTGAACAATCTTGCAATATACCTACTTATTGACACTGGGCTACAAGGACACTGCATTGTAACAATGAATTAGGAAGATAAAACTTCATGGATTTTTTAAGCTTTTTCTTGTCATGATATTTTGCAGAATCATTGAAAGAGAAGTATGGGAACTAAATTTTGGTGAGCAAGGATTGAGATCATCCCCTTCCTACTATCCTGCTGGTCAAATTGAAATAGGTCTGAAGTGAAAAGGCAAAAGACTTGTTCATGTCAGTCCCATGTCTACACTCGTGCATGATCTCCATCTGAGATATTGCTACATTTGGTAAGAAAATGTAAGACACCATTCAGTTAATGTTCCTGCTAAAATTTCATGGGGCAGGAGGAAGCGGTAAGGCACAAGCAATTTGTAGAGCTACACAACTACATGATGTTGGCATGGATACATTATCCTTGTAGAATTGACATCCCAAAGGTGACATTCCTAGCACAGTGTCAAAGAGGGGATTGGTATTGTTTGGATATGGGAATAATGCAAGAGTTGGGAGATATTGCTCAGAGTGGGGATTGGAGCTGGCCTAATGGTAGGTTTGAGGCAATAGTGGAAGCGCAGCTGTTTTGGCTATTGGCAATCATTGTTGTCTTGTTGTCAGGCTTCATCAACATCCAGGCAAGTTGGGTACACGGGAACAAGCGAGAGGGGATTGGTGGCATAGTCTTGTTTAAGAAAGCATTTTCTGAAAATATCCTTTTTTATTGGATGACAGCGAAGAACAGGTTATCTGCAAAGGTCCAACACCGTGCCAATTTCATGGGAGACAGATTGGAGACTACGGACAACTTCTAGAGTGACAGAGTGAGTGCAGCTTTGCAGTTCTACATGGTGTGATTGGAGGAAAGTCCAGTTTTGGGAGTTAATGGTTTGTGGTAATGTTGCTGCTGCTGCTGCTGCTGGGGGTGTTGGTGGAAGTTGGCAGGACCCCATTTGTTTTGTCCATAACTCTGTAGCAGATGCTTTGTATAATAATTTCACAACTTTGTGAAATTGCTGAACAATAATTAGGCTAAAGACTAGCCCCCATGATTGCTCACATTTGCCCGTTAAGTTTCAATTATGCACATATTGGAAACGACGTAGGTTCGCTTAATGCCCCTTTTTTAGAGCGAAACTGGAAAGTGGCAGAGTCAGGACCGCTGATTTGAACAAAGGGTTGAGATTGACTATGGTCATCTCAATTAACGTTAAACACAACGGGAAGGGGTGCTGGATCCACTGCGTTCCATTTATGCACAGCAGCATCACGTGAGTACCTCTCCCCTAACGTGTCTACCCCACAGGGCACGAGGAGTGCTAATCTTTGGAATCGAGGATTAAATGACCAAACTACCCCTCGGTCTCCACGCTAGCCGTTACGGGCTTTTGGTTCTTTACCTTCAAAAAGCTCTACGCCCAAGCGTCGTCTTTTCAAATGGGATAAGGACAAATCCGTCATTTCGGATAAAAATGTAAAAAACAAAAAAGAAATCAAGCTACTCCCTACTTCTCCGTCTCTACAGCGGAAAACTCTAAATTTGTGGCTCAATCGCCCACTCTCTCTCTCTCTCTCTATATCTAGGCATTTTCTTGTTGTGATGATGGCTTCCTCTTCCTCGGATCATGGTCTGAAGTCGGAAGCTGGCGGAGGCGGAAGCGGTGGAGCGGAGAGTTCGGAGGCGGCGATGGCAAACGATCAGCTGTTACTCTACAGAGGAATAGTGGCGAAGAAAGCGAAGAAAGAGAGAGGTTGCACTGCCAAAGAACGCATCAGCAAGATGCCTCCTTGCACTGCCGGTAAACGCAGCTCCATTTACCGTGGAGTCACCAGGTACTTTTGTTTGCTATTGTTACTAATTTATATCTAAATTTTGGTCTTTATTATTATCATTATTATTATTTTTTTAATTTTGAAGTTATTTTGTGCTTAATGTGTACGATGAAATGTATCGCCGGGGCGCGTTTGGTTTTACAGTAGCGGGTTTTTATACAGTGTTAACTTGGTGTTTTGTGCCCATGAATTGATGATAATTGGGACAAAAAAATTTGGCAATTATACGCATGACTGTTCTGAATCTAAGGGTTATGATTGGACCTTGTGTGTGGTTGCAGTAGATCATATATGCCAAGACCTTCTCTTTAAATAACAAATGTCTCCTGGTCTGGTTATTTGGAAACAATCTACACCCTGATGATGCCTCAGCACTTCTACAAGGCTTTATTTATTTATTTATTTATTCTGCGGTTTCGATTTAGCTTGATTTTAAATTGCCCATTCCATTTTGTTAAATTCTCTGTTTTTTTTTTTATTTTTATTTTTTGTGCATCAGGCATAGGTGGACTGGTCGTTATGAAGCTCATCTTTGGGATAAAACTACGTGGAACCAGAATCAGAACAAAAAGGGAAAGCAAGGTAGTCTCTCTCTCTCTCTCTCTCTCTCTCTCACACACACACACACACACACACACTCAGGCACATTCATATTTGTTATGCAAACTGACATTTGTTTTACTTCTTGCACATGAAATGGTTGGCACGGCTTGTTTTTCCAGTGTACTTGGGTAAGCTTCTAGCATGGCATTGTCCAGTTGTTGGAAATTTTGCATACTTTTGTATTTTTTAGATTCATTGAGTGTATGTTTACAGGGGCTTATGATGATGAGGAGGCTGCAGCTAGAGCATATGATCTTGCTGCCTTGAAATATTGGGGCCCTGGGACCCTCATTAATTTTCCAGTAAGATAATTTCTGAGTCGCATCCTTTTCATGGGAAAAAAATCATGACCATTATGTTTTTGTACATTTTTTTCTTTGCCAAGTTGGGAAGCATGTTATATTTTGTGTTTTTTTTTTTTTTTTAATTTTTGGTTAATGCCTTCCATATTATTGATGGACAAAATTCTTGAATAGACAAATCATTTTTACATTTAAGTTGGAGTTTTTTCTCTCTTAGGGACAAATTAAATGCATGAAAGATCTTTCTTATCCTATTATTTACTTCTGGAAAATGAGTGTTCTAGATTCCAGTGGTTTTGTAAAGTTATGTTGACCATACAAGGTCTGTTTCCCTCTTCTGTTTGTACTTTTGTCATTCCTAAAATATTGTATCTGTGTCCTGTAGGTTACTGATTATACAAGAGATCTCAACGAAATGCAGAATGTCTCAAGAGAGGAATACCTTGCATCACTTCGAAGGTATGGATGCATCTTTGGAAAGTAGATTTTCAACTATTTCTTCGTTGTTCATTATTGTGATTTGTTTTCTGCAGAAAGAGTAGTGGTTTTTCAAGAGGAATCTCTAAGTACCGTGGACTGCCCAGGTTTGTTTTTAATTCAATGCTATGTAGATGTGCCTAAATTATCAATTATTCAAATTTCAGATATTTGCCCAGTGTATCATGTTGATTCTAGAAATTACTACACGTGGTTATAATGCTACTACTTTGGCACCATGGTTGCTTTTCCCATGTTGTTGTGTTAATGTTTTGTGATACCACTTGAGGTTCATGGCCAAGGTAGATTGACAACTTCCCACTCAATTTTTTAGTTTTGAGCACTTCAAAATTGAATGTTTGACTGATTATACTTAAAATTCTTCTGTGGTCTAACAATTTTGTCTAGTGAAGCAGATTTTATGCTACCAGTTTGGTCTTTGTAGTTGCAATCTTTTGTTACTTTCGAAATTATAGTAGTCAAGGAAAGTGCTCCACGATGGATGATGAACTTACGAAGGCAGTGAAAACTTTTTTGAAGGATGAGGATGAAGATTCTTGTTTATTTTACTTGGTTATGCATGCATAAGTGCATATAACCTTGTGTTTTGTCAGTTTTTGACTTTCTTTCATTTGTTCTATATTTTACTATTGCAAAGCAGTCGATGGGATTCATCATTGGGCCGTATGGCTGGATCTGAATACTTCAGTAGTTTAAATTATGGTAAGTTCCATAAACTACCCAAGGTGATCATTATTACATTAAAGAACAATGAATGCAATGCCATGTATATATATGTATGTATGTATGTATGTATCTACGAGCATGTTGGGCAATAAATTGATTCTTGATGGACTCTGCATGTGTAACTTTTCTCCCACTTAGTTAAACTCCAATTTATTTCTCTCCGTCCAATGGTGAGTTGTTTTGTGGTTCAGGCGATGACTCAGCAGCAGAAAGTGAATTTGTTGGCAGTTTTTGTATTGAGAGGAAGATTGATCTGACAAATAACATCAAGTGGTGGGGATCAAATAAAGCACGTCAACCTGAGTCTATCTCGAAGTCGTTGGAACAAACTAAACATGGCTGTCATGAAGATATTGGCAGTGAACTTAAAACATTGGAATGGTTAATCCAGCCCACTGAGCCATACCAGATGCCCTGTTTGGGCATGCATCTTGAAGGAAAAAGGCAAAAAGGCTCATCGGTTTCTTGCTTAAACATTTTGTCTCGCTCAGGTGCATACAAGAATTTGCAAGAGAAAGCATCAAAAAAGCAGGAAAACAGCAATGAGAATGATGAGAATGAAAATAAAAATGGTGTTAACAAGATGGACTATGGCAAAGCAATTGAGAAGCCTACAAGTCATGATAGTGGTAGTGAGAGACTTGGAGCTCCATTAGGAATCGGTGGAGGATTGTCTCTTCAGAGAAACATGTGTCCATTGACTCCTTTGTTGTCTGCTCCACTTCTAACCAACTACAGTACGATAGATCCTTTAGACCCAATGCTCTGGACATCCCTTGTCCCTGCTCTTCCTGCAGGACTTTCCCAAAATTCTGAGGTTGGCTCATTTTCAATCAGTATTTTCTCCCTTTAATTTTCTTTCTTGTTCTAGAGACATATTTTCACTGACAGTCTAATTCCATGAGGCATGTATGAATCATATATGTTAGAATTCATAAAAATTCTTTAGTCTAAGATTGCACCACTCTGTAGAGACCACATATAAGGAAATCTTGTGTATCTGCTTTCCATAATTTGATCAATGTACCATCCAGGAAAACAAATAGGTTTTTCTTCTTCTTTTTTTTTTTAAATAATTCAGAATGTATCCAAAATGGGGTGGAATTATATCTTACAAAGAGGCCTATATTTTTTAAAGCATGGACATGCCATTGCCATTTGTTTCTCATTGGATGCATTGCATAGCAATCTCTGTTTTGTTCCTAATAGTTGATGTTCATTAGGGAACTTATGACAAACAAATGGTTGTATTGTTCATTTCTTATGGCATAGTGCAATTTTTCAACCACAATTGGATTTAGAATTTAAATCCCTTCCTGGTTTATTTTCTATACCTTACAAAAAGGCAGGTATTTTTCAAAGCATGGAAATGCCATTGCTATTTTTGTCTCACATCTGCAGTACATAGCAATCTCTGTATTATTTTTAATAATGGATGTTGGAATTTTTTTACCACAATAAGATTTAGAATTTAAATCCCTTCCTGGTTTATTTTCTATCATATTCAACCCATGAAATATGCACTGTTTGTAGGTCACAAAGACAGAGGCTAGTTCAACGTATACTTTTGCCCAGAGGAGTGATGACATCTCTTAAACATCAAAAGAAAATAAAAATGCAGATATCTGCAAGATTTTAGCAACACTACAGAAAGCACGAGGCACTCTGATAGCTCAGGCTTTTCTTCAACAATAGTTGTTTTGCCCTCTACAGGTTTGTTTTACATTTGTTTATATTTGAGATAAGAAGTCAATAGCAATGTAGATGGACATTTACTTATTTTCAGGAGTTTCAACACATCCAAATGTATTGTGACATATATAGCAGATTTGTGCTGCATAGTTTTATGACTAAAAGGTTTATGTGAAGAGGGGAGGTAACATGATTTTCTTTCAAGTAAATATGTGCATAAAAATAAACATTTTGAGCTCTCAGTGTCAGTACAACAGCGATTCTTGTTTTTACTTGAAACTGCATCTTTAACATATTGAGAACAGGGTCGCACCCTTAACGTTTGTATTTAAATGACATTGTTCTCAATATGTT
Organism: Rhizophora apiculata; assembly: GCA_037832385.1. Lineage (NCBI taxonomy): Eukaryota > Viridiplantae > Streptophyta > Magnoliopsida > Malpighiales > Rhizophoraceae > Rhizophora > Rhizophora apiculata. The sequence goes on along the minus strand of CM075424.1, from coordinate 4,894,189 downwards.
CCTGGAAGATATTGGTTACGATTCTGATTTTGGGGATTTTGAAAAACCAATGTTTATTATGGTTTCTGGGAATAGTCTTGTGCATGCGTTCGCAGCTCATTTACAGGACTATGGGGAACCCAGAAAATGGTATTTTGCAGAGCCAAATGAATTAAGCTATCCTGCTTCACCAGCCAACTCATATTTTACTTCGCATTTCTTCAGAATTCTCATACATTGCAAATGATTAGTGACGTTTGTGGATGCTTGTCATTTCACACGTGCATAGGCAAAATCCAGAACCTTAAGGGTGTTTGGATTAGTACCATTGGTGCAGGGTATAGGGGATTAATGGGATGCTACCAACTGGCTAGATTTTAGCATCCAACTCTCTCATAACCGTTTTGTATCTCTCTTACACACAGAGTTAGCATGGGGAAGATGTCTATCATTTAAAATCTTTCTGGGGCTTAACGGCAAAAGCGACAAGCTTCTATTGGATAACTTACACTCTGAACTCCGAGGGACGTAAAGAATTAAGGTAAAATTAAAAGCAAAAAAAAAACAGAAACTAGGTGTATAAGAGTTGCTTTTTATTTGTATTCTTTTTAGTAAATGAATCCAATTTACATGCAAGGGCAGTAGGCAACATAGGCCGTTAAGAGGCCAAACAACCCAATTATAACGGTAGGACTGCAGATGGATCGTTTAGCTTGTTTTCTGGCCGAAGACATCTGAGATGCTGGGGGCTTGCAAGTTTATGTTGCAAGGCTTCGTGTTTGGTAATGACTGTTAAGGTGTAAAAGAACTTTGTGCCCAAGATTTATAAAGGTGAGAACATCCAATTTTGTGGGTCCTTTTAAGATTTTCACCTGCGTATCCTTTTATATATATATATATATATATAAGATTACTTGATTGGTGCAAGCTCCTAACAGAGTTGTCAGACGACTTTCTTCTGCGTGTAACCTCTGTAGTAATCCATTGCCAGTCAACCTTTCCGTGTCTACCCTTTTTCCCCTGATTACAAGCCAAAACTAGCCCCATGGTTTCATTGAATAGGCCATTTAGCTCAAGCAGCGTGTCATGAAAGTATTGAGAAACCCCCTTAAATGGCAGAGGCAATCTGCTGGGATTAGTTTTATTTTCTTTACCGCTGAAGCTGGACATATTCGAGGCCAGACAGTCGATCAAAAATCAAGGTGTTGAAGCAGAAAAACAGGTCAGGTGGTTCAGGAAACATTCGAAGTTGTTAGACGTGATGTAAAACCCATGTATGTAAGTGAGGAGTGCATTTATTTGTGTCTTTAATAGCGTGTCTTTTTATTATTATAATTTTTTTTTTGGAAAAAAAAAAAAATTATACTTAGTTCTCACGTCATAAAAAAAAAAATAAAAATGATACCGTTACATCATGACTCACACATATAAGAATGTTTCAATTTGAATATATATAGAAATCAACGAAAGTTGCATGCGTAAACGAACATATTCAATATATAGGAATGTTTCAATTTGATCTACAAGTGTAAAAATAACCGACAGAGTTGGAAGACTAGATTGCAGATTAAGAGATGTCTAGATAATTAAAGTCATGAATCCTAATTGAAAGCAAAAACTAAATATCCATAGAAGACTTAGTATACTGTGCAGTACTGTAACAATGGCATTATCACCTACGCCAATTTCTGTATGCTGCACTACACAGGCAACAATTTTGTAATTTCCAAAGTGCAATGCTTGATCATGCCAGGCAAAAGATTCGGTTATTTAACGTACACGGGCATCGTCGAGGGGAAGTGAACAAGGTAAAATATGTAAATAGTTATTGACAGTTTCAAAGGCTTCATACTATTGGAGAGACTACTGAAATAGTAGACAGGTTTAGTGGTGAGCAAAACGAACCCCAATTGCCCCATTTTGTAGAATTGGAGACACTCTCTGGGCTGCCTTAGTTATTGCCTTGCTTCTTATCAGGGAGAGGTTGAAGACAATTCTTCTTCTTCTTCTTCTCCTTCTACTGCAGGGGTTCGCCTCGATATTGCTTACGGTGAGTGCGGTCACGCAGGGTTTTGGCAAGAAGTCGCCGGAAGTCCACTGTGCTGCTTCTCAGGTATTATGTTGTTCCGTTGGTGGTGAAGATGGGTCCTTCGTAGATGATGATGATATTGCATATAGAATCGGCGAAGATTGACCCAACTGACCAAAATTATAAGATTTAACCGAAATTGAGTGTTATCTATCATGTATTTTATTCCATATCTGCACCTAGTTATGATTCATTTTAATTGCTTTGCACGGTGCCCGACCTTAAAAAGCTGTTTCAACACTTGACTGAACTTCTGGTTGAATATGCATACCCAGTACTTCCTCTCAACTTCAAAATCCTCGAGCCTAGGCCAACTCACTGCTAACTAACCAAAATATATGGTATCACTGCCTCGACTATTTGCAAAGGAAGAGGAGAAAGTGGTCTTGAGAATTCTCGTCATTCATCAGTGACGTTCTAGAATACATGGGGTTTGTGATGGACTAGGCCACTAACTTCAAGAAATAAAGGAGCCAATTGTGGGCTTGTATCATACAATTCTGACAATTGCAAGTCTCACTTCCCATAGTCACATGACTCTGTATGGCTCGTGCCCATTTTAAATTATGTCCCCTTCAACTAATTGACCCAGATAAAACCAGATGGTGTATCTTGGTACATATTCATGAACATGCCACTTCATTTTTTTTTCGTAGCTTGTTTCAATCTAATTTATATGCTAATTATTACTTGAGAATTGAAATTTATTTGCACGATTGGGAAATTAGAGTGCTTGTGCTTGCTCTAATCTCCGCCCTTTGTCTCTTCTTCTCCCTCTCTCCTTCAACGTCCAACCTCACGCCAAACAACTTTGGCCTCTCATCATCCTCCTCTTCTGTCTCCAAATGTGCATATTTGGCTGCCAGGTCAAGTAGTTCCTTGCACTTCCTTCTCATGCTGGCAAGCTCCGTGCTCAGGACCCCATTCTCTTTCTTGAGGCGCTTATTCTCTTCCACAAGGGTACCATATTCGGATGATGATGAAGTTGATGACGATCTTTGATCTTCATCAGACTCCAATTTTGTGGCTTGGCTAATCGGTGCTGCATTGACGTGTTGTTGCTTATTGTTAGACCACGCTTTTCTTCGACGAATGTAGGACAGCTTCTCTCTTTCTCCCTTTCGGAACAGGTCGTTGCAAAACTCCCACCGGCTCGTGGCAACCTTGCGGAAACCCTGCATCGATAGTTTCATAATCATCAATTCACCATGATACAGACATGTCATGAATGACATTATAACAAGAGAAAGGAAATAAATAAAAGGCTTATAATATGAAGAAGAAACTGTATATTTACTTCTTTAAGTACTTCACCATTTATTTTTTCATTTTTGCCCATTCATGCCTGCTTTGATGCCCATTACTGAGACTAAGACCCTAATAACTCACTCTACTGTCATGTTGGTGTTGGTGGTGGCATTATTTTTCTTTTTCCTCTACTGTATTCTTAATTAGTATTTCAGCATAATTTGTGGAGTTTATTACTTATTTTTATCGTGAATATAACTTACTTATAATTTTAAATTAAACAAATTTATTACATTATTTTTTAAATAAAATTTATTTATTATATAATATAAAATTATAAATAAATTATATTTAAAAAATTAAAATAAAAATATCCTTAATTTAAATATCTTATACTAAAGTTTAAGTGTTCTTCCATTTTTTATTAAAAAAGGGGGGTTAGACACTAAAATGAACAGAAATTAAATTTAATTATTTATTTTGATTATAATTTTTACATTTTTTAATATAATACAGTAGAGGGTCATGATTGATCTCTCCCCACTTTGTGTTGAATAACTTTTTTGAAAGCTTTAATTCCAAATCTGCCGGCTTTACTTTTGCCTTTTTGTCATCGTTTGCAGCCGTATCTGTCTCTTTCTAATTAATTACGTCGGGAATAAAGGCCGTGTATGACCGAAACTTACCCCATCGAAACGACCAATATAATAATAATAATAATAATAATAATAACAATAATAATAATAAACTAAAATTACAATTTTTACCCTCTACCTTCATTTCATCTCTTTCCTCCTCCTTCTATTTCTCGATCGACCTTCCATTTGATTTTCCATCAAAGTAAATCCCATTTCTCCAACACACACCCAAAAAAAAAAAAGGACTTTTAATTGTTATTTCTTATTTAGATTTAAAAGGCCGGCAACCTCGTACATACATGCTCAAAGTCTAGGCCCGTTCCATGATTTTATCTGTGGAATCAGCCCAAAAACAGACTTTCAAATTATCTTCTGTTTCCCATTTCCTGGTTTCCTTCAATTTATCTCAACTGAAATGATATAATGAACAAGTGCATAGGGATGAATTTTCTTTTTCCTAAATAATATTGATTAGTTAAAAGAACGATGATGATTAATTATAGGACCCTTTAACCAATATTCTGTATGATTCAACCACCTTAAGGAATCAAATTTTGAATTAATAACTAACTCAACTTTCATCAAAGCAATCTAAAGCTGATATATATACTAGAAAAAAAAATAATTCATGAATCAAAATGTAATAAAATAAAAGGGTTACTGTAGCTGAACATACATAGGTGTTGAGTTGCCGGATAAAGCTAGAGAAGTTGCTGTGCTTGAAGAGTGTTGGGAGGAGATCACGAGCAAACTCCGCCGGCTGCCACACCACAAACCCGTTCCCATCCCGGTTCCACGATATCACATCGTCGGTCGCCGGATCTTGCACGAGCATGTAGGTTTTCAATAAGAAGGGTGGTGGACTTGATTTTCGTACATATTCCAATAAACCCTTGTCGTCATTCCCCAAAGGATCCATGAACGTTTTGAGGAAAAAAAAAATTAAAAGAATTAAAAAATTTTAAAAAAAAGGTAGACAGAGAGAGAGAGAGAGGGAAATTAAAGAGAGAGAGAGATGAATTGGAGCTAGAGGATCAATTATACGTGACAAAAGAGAAGAAGGGCAGCTAAAAACTCCCAACCCCAACAATAGAAACCCAACACGACTCCGAGATTCATGAGAAATGCAAGAGCTTTTTCCTTCTTTCCTTCTCCCTCTCCCTTCCCTCTGCGTTTTAGTGACCAAGGAGTTAAAGAAATGGTTGAGACTTATATATCTGAATAATCGGGTAAAACATGTCATGCATTTTATAATATAATAATGCCATTTTCTAATTAAAAATTTCTAAAATGTGACTCGTGTTAAGGTAATTAGAAGAAAGAAAATATTAAGTAGGACCAAGTTAAAAAAAAAAAAAAAAGAAGTGAGATATGATTAAAAATATTTAAATGAATTCAAGTGAAATCTAGTAAAATTTGAAGTGTTTTACTCGAACAAAAAAAAAAAAAAAAAAGGGAGGAATAAATATAGCAAGAGCAAATATCACCTTTTAATTTAGCATATATACAGGTATATATATATATGCCAATTTGCATGTTATTATCAATACTGTCCAGTTAGCACAGGCATGCTTCTTGCTTAAGATCCTTCTCTAAGAATGGCATCTTCTAGCTCGTCCCCCTTGCTCCGTGGCTTGAAAGGTTGAGATCAACGAATGGGGTCTTCAATTGACTGGTCAATGAAGAACAAGTCCAGTGTCAAGTTCTCTCCTATACTATTGCGGATTGAGGAACTACCTGTACAGAGATGGCATTAACTTGACCAATCGGATACTCTCTAATGATCAACTGATTATAATTAAGGTTGTCTTGATTTGTTGAAGCCAATTTGGGCTTGTAACTGAAGATTAAGGTTACGGATTCCAGAAATCAAATTATGCTGAGCTATTTTTTTATGTTTTCTGAAATGTTTGGATATAGGATATCTTCAAAAAATAAAAAAATAAAACAAAAACCGTTTCAGTACACCTAACTTTTACAGTGTGGGGTATGTATTCTCCGGATCAAGGTTTGAAATTTGAGATTGGGAGAAAGCTATGTTGTTGACCTGAGAATGTTCTGCTTAATTAATTAGAATGCTCCGCAGATACGAGAGATTAGCAAGATCAAGAAGTCATGGGAGAGATCAGAAAATTATTGGCCAGAGCAAATGAATAACATCGGTCTGCTGATAAAGGGTTGGAGAATAGAGGGAAAGGTTAGTGGGGGATTGAAATGAGATCACTGCATGCATGGCAACTTAATTTTTTTACCCCCAACAATAGTTCCGTTATCTCATTTGGTGCCGCTAACTTTTCCCAATTCTTTAATCTGCATGTAACGTGCCAAACTCCTCTTTCCACAATTTCTCTAACAAGCGGTGTGATCTTTAGTTACCTTCCCCACCTATCATGGCTCATCATCGCATGTAAATATGCACCAAAAATTCAAGGGGACAACCGACCTTTACGACTTTTATCGTGTGCTATTTTGTTTATCTCCAAAAATTTCCTACTCGTGGAGGCCAGTCTCACTTGCGCGTCTAGGTCCATCTCCACTTGTTAGCTGCTTTTGACAAATCATCCTCTCCAGTGATTTGATTAATACTATTCTCAAATTTTGTAATACACGCCTCGACCCATTATTGTTGTAGCCAATAGGTCAATGATTCTACCGTCTGCGTCCATTTGATATCACTCATTTTCCCAACTTTTGAATCTCATTGTCATAAGCTTGACTAATGATAAAATCTATTTCTTCCTCAAAAATACTATTAAATTGTCAAGCAAAGAAAGTCTTTGACGAGAAAGATTTTAGTTTGCCATGACCCCACAACCAAAAATGTTCCAATCAAATGTTACTCATGCAAGACTAAATACCATTTATATTGTATAAATTTGTACTGTGTATATATATGTATATATTCTTTGTTCAATATTTGCAAAAATATTTTCTTGTCGAAACAAAATGTTAGGGTGTATATCCCCGCGCTACCAAGCGTTGACAAAAGAAGAAAGGAAAACTCAGGGGACCCTTGGGACACATTGGAAGGTTCCGCTTTTGGTTGGGCGGCTGAGCTTTCTTGACTTCCTTTAAAAGATCCCTTTTAATCTTGTTTCGTTCTTGTTTTTTTTTTTTTATAAATTTCATTGTTGAAAGAATTTCAACATCTTAAAATTCCGTTTCCATGTGCGTCCTAGTTTTTGTCATTAAGTGAAAATTTTGCTGTGTGAAATGTGAATGTGAATTCTACTGTAAATTGCTGCCATGATCGTGTGAAATTCAAGCTCCACAAATACACTGTGAACCATGGCCAAAATCTTAGGTTGGACCCCTTTTCTACCCCTATTTTTGTTTTCTTCTTTGCATTTCAAAAGAACATCCGTCTTTTGTCAACTGTATTATGGGTCTCTCTTTTTCACTCTCGAAAGATGACAGAAAGTGTTTTATTTATTTATTTATTTTTTCTTGTGGGATCAGCACATAAAGTCCTAATAGCTTGATTTTTCTTCATATCTCATTTTTTTACATTTATCAGAATTCTCCCTGAGAAAGTGAAACAGAAAAGCTTGTTCCGAATATAAATCAATTATGGAGGATAGACACTCTCAGTGGCAAGAAGCTGTTTGTGGTCGGCAAGATAGAGACGTTTTTAGGTGGATTTTGCCCAAGTTAGTTGACCGTGGAGAAAATTTGAGAAGGGAAGGAACTTCAAATTGGCAAGCGCTACTGGCGAGGGTGACTGACTCTACTGACTTAGAGTACGTTAGGTATGTTTATTAAGTAATATAGGATAGGACATTGTAGCATATTATAACATAAAATAGATTAGATTATTATTTTATATTTCATTTAAATCAAACTTAATAAAATATAATAGTTGGATAACACAATATACTAAAATTTTTTTTATAGCATAAGTAACTTTTTATTATTATTATTTTAATTTTTTTAAAATAAAAAATAATAAAAATTAAGTATTAAAATCATCTTAATTTAAATGTTAATAATTTTAAAATTATAATTAATTATATAAAATATTTATTAAATTAATTTTTTAAAAACTTTTTATCTAATTATATAAACTAAATAATAAAGATACAATCATATATTTCAATTGATAAAAAAAAATTATAATAATATCCTCTTAATGATATTTTTGTACTTTTTTTTACTCATTTTTTTTACTTATTTATTTATTTATTTATTTTTATATTTTAATCTCTTTTCTCATCTCCCTCTTTTATCTCTTTATCTCTTTTTTTTTTATATTTTTATCTTTTTATTTTTTTTTCTTTTATTTCTTTTTCTTTTATCTATTCTTCCTCTCTTTGTATTTATTCCTCTCATTTTTTCATTCGTTTTTGTCTCTTTTTTTTTTTAAATTTATATTTCTTTAATTTTTATCTCCCTTTATCTTTTTCATCTCTCCTTTTTATCTTTATTTTTTTATTTTATCTATCTATATTTCTTCATGTCTTTTTTTCTCTCTTTATTAAATTTTTATTTCATTATTTTTATCTTTTACTTTTTCTTTTATTTCTCTCACTCTCTTTAATCTATCTTTCCTTTCTTTTCCATCTCTTTATCTCTCTTTTTCTTTCTTTTTCTCTATTCCATCTTCATTTTTTCTACCTCTTTCTTTTTAATTTCTTTTCCCTTCTTGATTAATCATTTATTCTTTATCTATATATTTATTTTTTAATTTTATCTCTATCTTCAATCTCTTTGTCTCTTTCTATCTCTCTCTCTCTCTCTCTCTATTTTTTAGTTGATTTATCTTTTTTTTTACATCTTCTTATATCTTTCATTTTTGTCTATCTTTTATCTTTTTTTTTCTTTTTATTTTTCTCTTCTCTTTCTCATTCTTTTCCTTTTTTTTTTTTTTCTATTTCTCCTTATGCCTTTTGCTTTTAAAGAGAGATATATATATAGAAAGAAATAAAATTAAGATAAAATAAAAAAATAAAATAGAAAAAGTTGAAAAAAAAGAAAAGAAAGAGAGATACAAAGATAATTAAAAGCTCATTTAATAATATTATAAGATAAAAGTGTTGTAAAGAAAAAATATTTTCAACAAAATACTAAGAAAAAAGTGCTATGATTGAAAATTTTAATAATAGTAAAAAATACAAAAATTTTTTTTAATAAAATTATAAATATTTGATAAAAATATTATTAAAATAATTGTCAGTATATAAATTAATCATAAAAATTATAATAAAAAATTTATTTTATTTTAAAAAATATAACTAATATTTTAATATTTAAAATTATATATTTGATATTAAATATGTTATTAATAATTTATAATTTTTATTTTATTTGTTTGAATAAAAATAAAAAATATTATTTAAATTAACTATATTTAAAGTAATTTAAAAAAAAATAATTATTTTTAAATAAAAAAATAAATATTATAATTATTAAATATTAAAAATATATACTAATTTATATTAAAAAAAATAAATCAAATAAAAGACATACAATTATATTTTTTCAAAAAATTGTAAATTATGATATCTTAAAAAAAAAGATATAATTATAATTTTTAAAAATATATTATTATTATTTTTCAAAACTTAAGTTATAAATAAGTTAAAATAAAAAAATTTAATTTTAAGAGTTATAATAAAATAAATTTTTAATTTTATTTTAATTCAAAAATATTTTATTTATTATGAAATATATTAACAAATAACACTTAAATTTAACTTATAATATGAAATAATTTAACTTATAAAAATATATGAAATAGTATCAATTATAAATATAAAATAATAATTTAATATTTATTATTTAAATAATTTATTAAAAAATAGATATAATAAATAATATTAATTCATCTTATATAATCTGGTCGTGTCTTACTAATCCAACAACCCCTAAATATATTTGTGCTTAGTTGGAGAAATTCTCATCCTGGCAATATTATTTATTAGTGAAAATCAATCAAATTCGGTGACCATGAAATTCATTATTATCTAAAACTAAAGAAATCGCACACTTTGACGGTTTTACCATACACAAAATGCGATTTAGATCACTTTGAATGGAAGTAATTACCATCACAAATTTCTTATACGACTTGGTGTATCCTGTCTCCCTATCAATAAAAGCAACTTCTGATTTATCAAGATAAGACAAACATGCATTTTAAGTAATTTCTTAATAGTTACCCAATCTCCATGGTATTTATCAGGCACCTGTAGAGTTACTAGCTAAAGTGGAGAAAAATTGTCGATGATCGCCTTGGGTTCGAACATACGGAATCCAGCTTTCATTTGCCGAAACTCGTTGAGACAATACACGACAAAAGTAAGACAGACGGGTTACTCAGCTGTCCGAGAATTGGACGCATACAATTGGGGGTTTAAACAACATTGTCTCCCGAGCATTTACCACATTTATGAAAATTTATTTTTCAACTCGAAGGATTTGTTGAGTTAATCGACATAAAAGTGACCCTTATTTAACGTATGACTCAAATAATGGATGACTTAACGTGATGGTCTGTTAAGTATAACGGTGGTTTTGGGTTAATGGGTTTGAAATCTCTCCGCTCTCCCTTCTGACAGATAACCGTTACAGATAGGGAGAATCTCCCTATTTTCAGGGCAACGGTTGCTGAAAAATGGATGAATATATATATATTCATTATGGACATTTTCTGGGCTCTCTCAACCATCAGAGAAAAGCGTAAAGAACAGAAAGGGAAGAGTAGGAGAAAAGGTAGGAGGAGAAAAGGTAGGAGGAGAGAAGATAGGAGAAAAAGAAAGAAAAGCGTATAGGGTAGAAAAGAGAAGTTTTCTCATCTCTACTACCGGATATCAGAATAATGGAGAACGGTATGTTATTCTGATTTCCTATTCCTTTTGGTTTTGTTACAGTTTTATTGCTAGTGTTCGTATCAAGATAACGATCCTGCATGATAGAGACAAGAAAAGTCTAACAATATGGTATCAGAGTCAGGTTAACGAATACTGCAATTTATTTTAATTTTAGTTATTTGCGCCGAATTATTTTTTGTTTTGTTTTCTGACAAACGGAAAAACGTATGTTCAATGTATTTTCCATATATTATTGTTTGCTGTACTTAACGGATGCTGACGGCCGGCGTTGAAAGGGGAAACGTCGGCCATGTAAATTTGCACTGCTGAAACCGCTGGTGTCAAAACAAAAAAAAAAAAAAGGGAGCCGACCACGAGGACTGTACACCGCCGGAACCCGAACGGTTCTGGGTATGGCGGATCGGCTCCGATGAAGGCTGTGTCTCCGTTGTCAGTGGGAGACCCGAATCGGTCCGGTCTGGTGGGCATGACGGAACAGTCTCCCTGTGAGGCTGATGCTCTGGGTCGGGCGTGGGTCTGGTGGATGGCTGCCGTCGGAGATCCGACCCGAACAGGTTGGTTCACCCACGTTCGCCTGGTCAGAGGCGACGTCCGGGAAGAGCCGACGCACCGGGGTTGGCTGCCGACGGCGACTCCCTCAAATGAAAGCCGCCGGACGTCGTCGGGAAGAGCCAACGGCGATGGCAGAATGGGGCCAGCTTCCGGGCATGCCCGTGGTCCCTGGTCGGAGGCGGGTCTCCGTCGTTCATCAGAGAACCCGATCGGAGGCAACACGCGGGCCGCCCGTGGTCCCTGGTCGGAGGCGGGTCTCCGTCGTTCGTCAGAGACCCTGATCGGAGGCAGCACGCGGGCCGCCCGTGGTCCCTGGTCGGAGGCGGGTCTCCGTCGTTCGTCAGAGACCCCGATCGGAGGCAGCACGCGGGCCGTGCGTGGTCCCTGGTCGGAGGCGGGTCTCCGTCGTTCGTCAGAGACCCTGATTGGAGGCAGCACGCAGGCAGCGCCTGCGGTAGGCGGTGTTGCCACCGTCAGTCTCCGATCGGAGGCAACACGCAGGCAGCGCCTGCAGCAGGTGGTGTTGCCACCGTCGGTCTCCGATCGGAGGCAGCACGCGGGCCGTGCGTGGTCTCTGGTCAGAGGCAGCCTGCAGCAGGTGGTGTTGCCACCGTCGGCTCCGATCGGAGGCAACACGCAGGCAGCGCCTGCAGCAGGTGATGTTGCCACCGTCGGCTCCGATCGGAGGCAACACGCAGGCAGCGCCTGCAGCAGGTGGTGTTGCCACCGTCGGTTTCTGGTCGGAGGCAGCACGCGGGCTGTGCCGGCAGAGAGAAAAAAAAAAAAAAAAAAAGAAGGTTTATTAAAGTCACGTCAACGTAAATCAAATATTGAAAGCCTGTTGGTCGCCAAAGTGACCAGGCCTGAAAGGATTTGAATTGTTGATCGTGAATTTTCAATTGTTCATTTTTTATGCTAATATTATATATATGAACAATTGTGGTTATTAATTATACGGCTAGGAGATCATCCAAAGATGGATCATTGCCTATAATTAATGACACTGAAAGGGGATTGACTGATATACTGAGCAAACATGATTGCATATCCAAAGATAACATTCATGTTAACTCTAATATTATTGATTAACCTATTAAAGTATATTCAAATTAGCATTATTATTGATTGCAGTTATGTGTTTGAGGATCACCCAAAGGTGAACTTAAATATATAGTCAAAGTTTATAATGCATGTGTCTGAATCCATTAGAGTTTACTCAAAGCATTAACATGTAAATTTGGATTATGTTTGCAGCTTCTAATAACGTTTTCACCTTGGGCAATGCAATGATCAAATTCAATGGGCTGAACTATGCAGAATGGTCTGAGCATATTCAGTTTCATTTAGGTGTTTTGGGCTTAGACTTAGCAGTCATTTCGGAAGAAAAGCCTGCAGCCATAACTGGGACCAGTACAGAATCTGATAAGTCTTTTCATGAGACTTGGGTACGGTCCAATAGGCTGAGTTTGAATTTGATGCGAATGACAATGGCTGAAAATGTCAAGCCCTCAATGCCCAAGACGGAAAATGCAAGGGAATTTATGATGAGAATCAAGGAATACTCTCAATCAGACATAGCTGATAAATCCATTGTAGGAACCCTGATGAGTGAGCTGACGACCAAGAAATTTGATTGGTCACGGCCTATTCATGATCATGTGACCAGCATGGCTAATCTAGCAGCAAAGTTGAGAACAATGGGTATGGATGTGAGTGAATCCTTTTTGGTTCAATTCATCATCAACTCACTGCCTCCTGAATTTGGCCAGTTCCAAGTGAACTATAACACTATTAAAGAGAAATGGAACTTTCAGGAAATTAAGGCTATGTTAGTTCAGGAGGAAGGGAGATTAAAGAAGATGAAGGATCACTCCATTCATCTCACTGTTCGTAATGATGCTAGTGGTAGCAAGTCTAAACCACATCACAGAAATAAGAAGAAGGACAAAGCCTCCATAAAAGTCACTGGAGGTCAGATCCAAAAGGATCAGAAGTGCTTCTTCTGCAAAAGGATGGGTCACTTCAAGAAGGATTGCCCAAAAAGAAAGGCTTGGTTCGAAAAGAAAGGTATGTACTGTATATCAGTATGTTTTGAATCAAATATAATTGAAGTGCCCAATAATACTTGGTGGTTAGACTCTGGAGTTACTATTCATGTGTCACATATTATGCAGGGATTCCTTTCAATCCAGCCCATAACAGGAACTGAGAAGTTCCTCTATATGGGAAACAGAATGAAGGCACGAATAGAAGGAATTGGGACGTACAGATTGATCTTGGACACCAAGTGTCATCTGGATCTAGAAAAGTGTCTCTATGTTCCTGAATGTGCTAGAAATTTGGTTTCTGTTGCAAAGTTGGATGAAGTGGGATTTAATCTTAAGATTGGAAATGGTGCATTTTCATTGTATAGACATTCGTACTATTATGGATCTGGTACTTTGATTGATGATTTGTACCGCTTTAATCTTGACGCTATGTATGCTGATTCTCTATTTCTTGTTGAGCATGGTATTGGTAACAAACGTAATGTGCATGATGATTGTTCTGCTTTCTTATGGCATCAAAGATTGGGTCATATATCCAAAGAAAGGATATTGAGGTTGGTGAAAAGTGACATCCTGCCTCAATTGGATTTTACTGATTGGGATGTGTGTGTTGATTGTATAAAAGGGAAACAAACAAGACACACATCGAAGTACCCAGCCATGAGAAGTAATGCGCCTTTAGAATTGATACACACCGATATTTGTGGCCCCTTTGACATTCCTACATGGGGTGGTGAAAAATATTTCATCACATTCATAGATGACTACTCACGGTATTGTTACTTATATCTACTGCATGAAAAGTCCTGGTCAGTAAATACCCTGGAGGTGTTTATTGATGAAGTGGAAAGGCAGTTAGATAGAAAAGTAAAAGTGATTAAGTCAGACAGGGGTGGTGAATATTATGGAAAATTCAATGAAAGTGGACAATGTCCTGGTCCATTTGCAAAATTTCTTGAAAGTCGAGGCATATGTGCACAGTACACAATGCCTGGTACACCACAACAAAATGGTGTAGCCGAAAGGCGGAATCGCACACTTATGGATATGGTTAGGAGCATGTTGAGTAACAGTACTGTACCTTTATCCTTGTGGATGCATGCATTAAGAACTGCTGCATATCTGCTGAACAGGGTTCCCAGTAAGGCTGTCCCTAAGACTCCTTACGAGTTATGGACAGGCAGGAAACCCAGTTTGAGACACCTCCATGTTTGGGGTTGTTCAGCAGAAGTAAGGATATATAATCCACATGAAGGAAAGCTTGATGCAAGGACCATTAGTGGTCACTTCATTGGCTATCTTGAAAAGTCTAAAGGATATAGGTTCTATTGCTCTAACCATAGCACAAGAATAGTTGAGTCTGGTAATGCTCGATTCATTGAAAATGGCCGGTTCAGTGGGAGTGGGGAGCCACGAAAGGTGGATATTAGAGAATTACAAAATGAAAAATTCACAGTGAGTACTCCTACTCAAGGTGGTATCCCCACACCCAGTGTTTCTACTCAAATTGTTGTTCCTTTTGTTGCATCACAGTCACGTGACATGCAAGGGCAACAAATTGATACTCAAAACACGCAAAGTGAATGCATAAGAGATGAACCAAGTGACAATGTGCAATGTACAAATGAACAAGTGATACCACAAGAAATGGCATTACGGAGGTCTACGAGACAGAAAAGGCCAGCTGTATCTAATGATTATGTGGTTTACTCACTTGAGCATGAGTCGGAATTGAGCATTGATAAAGATCCAGTCTCATTTCAACAAGCCATGGAATGTAATGATTCTGAAAAGTGGCTCAATGCCATGAAGGAAGAGATGAAATCGATGGATGTAAACCAAGTCTGGGAACTAGTAGAGTTACCTAAAGGATCAAAACGAGTTGGCTGTAAGTGGGTCTTCAAGACCAAGCGAAACTCGAAAAGTAATATCGAAAGGTATAAAGCCAGACTGGTTGCCAAAGGTTTCACTCAAAGGGATGGTATTGACTATAAGGAGACTTTCTCTCCAGTCTCTAAGAAAGACTCATTGAGAATTATTATGGCTTTGGTAGCTCATAATGATCTAGAGCTTCACCAAATGGATGTAAAGACCGCCTTTTTGAATGGTGACTTAGAAGAGGAAGTATGTATGGACCAACCTGAAGGTTTCACCACCACCGGGCAGGAAAATTTGGTGTGTAAATTAAAGAAATCGATATACGGACTGAAACAGGCTTCCCGACAATGGTATCTTAAGTTCAATGATACCATTACGTCATACGGCTTTGTAGAGAACACCGTTGATCGGTGTATCTATATGAAGATTAGTGGGAGCAAGTTCATTATATTAGTTCTATATGTTGATGACATTCTTTTGGCCGCTAATGACATGGGTTTGTTACATGATGTTAAGAAATTTCTCTCTGAAACTTTTGAAATGAAAGATATGAATGAGGCATCTTATGTGATTGGAATAGAGATATTCCGTGATAGATCACAAGGATTGTTGGGATTGTCTCAGAAAGGGTATATCAATAAAGTATTAGAGAGATTTAGAATAGAAAATTGCTCTACAGGAATAGTTCCAATTCAGAAAGGGGACAAGTTCAGTGAACTGCAATGTCCAAAGAATGATTTGGAACGGAAAGTAATGGAATCAATTCCCTATGCCTCACTGGTTGGAAGCCTGATGTATGCGCAAACATGCACTCGGCCAGACATTAGTTTCGCTGTTGGAATGTTAGGCCGATATCAAAGCAATCCTGGAATAGATCATTGGAAAGCCGGAAAGAAAGTGCTTAGGTACTTGCAAGGCACCAAAGATTATATGCTTACTTATAAAAGATCAAGTCATCTTGAAATAGTAGGCTACTCGGATTCAGATTATGCTGGATGTGTAGACTCGAGGAAATCTACATTTGGTTACTTGTTCCTCCTAGCTGGAGGAGCAGTTTCCTGGAAAAGTGGGAAGCAGTCTGTCATTGCTACTTCCACTATGGAGGCTGAATTTATAGCATACTTTGAGGCTACTATTCATGCATTATGGTTGCGGAATTTTATCTCAAGGCTCAGTTTGGTCGACAGTATAGAAAAGCCGTTGAGAATTTACTGTGATAATTCCGCAGCTGTTTTCTTCTCTAAGAATGATAGGTATTCTAAAGGTGCGAAACATATGGATTTGAAATACCTATCTGTTAAAGAAGAAGTGCAAAATCACAGAGTGTCTATTGAGCACATTGGCACTGAGTTGATGATAGCGGACCCGTTAACTAAAGGTTTGCCACCGAAAACATTCACTGGACATGTTGATCGGATGGGCATATTGGACAGGTCCTCATTCTCTTGAAAGTCAATATTTTGTACTGCTCATATCATTGAGACACTCTTGAATTCAATTAAGGTCGTGATTTTGCTTGTGCTTTGTTGTCTCTATTTAGTTGTATACAGTTATAGTTTGTGAGATAACTAATGGCATATATGGACATGACAATTTAAAGTTTTAATGTTTCTCAGTAAGGTTATTTTGAATTATCATAATTATGTGATACATGGAAGGAATCATGTCACTGAAAGATATGTGACCGCCATGATCCAATCGTTTTAATTCAATCAAGTATTGTGATTTGATAATCTTTAAGGATTGTGCACACTTGTTTGTTGTTGATTCATCAAATCATAACAAGGGTCAAGTGGGAGATTGTTGAGTTAATCGACATAAAAGTGGCCCTTATTTAACGTATGACCCAAATAATGGATGGCTTAACGTGATGGTCTGTTAAGCATAACGGTGGTTTTGGGTTAATGGGTTTGAAATCCCTCCGCTCTCCCTTCTGACAGATAACCGTTATAGATAGGGAGAATCTCCCTATTTTTAGGGCAATGGCTGCTGGAAAATGGATGAATATATATATATTCATTATAGACATTTTCTGGGCTCTCTCAACCATCAGAGAAAAGCGTAAAGAACAGAAAGGGAAGAGTAGGAGAAAAGGTAGGAGGAGAGAAGATAGGAGAAAAAGAAAGGAAAGCGTACAGGGCAGAAAAGAGAAGTTTTCTCATCTCTACTATCGCATATCAGAATAATGGAGAACGGTATGTTATTCTGATTTTCTATTCCTTTTGATTTTGTTACAGTTTTATTACTAGTATTCGTATCAAGATAACGATCCTGCATGATAAAGACAAGAAAAGTCTAACAGGATTCCCCTAGTCAGCAATCCAATGAGTGTGCTCATTGTCTTATAAACCAGATTTTTATTAACAAAAACAAATGAAGGGTAGACATATTTGTAATTATTTTTTCAAATTTATAATTCAGATCAAAGGTATTCGATTGATGTTATGATTCAATATATTTCACAACGAGAGCCTCCCAATTGAATATGATTGTTCTGAATAAAATTTTTAATGTATGAAATTTAAAACAAGCATTACATCAATTATATTTTTCTTTAATTTTTTTTTTTTAAAAATTGATGAAAGCTATTAAGGATAGTATTTGAGTACAGACCAATGTGTATTAAAACATTCCAAATTGTTGCCAAACTAAGACGATTATAAATCAAAATTTAAATCTTTAGAACAAACCCACAAGGGTATAATTTTATTTTTTTTTTGTAAATCACGTAATTTGAGTATAAATGACTTGTCTTTGACTTAATTGGCACAATGGACCAATGTAGAAAAATTAGTTTATGATACCACTTAACTATAATGAAAAAGGATTTATATTTCAAGTATATCTAACAAATTTGCACAACTTTGGATGTGGCCTAACTGACAATCCTATAAAATCAAGTGTCGGAAAAAAAATTTTTTTATTAAAAAAAAAAACAAGTAAAAGGCTGCCTTCCATATGAAATAGTTATTATCTAAAGATGGCCCATACTAAGCAGGGATAAAGCCCAAGAGACAAAATCGATTTTGTCGCTTTTTGAACAGCGACAACAAATATTAGCGTGCAGACGGCTTGTAACTTAATTGAATTGTATGGTCTGAATCCCAGATAATGGCCGCCAGCGCCAAGATAACAACGGGAACCAACTGGTCTGCCATGACCGCCGGCACCGCCGCCGCTGCCCCCACCGCAACCACTCTGTTTCTCCCTCCCAAGTCTCTACTCTTCTTGAGAAACTGTACTCTCCCGGCTTTCCGACGCTCTCTCTGTTTCAGCCCGCCCTCTCAGTCCCTCTCTCGCGCTTCCCAAGTCAAGGCTTCCTCCACAGCCGCCGACTCGCCGGCCCCACAAGGTATCTCTCGACTCTCTGGACTTATAATCTGTATCCGTATCTTTGCGTGCATGTGTGTGAACTGGTTGTAAAGAAAGTGGGTCTTAAAGCAGGCAATATTATCAGTGGTGCTCATTTATCGCATATAACTAAAAATGTTATTTGCAGCGCTCACTTTGCTGGGTGTGCTCCTGAACAAGCATTATCTCGTTTAATATTGATAACCCAAGATTTTGGTAACCTTTTTGAGTTTGCCTTGAAGCTTGGGTTTGGCTAGACCTGGCTTTTGCTATGAAAGAACCATACTTGAACGTTATGCTGAAGTACTAGAATTTGACTTGATTATATCGTGAATGTCGTACTGGGTATTTCTTGGGGTTTGTTTGTTAGCCATGGCATTATGGTTATAGGTTAGGCATAATTCTAAGGATTGAAGCCGTGGTGTGGAATGATGATTGGGAGGTCTTAATTGAGCTTGTTTTGTCTCACTCTCGCAATGCTGATAACTGTCAAAATAGCACTATGTATATGGAGTAAGTATGAAGGATAATTTCAGTTTTGTTCTTCTTTTGCAGCCAAAGGTGTTGAAAACTTGGTAATCATAGGTTCAGGTCCGGCTGGATATACAGCAGCAATATATGCTGCCCGTGCCAATTTGAAGCCGATTGTGTTTGAGGGGTATCAAGTAGGTGGTGTGCCTGGTGGACAGCTGATGACTACTACTGAAGTGGAAAATTTTCCTGGGTTCCCAGATGGAATAACTGGTCCAGATTTGATGGATAGGTAGTGAAGATAAGGGAATAACTTCTCTTTTTTTCTCCTTTTGCTTATTGGATAATTCTTTCTCTCTCTCACTCTTTTTTTTTTTTTTTTTTCTGATTTCTTTTCTAATGTATGAGTGTCATATGTTGACCTATAAGCAACTGTTTCAATTGTAAAATTAAACCCCTTGACTTTGTGTACCGACCAGGATGCGCCGGCAAGCTGAACGCTGGGGAGCAGAGCTTTTCCAAGAAGATGTAGAATCCATTGATGTTAAAAGCAGTCCCTTCACTGTAAAAAGTAGTGAACGTAAGGTGATAAATTGTTTTATGACATGCCATTTTACATATATGTTGAAGTGGTGGCTTTGACATTTGTTGGAATACTTTAACACTAATAGTTTAACCCAAAGTCTTGATTTGAAACCTTTTTTCTGGTTTCAAGTTTCATTCCAATTGCTAATTTTGGGTAATAATAGTATACCCCTAAAAAAAAAAAAGACAGTTATGATTTGTTTCTTATGTTCTTATGGTATGACTTATGTGATTTACTTTTATGATGTATGTTAGAATCTTTTTCTTTGCATGATTGATGAAATTAGAAGATGAACCAAAAAGGGGCAAAAAAAATAAAGTTATACAGAAAGAGGAAAACACTTGACTAGTACCATTCAGGATGTAATTTTATGATGATCTGTCTGTTGATGAAAAACAAACAAAAATTTTTGTGCCTGAAAAGGAACAAAGACAGAACAATGCTCAGTTGTTCTCATGCAAACATTAATTTTCCGTAGAACTATTTGTTAATGAATTAAAACACCTGTCACTCATAAGCGATGGCTGCATCAAGTATGCATCTCTGTCATTTCTAGAAGCTCCCTTTTTTGTTTTTGTCTTTTAGATAATTTGCTGGCCAGAAAATTCCTTATTGCCAGGTCTCTGGACAGGGAATAACTAGTCCATGATTTTGATTTGAAGTTTCTTGTCGCTTGACTTGTTAGGTCAAGAGCCACAGCCTGATTTTAGCCACAGGAGCTACAGCAAAAAGGCTCCGGTTACCCCATGAAGATGAATTTTGGAGTAGGGGGATTAGTGCTTGTGCAATTTGTGATGGAGCATCACCCCTGTTTAAGGGGCAAGTTCTTGCTGTTGTTGGAGGAGGCGATACAGCAACAGAAGAAGCATTATACTTAACCAAATATGCTCGTCATGTTCATTTACTTGTACGTAAGGACCAACTCAGGGCGTCTAAAGCAATGCAAGACAGGTGAGTTTGATAGAAATATTTTATGGTGTTGTGATGAAATTGTTAGGGCACTCTTTTGATGAACAAGTTTGATTGTTCACTGTCAATCGCTTGCAATCGTACAAATGATCAATTCAATTTTATGTGGTCCCTATTTAATAAAAAAATTTTAGAAGCTTCTAAGATGTTCTTATTCTTAGCTACTCAACTCTCTGCCATCTTTGGCTCACTTTCGTTTTATTACATCTTCAGATGTTAATTTCTGTGCATTCCATTCTTTTTATGGATTTAATTGGATTAACTTTATGCATCTCTATGATCCAAGATGTTTTATTTACTCCAGATTCTTAATTAATCTTTTTTTTTTGTGCAAGGACTTTATAATTTTAGTATAAATTTTCTTTATAAGTTTCATTTCAATTAGGAAATATAAATTCTTTCCCTAAAACAGTAATTGTAATTGAATCAGGGAGAAAAAAAAAACTTGCAGTTATCATCTTCCTCAGTGGTACTTTAGGTATGGTGATTAGTGCGTTCATTGCTTAACTGTGACGATATTTTGTTTCATGGACATTTTACATTTCTTTATCTAATTCTTGCATTGAGACCCTGAATTATATACTAATGAACAATTGATATGTTGAGTTTTCAACTCCCTGAGTGTTTGTTTAACAGGTTGATTATCACGAATGTTTCAGAGTGCTCAACAATCCGAATCTCACGGTGCACTTCAATACGGAGACTGTGGATGTTGTTAGCAATACAAAAGGGCAGATGTCTGGTATTTTAACTAGAAAAGTTGATACTGGGGAGGAGTCCGTGCTTGATGCAAAGGGCTTGTTCTATGGTATCGGTCACTTGCCAAACAGTCAGCTGTTGGAAGGCCAAGTTGAACTTGATAGTGCAGGCTATGTTTTAATTAGGGATGGTGCTGCAAAAACATCTGTAGAAGGTGTATTTGCAGCTGGAGATGTACAGGTAAGTCTGAAAAATGTTTTTAGTGTTGTTGTTTTTGTTATTGTACTGGTTTTAATATTTTATTTTTGCTTTCTGGCTTGATGGTTGCTTAATAAACAATATTTCCAATGCATAAGGCTCTCAACACTGTGAGGTCTAAGGAAGAGTCATTTGTGCAAAGCCTCCTTCTCCTATTTTTACAGAGGCTGTTTCTGTGATTCGAACTTGTGACCTCCAATTTATAATAGAGAAACCTTGCCATTACACCAATGCCTCCCTTCTTGATGCTTGCTTAATATAGACTAGAATTGACATTTAGGTCTCTTAAGGATCTTTAAGATAAATATTTGCATTTGGATATGCTTCC
Organism: Rhizophora apiculata; assembly: GCA_037832385.1. NCBI lineage: Eukaryota > Viridiplantae > Streptophyta > Magnoliopsida > Malpighiales > Rhizophoraceae > Rhizophora > Rhizophora apiculata. Next base: position 4,872,265 of record CM075424.1, on the reverse strand, counting down.
GCACACTCTGGGATCTAGGGATAAGTCATATGTGCAGAACTTTACCCTTGTTTTTACAGAGGTTATTTCTGTGACTCAAACCTGTGACCTCCCAGTTCATAATGGAGAAACCTTGTCATTACATCAATACTTGCCCTTCTTGATGCTTGCTTAATATAGACTAGAAATGACATTTAGGTCTCTTAAGGATCTTTGAGAAAATTTTTTGCTTTTGGATATTAATGAGTAAATGTTTGGCTTAAAGGGGAGCAACAATTTTCTGTTAATAAATTTCTTAATAAAACCTTGACAAAAATATCGTAAATTCATCTGCTATTTAGATATCACTCATCTAAGTTTCATGAGCTTTCATGAAAGTGATGGTTTCCACAGGCTAGAAGCGTTTATCTTTCACAGAGAGTTCTCTAAGGCACCATGCTTGGACTTCATCATAAGTTGCATGTGTCGTGGCATGATGTGAAACTAGTGTGAAATCTACATCATGCTACAGAGGTCAATCTTGCAGTTTAATGCATGGGTTGGAGAATTCCTAAATGGGAAGTTAATAATACTTTTGGAATTTTAGAACAATTAAATCTCAACCCAAATTCTGTTCATAATATAATGAATTGCGAGAAAACTTTAAGTTAGCTGATCCCAATTAAATTTAAATTAAGGATTTGTTATTGCACTAATGGAAGGAAATTGTTCATGTTCATTTTATTTTGCATATGAGATTTTTGAGCCACCCTTCATGGATGTTTTCCAAAATTTAACATCCTGCTGCCTAAGTTCAGACTACTTGCTGATCTGATTTCTTTTTTCTTTTTGTTTGATTCATATTATCTCGGTCTTATTGTTCCATTTTCTGCCTATTTGAATAGGACCATGAGTGGAGGCAAGCAATAACTGCTGCTGGCTCAGGATGTATTGCTGCCTTATCCGTTGAGAGATATCTTGTGGGCAATAATCTGCTTGTGGAGTTCCACCAGGTAACTTGTTTCTCTGTTTGTTATCTCTCTCCTCCAAAAAGATGACAAAATATCAAAAAGAACAGGAGTGCAATGGAGTTGTTATGAGTGCTATTTTCCTCATTTATTTAGATGATGAAAAACATACTGAGTTTCTTAAGTTGCAGTAATGACCTTTCTATGACTTCTGTGAGCTTGTAGTTCATTCTTGTTGCATCTTGTCCCATGGGCCTACCTAATCTTATGTGACCTGCATGATTCTCTATTTGTTGTCAGCCTCAGAGAGAAGAGGTTAAGAAGGAAATCACTGACAGGGATGTTCAAGAGGGCTTCGACATTACACTTACAAAGCATAAGGGCCAGGTGCATGTTCATGCCCTATAATACAATCCTAGCATTTTTATGACAAAATTTTATCTTAATGCATAAGTTGTTGGATGAGGTTAGTTTGTGTGGCTGAACTAAGCCTTGGATCAGAAATCTAAATTTTTACTTTTTCATTTTCTTCCGTCAGTATGCTTTACGTAAGCTGTACCATGAGAGTCCAAGACTTATATGTGTGCTGTATACATCACCAACCTGTGGTCCGTGCAGAACTTTAAAGCCCATTATCAGCAAGGTATGTTTTCCTCAACATCTTAGGCATTTTCTGGTTCTCAAAGTCAAGGCTAGTATATGTCCACATTGTTGTTATGATCTTTTCAGGTATGACTGGGATGTGGTTTAATGTATTTATAGGAAACTGTGTCAGTTTCTGTAGCTTTTATCCAGCAGCAGCATAGATTGTGTGCATGAATCATTCGTCAAAATTGAATTCACATGGCATGGATTTACACAAATACTTTGAAATTTCTGCAAATTATAATATCCTACAAGGTTTGTTTTAAGGTTAAGCAAGTGCATTGGGGGTTTTGCTGTAACTTAGACTTATCACTTGCATTTATTTAATGTCATCGTTAAATGAATGATTACCTCCAAGTTGACTATATAAAGAAACTTCTCATTTTTCTATATTGTTGAAAAATATGGCACAAGAGTTGAAAAGGCAGCCTTGAATCCAAAATAGAAAATCAGAAAAAAATAAAATATTCCTAAGATTTACTTGGTGCTGAACTACAAAATTTCAATAGAAATTTATCTGTTTCCTCAGTTTGCCTTTTGCTTGATTATTTGAGCTAGATGTCCAAATTACTCTTCACCATGCCAATATATTCTGAGCTGACTTTAACCATGTTAGTTTCAGATACTTCAATTTGTTCAGGATGGAAATCCCAAAATTGTAAGGCTTGATTAAAACATTTTAATGGGATAGATAATTGGGTGACAAGTGATTCAATTGAAAGGAATATGAGCTAGATTTTTTAGCACACCCATTATTTGTTTTGGATGTTTCAGGTCATTCTAGCATCTCTGGTCTTTTAGGTTCAAAACTGAAATCTTTGACCAATTTTGACCAAGCTAGTGGGGTTGAAATTCCAATCCAATTGCCCCAGTAACATGCAATGCTGATCGTCATAATATTGTGTAGTCGACTGTATTCTACCATGTGCCTTGGAAAGAATACACTGGTGATTGAATGAGTAAATGGTTCTTAAGCATACAGGCATGGCATGTACTTGAATTTCATATTTGTTCTCATCAGTAAATAGATCTCTTTTCATCTGCATTTTCTGTCGTTAATGACTGGCAGGTGATTGATGAATTTGATCAAAATGTTCATTTTGTGGAAATTGATATCGAGGAAGATCCAGAAATAGCAGAAGCAGCTGGAATCATGGGCACGCCAACCGTGCAGTTCTTTAAGGACAAGGATATGCTCAGGTTGGCCTTCTTTGTTGTTATTCCCTTTCTCATTTTGGCCATATTAACTGTTCTCCTCATTTGACCTTCCTTTTCTGTTCTTTGACGGTATTTGAGGCATTATGCCTCTCTGAATTGCTTCTTTGTGTATCGTGCCATCATATTTGCTATTTATCTTATTCCCAGGCTTTTTGGAGTAGGAAATGTAATCCTGTGTCAAAAGAACCTTAGGTTAGGATGTGCATGCACGCAGGGATTCTTCACTTGCACATTTGCTCTTATTTGTGCTGTTAGCTTTTGGATGTGTTTGATCATTTTCGATGGTTATGCTTTGCAGGACCGTGTCTGGTGTCAAAATGAAGAAAGAGTACAGAGAATTCGTCGAGGCAAATAAATGAGGTTAGTTTCGCATAATTGGTCGGTGTAACCATTTTGTAATAACTAATGACATCTCGTATTCTTATAATACATTCAGGATTACAGATGCAAAGATCCCGATTTTAATGCAAATTGGCAAGTTTTGGGTTCCTAATCTTGTGTAGGATTTCTTTGTTCTGGTTTTTTTAGTAACAAGAGAGGCCGAAAAGGCCAAAAAAAATGTGAACTCAGTAAGACTCGAGCATGGGAGGTTCCAGCAGGGTTGTCTTAACCCCTCAGAAAAAAAAAAAAAAAAAAAAAAAGTCTCAATTAGTGGCTGTAAGGAGGGCTGGCCTAATCTACATAAATAATTGATTGTTCAAACTCGACCCAACCAAATGAACCAATTGATCTAATTGTGACTGATTTTATTTGACATTTCAAGTCTGTCCAAACAAAGATTCTTTTTTTATTTTCTCTCTCTGTTGGTGGTCGTGCTAGGTAGATTGCAAGTCCATTTTACACTAGAAAAGAATGCATAAGAATCACCTATCTGATGGCATGCCAATATAATTCTTTCCCATTTCAAATTATTTTATTTATTTATTTATTGAAATGTTTATTAAATACTGTAAGCTGCCTTGTTTGAACCAAGCAAAAGAAAAGTTTGCATGGAATGATATTAGAGTACCTTATACTTCTGATCAAGCCATAAAAAACAAGTTGTAATTCTTCGTAATTTTTTTTTTTTTTTATTTTACAAATTTGCATGTGGATGAAATGTTGAGTGAATTTATATAGATGAATTTAGGATTCAACCAAGTAGTAATGCAACTTTTTATAGATTAAAAAATGATATGCAAATTTTCTTTTAAAAAAATTATTATTATTATTATTATTATTTTTAATTTTTACGGTGCAATAAACGCTCTAGCAAAAAGAACGAACCAAATCTAGTAATCTAGGTCCAAGCTTCAGAACATAATTGAAAAGTGCTTGTCTTGTCTGTGTATAATAACTATAATTGTGTCAACTTCTCGCCTTCAAATTCTCATTAAAAAAGTTGATCGTCAAAGTAATGGTACTAACTTTGCTTTTTAAAAAAAGCCCATGTAACCGTAACAGCAGGCACAAGTTCAACAAAATCTGACCCACCATTTCTAAATTAGCTTTGGCAATCAATAAAACCATTTAATCATATTATCAAATCCATGCCTTCACCTTTCAGGCAAGGTAATAAGCATTCTGATCATCACTGGCAAAGCTAGGTTGAAGACAGTGAGGACAATTGTCTTCAGTAGAAATTAGAGTTTTTTCATATTTTATTGCTTTTTCCTATGTTTATCTTCATTAAATTTTTTATTATTGTCATCACTCAATTGTTTTTGAGCCCCCCCAAAACATTTATTTTTTCGTTCGCCGCCCTGCCAGAAATTCTGAGCTCCGTAGTGCATTCATTATTCATTTTGCTAGACGTGATAAAGTTGGCAAGCACGCATGCGCAGGCACGCACCCTCTCACAACTCCCTTCTCCCTTAATTTATTATTATTATTATTATTATTTTCTTTAAAAAAGAAAGAGTACCTCTGCCGACTCCACACTCAATCTAAAAAGTGTAAAATTACGATTAAATACAACAAAAATTTCTTTGATCCTCCTCTTATTTTTCGAACTATATTTCCAGTGTTTCCAGGAGCAAGGTGGTGTGGCTTGTCTAATGTCCAAAGATCTAAAATAAACACAACCCAACAAAAACTATTAAAAAAAAAAAAAAAAACGCATTCAGAAAAAGGGAATTACATCATACAAGTAACTAAATTGTAATAAAACTAAACAAGCATCTCGAACTACTATTACCTGATATTAGACCACAAATTGTAAAAGGAAAAACATTTTGTCAATTTTCATTTGCCCCTTGCTAGCTTTTTGTTCATATTCTGAGAAGAAATATACTGAGTTCAGGCCCTCCATTACCGTCCGGGTTCATCATATAAAAAGCCTCCGAGTCACGGCTTCCTACAACTCGCTCAAACTTTGCTCTCATGTAGAGCAACTCGCCTTCAGACCGGCCGCTCTTCGGTGCATCCTCCACCTCCGGAATGACCCCGGCCCCAACGGAGATTGTCTGCAACGTGCTGAGCACGTGCCAGTCATTGTCCGTGCACGCGCGGGACACTGCGTACCTGCACTTCCTTCCGTTGCAATACATCGTCCACATGGGTTCATTAAGCAGCTTAACAGACCGCCGGCTGCTGCCCTGGGAGGACGGAACCTGAGCCTTTTCACATTCCAGGGCGATTCTGACCAGACCAGAAGACATTTCTTTAACTAACATTGACGTTGAAATGGCAAGCTCCAGTAATAGGACTGGCTCAGAGCGGGGATCCTCCTGGACTGAAAAGCTGACATGGCCGCGCCTGTGACCGAAGAGTGTGCCGGTGACTTTCCGGCCTGGAGAAGGGTTGATAAAAAGTTGGGGAGGGAGAGGCAGCCATTTACAGGTGGGGATGGGGCCGGCTATCATCTTGAATAATGAACGGAAAAGGGTAGAGAATCTGGAGTGGACTTTGTTGAGGCGCTGTAAGGAGACCGGAGAGTTTCTTCGGGAGAGCAGTCTGCTGGAAATGATGCTATCTTCTTGTTCGGTCATCATCGGAGAGGTCGATCTCAGTCGGTTTGAAGATATTATTTGTCTTGTGCTCCTGCTACAACTGCTGTTCCTCAGAAGGGAAGGTTGTTGCTGCTGTTTCATTGGGTCACACTACGGGCTATGAACACCGTAGAATTGGAAATTGGAACGCAACTGTTTTTCGAAGTGCGAAAGGGACGGGTTTCTAGGAGTGGACGTGCGGGGTTTTTGGGAGCTTTCGAGAAGAAATGGGATTAAAGCGGCCGACAAGGTGATGATAGTGTTCGGAGGTGGGGAGACTGGAGACTTCGTGGTGTGATGATCATCATTTCTTGGACCCTATTTACACACCACCATGGCTGGTTGCCCTCTAATTATTTTAGTGCATTGGATCTACTACTCAAGTAGATCGAATCAATATATATAGTCGAAGGAATGCAGACATCAAACTCATTTTTTTTTTATATATTTATTTGTAATAGTAATAAGGATATAAATACAGATATCGCTTCGACTCATCGTGTGGTCACTTGAGTTGGTATAACAACTGTGTTGAAAAAAAATATATATATATTTTTAAAAAATTTTATTATATTTATTTTTTAGATAATATTTATTTTATATTTTATAAAATAAAAAATTTTTTAAAGAAAAACCCTTGTGCATGAGGCGTAATAGAAATCACAGTGGTCACATTGCGCTTCGGACAACGAAATATTCTTATTCTATCGAAGCGTAATTCCCACCGAACATAACAAATTGCACTCCGAACCGTTAATCCAATCCACACTCGTTCGAAAAAAGTTAGTGTTAGAGTCTTATATTCCTCTGAACCTGAAAATGATTCGAACCTAAACACCTTGAACAAGCCAACCTGAGGGTCAAATATATATTTTTAAAAACAAAATAATGAAAAAAGTAAAATGGCATATTCTAAGATTTAAAACATGAACCTTAGGCGCAAAAAAAAAAAAAAACGTAACTTCTGCCGTCTCATGACTCACATTGTTAATTTTTTTTTTTTTTTTTTGTTTATTACTTTATATGTGCACACACACACACTACATACACAGCATACGAACACGTTTTATATTCATACTAATTTGTCCTTGTACTTTATACTAGCATGTATATTATATTTATTTTAGACTGTTTTATTTATATAATTATCCAAATTTTCACTTTTTATATTATAACATTTTATAAGTTATATGTATATGTACACAAGAACAAACACACACAGACACATCATACATGATACAAAAATATAAAATTTGTGAAATATCAATGTTTAGTTAGTCTTGTATATTATACTATTTTTTTTTTTTTTTATACAAGTTGATATATATATATATATATATATATATATATAATAAACCTAATATATTTTTCTGATAGAATCTAATTTAATAAAATTAAAAAAATTGGTAAGAAAATAATAAATTTACTTCAAAAAATAACAGATCAAGCCTGGATTGAGCATGTTAAAATTTAGCTTTCATAATCCAAACCAGAAAATGATCCAATTTGAACCCAAATCGCATGTTATATATATATATATGATATTTTGGTCAGGAATTAATATCTTTTCTTCATTTAGCTAAAGCACAAATATCTGTTCTTGATCGCTTCTTGTGAGCTATCATGTTTCACTTGCGACAATTTTATATATGACTTTAATGTCGACCGCTGGATTGGAATCAAATAAACAAGGCGGCCATGAAGAATATTGGTTACATGATGGGTACATAAATAGTTTTGTAAAGCCATGGTTAGTTCCTCTGTCAAATTATATGATCAATTGCGGTGGGCTGATGTAAGCTCAACAATGACAGTAATAGTTTTATAGGACAATTAGTTGCAATTACCAGGCTCGATCCCCATGGACCATGCAAGATCATAATTCAACTTGGTATAATTTTTTCCCATTGCAATCCTTCTTGTTTTATATATATATATATATATATATATATGAATTCCAATGCCTCTTCTTTTTTTTTTTTTTTCTTTCTTTCTTTTTTCCATTTTCCCTCTCATTTTTTGTTATCTTGCTTGTAAATTTCCAGTATCATTATTATTTTTTTTTTTTTTGGTTATCTTGGTCGTTAATATTCCGTTGTTTTTTTTCAAAGAACTAAATGATCTATCTTTATCCGGGAGAGCTGAGACAAATTTGCAGCATCATGATCACTGAAAACATTGTATTTATTTATTTATTTTTGACTTTGCTCAAACGTGTAGCCTGAAATCAACACTTCAGGGCTTTTCTGCCGCGTGTCCTTTGGATTGAGTATTGACTGAATGTAATGCCACGCTCTCAGCAATCCACTCTAACCACATATTGCTTCGTGACTGAACTCAATATTCTACCAAGTAAACTATTTGTGTATAGTCACCAACCATTATGAAAGCCAAGGGTGATGAGCCTGATCATGTGGGCGAATGCAGAAATTGTATATACGTGTGGCAGGCCATTTTGTCGCCACCCATTTGAAAAACCAAGCCAATTAAACTTACAGAGGAGATGTATCCCGTCATCTTTTTGCCTTACATTAATCCTGAATCTTATAAACTAGAGGAATGAATCGCCTTGTAAGTACGATGATTAACTATCATCAACATTTTAAGAACATAAAACAATTTGGTCGGCTCCAAACTTTGCACGCTCTACACCAGGTCTAGTCTCGCTGGTGACCAAACCCATCGGAAGACTTGCGATACTGACAGGTATTTTTTTGCTACGTGGAGGATTTTAGGACCAATAATTATATCATCGGAAAATATGTCCTCTCCATTTTAACGGCAGCGGTACTTTTAAATGACTAGGGTAAAGGGGGAATCTAATTAATTCTACTTGGACCCAATTCTGAAATTGCTGAAAACTTTGTAAGAAATGTATGCACCGGAAGAATAAATTCGTAAACTTAATCCAATTTCTCAAATTAAAATTAAAAATTCATATATCTTTCTCGTGTGTATATATATATATATATATATATATACACTCATTTTTTTAATTTTATTATAAGATTCTTTAATTAGACAATATATACTTAAAATTTTAACATATTTATTTTATTTAAACTTTCTTTTTTTAAATAAAGGTTGATTTATGAAAAAATAAAAAAAAGTTTGGAAACTTGTAGCAGCAACGAGAAAAAAACGTTTTTAGGTGGTTTGACAGCTTTCCGTCGTAAGAGTGCTGGATGGATGGATGGATGGATTTTGTTCAAGATGAGATGCTCATTGGATGCCCCCTCCATTGGATTCTAACTTCCTTTTTTTTTTTTTTTTTTTATAAGTAATTTGAAAGCTGATAGCCGAGAAGGGGAAAAGCTTAAAAAAAAAAAAGGGCGGCCACATGCGCGAACGGGCTTGCTTCCAAAACTTTGAGCCCCATGCTTTTCGGTGGAACCCACCAACAGTAGATTTTAGAAATACAAATAAATAGCCTTTAGCCACGTGATACAGTAGTCGGCCCTTCAACGATTGCGAGCAACAGAGGATAATTTATGAGGGCATTGTCTAAAATCCCTTTGGTAAAACGTAAATGAAAAAAAAAAAAAAAAAGGCAAAATTCGTTTAACCAAAATATTTGCTAATAACAAAATCTAGCTTTGTTGTTGTTATACATATGCTTTCTTCTTTCTGCACCAAGTCCACTCTTTTAGGAAAAACAAATCTTATAATAATTTTTTAAATTGAATTGTATCAATTGATATTCATTAGGTACCTAATATTTATTGGATGCAATTAAACGATTACAATTCGTAACATTCACCTTCTAATATTAAAATTAAGAAAGAGCTTCATTTCTTATTAATTTGACAAACAAAATTTTCTAATTTGATAATATTTATTGTATTAATACTTGAATTCTAATGCTAACAAGAACGATATCCCTATACATTAAAAGTTTGGGAATGGCTTTTCAGGAGACAACTTAGTATTTGTAAATTTAAAATTTTATTATTTAAGTTTTGGATTTTAAGTCTAAAAAATGAGGGTGTGTAGTTTGTGAAAATAAGGAGAATTATTTTTATTAGCTAATTTATTATTTAATGGGCTTCCTAATATACCAAAAAAATAATGTTAAAAAATAAAATTGAAACTAATTATAAATTTTTTATTTCTTAATTATTTAAAATTTAAATTTTTAACTAAAAATTTTAAATTTTAATATTAAAAAATTACATCTAATTAATTTAAAAATAACATTAAAATTAATTATAAATCTTTTACCTTTTAGAGAATGCTCAAATAATTAAAATTTTTAATTATAATTGACTGTTTAATAGACTTTTAAATAATAAAAAAAAAAAAAACTATGAATCTATTATAACAACTTTTTCTTTATTTTACTTACTATATCAACAGTTATCAATAAGAATGAACAGCAATGATATCTTTGTGAACACACTAATCCAATCAATAAAATATTAAAAATAATAAAGATATTTATCAAATAAATGTGAAAAAAATAATAATTTTAAATTTTTATTCATAATAATAAATTAAATTATTTGTTAAATATAATATAATTCAATTTAAAAGACAAAATTATTATCAAAGTATTCTTATGATCTTCTTCTTTCAATTCTGTTTGGTAAATTATTAACACTGAATTATCCAACCTCTAACAATAATTCACACTGACAATTGAAAGATGACTCCCAAAAACCCAAAAGCCTTGTTACATAAAAAAAGACTACTTAGATATATCTAGGCTGACCCCTAGATTTTTAAGCGGAAAGGAGCCTCCTAGGCTGGTAACCGTGACCTTCGGGGAAGCCAAGGAGCTGCTGACCATTAGTGCACTTGATAGCTGCGCAGCCATTTTCTCAAGGTGATGAAATATTGATAGATAACTCTTATTGAAAAAGGTTTGGCTATGTAATGGTACCCAAAAAGTGAGACTTGTGTACAAGGTGAAAGATGGAAACTGGAGGGAAATGAGGGGAAAGTGTCTAGGCAGACCCCACGTAGCTTTGCTTGGGACTACGTCTTTGATACTCGGACACTTTAAGCAACAAAACCTAGTTATTGCCTTTGCTCCACGGGTTGCAATACTAGAATTTTATATCCCTCAAGAGTTACTTTAGCTATTAAAAATTTAAATTTTTATTTTTGATTTCTTATGTTCCTTAAGCAAAAAAATATAAAATTTATATGAATAAAAGTAATTATTTTATTATTAATTACGGTTTATTAAATGACGTGTTCTTTTCTTTTCTTTTCTTTTTATCAATAGCAAGGTAGAGTGCCTAAAATAAAAACAGAAACAAAAACTACAGAACAAGGCCCCTAAGCAAACAAAGCCCCACCATGGCTTGCTTCAAAATCTCAGCCGCTTCAGATGGCGGGACTTGTAGAAGATGAAACCCCTAGTCAAGAGGGAAAGCATAAATAAAGATGAAATCCCCAGCAACCCTTCTACTGTAGTAGTAGTACCTGGACAGCCCTCGGCCTCCCCATCAGTGTTTAGCCCAGTCCATTCTCCCTCAGGTGGGCTCCATCCAATTGGATGAAGGCTTTCCTGCTTGTTCCCCGAAGGTTAGCAGATAGAGGCTCCTTTGGGTGAAACTCCACAATTAAAGAAACATTTTTTTTTTTTTGTGTGTGCAGAGGGAAAAACTAAAGAATTCCAAACACACGAGGCAGAGGCAGAATCCCGCAACAAAAGCAAAATTTATTCCTCGTTGGCGTTACAGGGAGGGCACATCGCAGCATGGGAAAAACCACGCCTTTGCCTCTCCAAATTTGTCATTATTTTTCCTCGAGCAACTTGCCAAATAAAGCATCTAATCCTCTCTGGCACCTGCAATTTTCACTGCCGCCCATAAGCCATATTCCATTTAATGATCCAGGGAGTTGACAGGTAAGCACCATGTGCACTCTTCACAGAAAATGCCCATTAGAGGAACCCCGCAAAGCCTATCAGGATTATTGGGTTGCTGACTAAGTGTAACAGCAGCCAAAAAGCGTCTAATGCTTAGCGCAAGGCAAGTATCCAGCACTGGCCAATTCCAGCCCCAGTAATCTTTCGCCTAACCCGTGATCGTGATCTCATTTTGATTCAGTTGGCGTGTTGCATATTGCTCCAAAGCATCATCGGTCAACCACTCATCCGTCGATAATTTAGCGCACCATCCTTCCCCATGTTGCAGATGCTACCCATCTTACAATATTTTACTTTTAAGGACCCGAGCACCGAAACATATCTCCAGCTGAGTGCTTGACAATAAGGCTTGGTTAGCGAGCCGAGCGCTGCGAACTCCCCAAGCCTCCGGCTTCCTTTGGTCGGCAAACATCATCCCATTTAAACAAGTGAATCCGATTGCCACTATCCAAGAAACTTCGATTATTAGATAGGTTTTCAATCATGCAAAAGAGATCTGTGTTGATTTTCATGTGCTAATCTCCAAACGTCAATCCGGATGCCCCATTCATGGTACAATTATCAACGACCCCCGCGTCTTAATTTCGCGCACTTCATCATTCGACATAAGGAGTCACATGAAATGCATAAGATCATTCATTTCATTCATAAAAATATATTCGCATTAATAATGCACACAAATAGTTAGTTTATGATAAATAATGATTTTTTAATAAAACCAATATCATATTTTTTCATTAATTAATGCATGTAATTACATGTTATATCTTTAATGCATGCCATCATTTCGTTGGAAGCTCACGCCCACATTATTATTGTTGGTCATAAAAGTAGTCAATAAGGCTGATGTTATGCATAAGAACTCCAAATTCCCAATCCAAAACCCAATTTCTTGAGCCCAGGTTGATAATTGAACCCATTTTTAGATGTGCCCCGTATTGGATATAACAAGTTGCTGAACACAAAGCCTATGCTATACGTGGTGGCTTAAGTCAAATGACTTGTTTGTGTTTGATATGTCAAAAAAAACATTGGTTGATTGTTTGGTTTACCTAATATTTTTCTGTAGTTTCAAACGCTGGCCATTAATATACATCGAATAGCTCAATGCTCGTCATTGCAGGATGAATATCTGGAGAGTTTTCTGACAAAGTCCTAAAATTTTGAGTGGTGTCTTCTGCAGTCTTCGTTTATTTAATACATTGTTCTGCAAATCGAACCGATAACTGGTCAGAACTCTAATTTGGTTAGACTTTAGAAATGGGAATAGAAAAACAAAAATCAAAACCAATCAAACCCAGGTTGAACCAAAACCTGGTAAAAACCAGAAAAAAAAAAAAAAATCTGATTGGGGTTCTAACTGGTTTTCAACTTAAAATATCAAAAATTATAATTTGACATGTTAAACCCAGAAGAATTAAGAAAAATTTTGTGTGTTTTTCATTGCAATCTATTATATTTATATAAATATAATGTGAATCCCTTACTCTCGTAACTTCAGCCCCAATTTATCTAATTATTTACAATTACTAAAACTACCAAATATAAATACATACTAATAAATACAAGATAGCCGAAACTTTAGTCACCAAATATATACATTAATACCCCCCTCAAGTTAGAGCATGAAGATCGAAAATACTCAATTTGCAAAGAATGACATCAAACGAACGGTTGCCAAGAGATTTGGTAAGAATATCAGCTAGTTGGTGAGACGAGGATACAGATTGAGGAAGAATGATACCACGACGAATCTCATCACGAACAAAGTGACAATTAACCTCGATGTGCTTAGTGCGTTCATGAAACACAGGGTTGTGAGCAAGGTGAAGAGCTGACTGGCTATCATAATAAATCCGCATAGGAGATGAGTGAGGGATCCCAAGAGAAACTAACAAACCCTTAAGCCATTTCAATTCACAAGTCGTAGAGGCCAAAGATCGATACTCTGCGTCAGCCGAAAATCGAGATACAGTATGCTGTTTTTTCATTTTCTAGGAAATTGGAGAATCCCCAAGAAAGACAAAATATGCCGTCAAAGAACGTTGAGTCAAGGGGCAACTCGCCCAATTCGCATCACAATAAGCCGTAAGATGAAGAGAGGAATCAGAGGGGAGCAAAAGACCTTGCCCAGGATGAAGTTTTAAGAAACGAACAACCCGAAGGGCCGCCTCCTAATGACTGTGTCGTGGCTCCTGCATAAATTGTGCCAAGATATGCACACAATAAGACAATTCAAGTCGAGTAATCGTCAGGTAGATAAGACGACCAATAAGACGCCGTAAGACATAGGATCAGGAAGAGTCGCATCGTTAGCCAAAGCGAGATAATGATTTTGCTCCATTGGTATGCCGGCAAGTTTAACACCTAACAAACCGGTCTTAGAAATAATATCGAGAGCATACTTTCTCTGACAAAAAAAAATCTCAGTCGAATTTCGCGCTACTTCAAGACCGAGGAATTACTTCAATTTGCCAAGGTCTTTCATGTGGAAACAAGCATTCAAGTAAGTTTTAAATGCATGAATGGCATCACTATCAGTCCCACCTATCACCAGATCATCCACATAGACCAAAATGGTCAACTGAACTTTGCCATGCCGAAACGTGAACAAAGAATAGTCTGAGCCAGATTGCTAAAATCCATATTGAACCAGAGCTGCAGCAAGCTTGGCAAACCAACATCGCGGTGCCTGTCGCAGCTCATAGAGAGACTTGCACAGACGACACACTTTATCCGCTCCAGGTGCCGTAAAATCTAGTGGAAAACGCATATAAACTTCCTCCTCAAGATCGCCATGCAAAAATGCATTGTGCACATCCATCTGATGCAATTCCCACCCACGGATCGCTGCTATTGCTAAGAAGGTACAAATCGTGACCATCTTTGCAGTAGGTGCGAATGTCTCATTATAATCAAGACCCTCGATCTGGTGATTCCCGAAAACAACCAAGCATGCCTTGTATCGCTCGATTGTTCCATCTACATGATACTTGATTTTGTAGACCCATTTACTACCAAGAGCCTTCTTTCCCTTAGGCAAAGTAGCAACTGTCCATGTCCTATTATCCTCTAGTGCCTCAACCTCCCTTTTCATTGCCTCACGCCAACATGAATGCTGCATGGCCTCTTTAAAACTGGTTGGTTCAATCCCTATAGTTACTGCAGCCACGAATCGACGATGCGACAGGGAAAATTTAGCACAATTCACATAGTTTGTGATGGGGTAGGGCGTACCTGAGGATGCCTTTCGCGCTTGTTTGCCGCGACCAAGATCGTTCGCTACACTCGTAACCTCTGCAACTTCAGGTACTGGTACGACCCCATCTGCTGTCACACCCTCTTCCACAGACTGTCCGTCATGTTCAGAGGCTGGCGGAAGTGCCTCAATCTCAGGCATGTCCTCCAATATAGTAGGCTCAATGACAGTAGGCAGGGAATTTGGAGTTGCTGGCCTGGCAGAGTCCGTATGGGCAAAAGGAAACACGTGTTCAACAAACTCAACATCTCGACTTTCAAAGCAAACCTTCCTATCTAGATCATACACCCTCCACCCCTTTTTACCATAAGGATAACCCATGAATATGCACTTATGACTTTGACTTGCAAACTTATCCTTTTCTCGATTAATGTTCTTAACATAGTATAGGCAACCAAATACTCTAAGATGAGAAATAGATGGAGGGCTTCCAAACAAAATTTCATATGAAGTTTTTCCACCCAAAATCAATAATGGAGTATGATTAATTAAATATCCTGTAGTGAAAATGCATTCTCCCCAAAATTGAATAGGTAAGTTAGCCTGAAAATGAAGCGCCCTACCAACATTCAAAATGTGTCTATGTTTCTATGACTCGCATATAGGGATGTCCCAACCTTTTATGCCATAAACCCATATTCTTGACTGCAATGGCTCCATGAGCACTGACCAGAAGCTCCCCTCGTGCAACATACAGCCCCTTAAGCTCTTTACCCATTCCAATCAGCATCCTCGAAGTGCGGTCCTAAACAACACATAAACGATCAGTGAATTTCAAAATATGAACTTTGTCTCGGGTTAATTTTGAAATAGATATCAAATTGCATCGTATTTCAGGGACATATAAAACACCCTTGAGAAATAATTTTCCTACAAGAACTGTTCATTCTCCTGTTGCCATAATGTATTCACCATTTGACATTTTCATGGGACAAGGAGGTATTCCTTAAAGCTCTACAAATGTAGTTTCCTCGCCCGTCATATGATGCAAAGCACTTGTGTTAAACAACCATTGTAAATATGCCTTACCATTAAGTCTTGGCTGAGCAACGGATGTATTATTCGTGTGAGTGTTCCAAAGAGACTTCAAAGTCTCCCAATCATCTTTGCTCAAAGTCTCCAACCCTGCTTTATCAGAATCATCAAGTGGTCTCCCATGGGGAACATTAGCAGCCGCCCCTACTGCCCCTTGTGCAACATTAGCCAGTGCTACTCCACCACGACCATGCCCCTGGTTACCACGTCCTCTGTCTCTTCCTTGAGTCGAATTTCCTGGCCACCAGTTAGGATAGCCATGTAGACAAAAGCATGTGTCCATGCTATGTCCTGATTTCTGGCAGTGAGAGCAAACTACTCCATTGTCTTTTCGGTCCCCCCTGAATTCCGAGGACCTAGGCTGACTGTTTTCATGGCAAAGCTCACCAGATCAGACCGAATGGGAGTTGCTCGAGTCATTACCTGCACTTGTTCTTGCTCCGTAACTTGAGAATAAACCCTATGAAGGTTTGGAAGAGGGTCTGAAGCGATGATATTGGAACAGACATTACCATAAGATGATTCATCAAGCCCCATGAGGAATTGATGCACCCGCTCATCCTCTTGACGCTGTTGAAGCCGTGTAATGAAGTTACACTTGCATCCATTACAAGAACAAGTAAGCATAGGATCATGATCATTCAAATAATCCCACAATTTCTTAAGTCGACCATAATAAGCCATGATCGAATCCCCGTGTTGTTTGCAATTTGCAACCTCCGTTTTCAATTGATGAACTCGCGCACCATTACGAACAGAGAATCGCTGCTGGATATCATCCCATAATTCCCTTGTCATTTCCTTGTATGAGATCATGGAACGCAAGCCTGGTTCGATGGTGTTAAAGATCCATGACACAATCATGGAGTTTACTGTCCACCAATCATCAATTTCATCTGAGTTCTGGTTCGGCTCTTTAATGGTGCCATCAATGAAACCTTGTTTCTTCTTTACCCTCAACGAAATCCTCATGGCCTTAGCCCATTCTTCCTAGTTTGGTCCTTTGAATTGTATCTGCGTAATTAAATTGTCTGGGTTGTCATTCGCGCTCAATAAGAACGGCGAATTAATCTTCGAACTTGAAGTTTTTTGATCTGCTATCGTCCTAGGATTTATAGTTTAGGGGTTTGGTATTGTTTTAGAGCAACCAGACTCTAATACCATGTTAAACCCAAAAGAATTAGGAAAAATTTTGTGTATTTCTCATTGCAATCTACTATATTTATACAAATACAATGTTCACCCTAATCTCCCGTAACTTCAGTCCCAATTTACCTAATTATATGTAACTACCAAAATTACTAAATATAAATACATACTAATAGACACAAGACAGTTAAAATTTTAGTCACCAAATATACATACTAATATGACACATAAATTTCATCTAACTTATAATTAAATTTTAATTTTTATTCAAACTTACAATTCAGTCGTTAAATTTATTTAAACTTATATTTAATCATTAAAACTTAAATTTAATATAAAATCAAGTCTCCAACACCAACAAGAAAAAGGCTCCAAGAAACTAAAGTGAAAAGAAAAAAAATTGTTATTTTGGCGCCACGTGAGTCTCTGAATAATGGAGATCGATTCAATCTTAGCCACTTTCCTTCTGGAACGAACACCAGCGGAAAACCTGAGACAAGAATGACCCAAGTTTAGAGATGTGCCAGTTACTCTAGTAGTGAAATTGTAGTATTACTCGCTTTTGCGTTGGTACAGATACTGGACTTGCAATGACGATTTGTTCTCCAATACTTTCAGGACAAAAGAATGTCAAAGAATATCATATTAGAGTTTAGAATTAACAATCTGATATTTAAAATAATAACGAGTTTATGAAGATTAGGACAGAGGATTTTGAGAATGAGTTTCTTACCTTGGATTTGCTATGGTCTCGGGTATTTATTGGGTCCTAGAGGGCTCTCATTGACCTTGAGGAGAGTACGTGTCAAGCCGACACGCCGATTAGATTGGTTGGTTGGTAGTGTGAGCGTGCCAGGTCCTTAAGTGTGTGGAGCGACATTGGGTCAGGTACTTGCTGCAGTTGTCAACGGTGCCTCTCTTGGTACGGATGCTGGAGGATTGCTCATGCGTGTTAGTCAATGTGTGACCTGCCGGGGATGGTTAGCTATCGGATTCAGTATCATGCCTGTCTCTGGGACGCATTGTTTGCAGGCTGCACCTGGTAAGCTTGCCTTAATATTGGCCTGATGGACCTGAGGCCTCGGGCCTGGTGATCTTAATGCGATAAGGCCAGAGGTCTAGTTTAAGAATAATAATGTCTTTACCATTGAGCATGGAGCACAATTCTTAAATTTACCAGATGAAGAGGGAACAAAACACCGTTACCATATTGTCAAAATGGTCAAAGTGAAAAATCAATTTTTGTTGGGTTTACCATTTGATGCGGGAGTTTCTTAGTTATTTGGCTTATCTCTCTTTCATTGGGATGCATTTAAATTTTTGAGATATTATTTTTTAAAAATAAATTGAGATTAATAGACAAATATACTAATATATTTATATTTAATATATTGTAATTAAATATAAAAATATTTATTTAAAATATTTTTTTATTAAATAAATTAAACTATGATAATAATATATAATCTTTTAACTTAATTTTCTAAGAATAATGAATAGTATTCTAAAAAAGAATTGTTAGGTTTAATATCAAATGAGTTTTTGGGAATTTTCAACAATTTAACATTAACAAATGACTATTTTTTCATGAAGTTGGTTGTAAGATTGTAAAAAAATTTGAATAATAATTTAACTATAATTATTAAAAAAATTACTAAAAAAATTAATTAAATAGATATGAAGTTAATTGAAATAAATATTGAAATTAAAAATATCACTTAATTAGAATTAAAAAGAATATTGATATTAATCTATATTAGTAATTAAATTAAATTAAAAATTTATTATAATAAAAATTTAAATTAAATTAAATTAAAAATTTAATTATTTAAATAAATTTACGTATTCATATTTATATAAAATTACATAATTTATATTATTTATATACTTTTAAATTATTGTAAATATTTTTAAATTATTATCTGAGTACTTTTTAGTGGTTATCATATATTTGTTTTATCATATTAATAAAATCACATTATTATCAGAACTATTTTTCTATCACTTCAACCTTACTTTTATTTATAAAGAAAACTTTTATAAGAGAGTTGAAATTATGAGTAACCTTTTTAATTTGTTTGAAATTAAAAGTATTTATAATGATAATATTACTCCCACAAAAAAATCAAGATTTATCAAAATATTGAAGGAAATTTTGGTAGACAAGTTACTTGTAATTCAATCAAAGCACTTTAGCACGGTAAGCTGTGTTATTTTTTCATTCATTTATATAATACATTTTTATATTATAATATTTAAATAATTATTTTTTTTTTTTGAATGTAGATCAATGATGAAGATTATTTGGGCATAATGCCCTTAATTTGTAAAAAATTGTCATTCAAATCCTTAGTCAAACTTCTTTTATTTCAAGATGTAAAAAGAATTGAAGTGTTTTTAAATGTATTCATACTAAAAGAAAAAATAAATTATAATATCAAAAAATTAATGATCTCATTTATATTATTTATAATTTAAAATTAAAGTATATGTAATTTGTATTTATATAAATATGTTTAATTTTTTTATATATAAGTTATAATATTTAATTAATTCATTCATTTTTTATATACATTTTTATAGACTTAATTTTAAAAAGAGAATTTATGATCCTATTAATTATGAATATATTGATAAAATAGACTTTTAAATTAAAGAAAAAAAGTTATCCTTGGATTTGATTATGCTAGATAGAGTTTTTTATAAAGATAGTTCATATTTTAATTCCAATGTTATTAATAAAAAAAGGACAAAATTGATAAATTTATTAATTTATATATAATTGATGTGAATTCATTTGATATTATTCATAATTTTAGTATTGCATATAATATTAAAAATGAGAATAATTTTATAATTAAAATAACGAGTGATAATAAAATTTTATTATAATTATATAATTATTTTTAAAATTTAAAATATATAAATTTTTAAAAGTATTTATATTTTATTTATTTTTATTATAATATATTTTATATTTATATTAAACAAATTAATTTTAATATTTTTATTAATATATATATAATTTTATTTATTAATTAATATTAAATATTAATCTTTATCTTATTATAATAATTTAATTGATTGAATGCCTAAACTTTTAGATTGAATGGCCGGTCTACTTAAAATTTTGCCCAAAAGTATTGCCCTGAACAAAGTGAATTGCAGCCATCAGATTAGATTACCAACAAGTCGATTAAACGGTAAAGATCGTTCCCTGCTATACACATTCCAACACACGAAACCATCATTCACCGCGGATTTGAATTCAAATAGACTATAACGTTACAATTTAGGTTCGGATGCAAGCCTCACTCCGAACCAAAAGAAAATCTTTTTGGTTTTTAAAACAAAAAGGATCGGTATTTGTCAGATTTCAACTGAAGGATTTGCAGACGTTTTTGTTTTTGTTTTTTTTGACCTTCTCCTATTCAAATTTTCTCTCACATTAACTCGTTACTTTTTGGTGGGTCTCGTTTTTTGGGCTTCTCCTTAGGGATTTTGAACAAGAAAGCCACACCCAGAAAGGCAATAAAAGTATGTTCCTTTTAGCCCTTAATCATATATTATATGCATCTGTTTAGTGGATTTCTTTGTGTTTGTTGTTTTCAAGATAAATTTAAATGTGAGTTTCCTTTTTCCTTTCTTTTTTTTATTCGTTTTGTTTTATTTATTTCTTAAATGATTATTTTTACTTCTTAAAAGAATGATTCTTTCTGTTCCTATAAGGTAAAGGAACCATCTTTTTTCCTAAATATTTATTGGCATTATTGTTTTGGATTTTGGGTTTTGGACGAAGAAGAATAAGAACAAGAAGGTTTGGTTATCAATGGCGGATAGTGCAAGAACGGGGCTACATGACCTCTTGGCCTCACGAAAAGCAGAGGAAGCGGGTCTGAATTTTCTTTCCTTTTCTTTCTATGTTCCTTTATTGTGTGTTTTTTCTTTTTTAAACAATACCTTCTGTTTGTTTCCCGAGAAAATACGAGTTGCTTGTGAATTCTTTTGCTTCCGAAGATTTTAGATAAAGAGTGAAAACAGGATGAATTATGAAACAAATTCAAGCGTACTCTCTTACTCTGATGGTTTTATATATCTATAGTACCAGAGTTGAAGATCTTGATTAGATAAAAGATTTATAATTTCCTTTAAAGGATTTAATCTAGATAAGTAATAGGTGACCAATTGTTTTTGGGTCTTAGATTCTTGAAAGAAGAAACAATCTGCGATTAGCCAATGCAGTTACCTTGTTTTGAATTAGCTTGATTGTAATGAAAAAATAAAAAGGGAGAAATGAAAATGAGAATAATCTTAAATACTTGATGCATTGTGGGATATTGCTGCAGTTACTCCTCCTTAAATTTTTGTTTTAATGGGTATTTATACTTATTTTTTGTTTTCTTTCCTTTTTGTTCTTCCTGCAGCTTGGAGGCGATTCCAAGCTGCTGCATGGCTTGATGGCCTTGTGGGCCCATTAGGCATATCCAGCCGTCCATCAGAGAAAGAATTCATTTCTCACTTGAGAAATGGCTTGATACTTTGCAATGCAATCAACAAGGTTCACCCCGGGGCAGTGCCCAAGGTACTACATTTGATAGTCTTTGATTCTGTCCATTTCGCCACATTTTGTTCTCTGTCTTGCTGACAATGTCGTGTTGATATGGCTTATAACGCAAAATCATAACAATTTACACTCTGGTTATACACTCTGAATCAAGGATTTCATCTTCTTATCATTACAATGGCAAATTTTTTTATGAATTAAAATGACAAACTTAAGTCCTACGAAATGTAAATTTTATTTTCTGTGGTTGAAAGCGGCATCAAAATTTATATTTCCTTTGGTTTCCTAACAATTCATGCTTTTACAAATTATTCTGAGGTTGTGGAGAGTCCTTCACCGTTACAGTCACTGACCCGAGAATTCCAGCCATTGCCGGCTTATCAATATTTTGAGAATGTGCGGAACTTTCTGGTGGCCATTGAGGAGCTGAAGCTACCTGCCTTTGAAGCTTCCAATCTTGAAAGGGTAAAACAAAAATAACTAGAATTTATGCTGATTTATGCATATATACTTGTTTTTGCATGCAAATTATTAACATTGGTTGATTGTTTTAATCTTCAAAGGATACAATGGAGGCAGGGTCAACAGCTAAGGTGGTTGATTGCGTCTTGGCCCTCAAGTCATATCATGAGTGCAAGCAAATGAATGGTGGGAATGGATTTTATAAGCCTATTAGATCTCCTATGAGCATGCTGCTCAACAGTAGGAATAATTGTCAATCAAACTCATCAGAATATTGTAGACAATTGGACATGTCTGTTGCATCTGAGAAGCATTCACTTCCTAGTGCTGGAATTCAGAAACTAGAAGGTATACTTCTTGATGAATTTGCTTTGCTATTTGATGAGGAGGTACCAAAAAACATCATTAAGCTATAACTTTAGTCATACAGCCATTTGAATATCTATGCTAGTGAGGTTTCTGTTAAGCACATCAATGGAAACAATCAGCATAGGTTCATTGTATTGTAAATACTGATGGAATCAAACAAGCCACAAATCAAATTGTGTTTGATTTCAATTTTCAGTTATACAATGGTGCAAGTTGTCACCAGGTGATTTGAAGAGCATGTTAGCCATTCCTTATTGGATGAAGCATTTTCTAAAAAAAAAATGTTCCTATCATAGTGTACTGTTACTAGCTGATTTATCCTCATATAATAAACACTTATTTTATAATGATAAATAGTCAATATCTAATTTTACTGGTTCTTCCTACATATTTTTATTATGCCTTATCTTTTTTCTGATACTTTGCGTTTCTTGTAGATCTAATAGTCCAGTTGCTTGCTGACAGTATGGCTGACTCAAAAGAGAACATTGATGGCAATCTTCTTATGGCCTTCCACAATGGTAACATGGTAATACTTAATTTCTTGGCACTAATTTGTTATGATTTTAGTCATGACAATGGGAATCAGGTGCATGGTTTGAAGTGACATACACAAATATTCACACAATGTCAGTTATGGGTTTGCTCATACATATATAATTCTAACCCAGTTTTTCTTTGCTAAGGATCTTGTGAAGCTATTGAGCAAGGTCATATCAAGTTGTCTGGAGGATAAACATCATAAAAAGATCCCTGTGGTGAGTGCAAAAATCCTACAAGTTTTGCTTCCCATATAAAATAGCTTTGCCTGCAAACTCATTCATTTTACTTAATGATACTTTTTCTGGATAATATTTACACAGTGACACACAGTTACTTGCCTTAGCCTTGCTAGACATTTCATGGTTACACCAAACTTAATCTGTTAGGTCTCAAAGGCTATCAAAATATATTACCATTTATAACAAAAAATTGAGGATACAGACGTGTGATCTGTGAATAATCAGAATCCTAAACTTAACTGAAATGTTGAGACATGCATACTTGCATGCTATCTGAAGGTCACTTTGATTCAACCCATGCAAAGTTCTCATAGAAATCTCTGATAGTATTTTGAGAGCGATGGGCTGTCTAAATAGGATCATAAATTACTAGATGTGTGATCTTGGCATAAATTTTCATTGAATGCACATGAAAAGGAGTTCCTGGGTACTAGCTCCTGAAGTAGGTTGAGTCTTGACCTTCCAATTGATTTCAATATCTAGCCAATTTGGTCAATAGCTTGGTTAACTATTACTGATTTCCTGAACCTCTGTTTTTAAAGTTGTTACTGGTGTATGTATGTATTGAAGAAAAACTTTATTATGAAGTGGTGATAAACCTTTGTTATGCACCCTGGTACAGTTGAAGTCAATGCTAGAAGAATTTCAAAGAGAGAGTGGTAGATCACCTGCCCATTCAACAATGCCTTCACAGTCTAAACTTGGATGTTTTCTGGTATGTCTCTTCTTGTTTGTTTTAAAAATGTTGTATTTTCTCATAGGAATAAAATATTAAATTTCATTTTCCATAGCCTATTCAATAATTCTTTAGTGATTCCTAGGAATTAGCCAACGTTATAAAGTTGAGAGTTTTATTTTTATGTCTCAACTCCAGAAGGTTTAAAAATACATGGCTTAGAGAACGACACATTATGAGATGAAAGATTTTCAATATGTCAAATTAATTGCATCAATGATTTATGCCTCCATTTTTCTGTGCAAACCTTAAACTCTCTTCCACTTCTAGATTGGATTAGTGTCAGAAGGGTGCTGTCTGCTATCATTCTGATGTTGATATAGCTTCTATTCCATCTAGTATGAGCTAAATATATTTCAGCTGCACCATTAAATCTCCAAAGAAATGTTCTGACACTTCACAAATTTTTCACAGCATTGCCAAGGTTGCTCGGGAGATGGTAATTGCATGCACAGGCGTTTACTTCAAATGCAAGAAAAAGAACTTCTGGTGAGCTTTTGTTTTGTATGATAATCTAGGTTGAGTGGCTAGTGACTTAAAAGATTGCTGCATTGCACAACATTTGGATGGCTTTAATGGATCTGAGCCAAGAAGCTATCACATTTTTTTTGGATTCTATTTACATAATGTGATTTTAGTTTAAGTTAGAACAATAATGTGAAGTTGAATGCACTGAATTGTGCATTGACTTTTGTTCATTTGTAGGAGATTAAAAAATTGAGTGCTAGGTATTCTCGTGATGTTAATATACATGTTACTTTATCTGCATGCATGGGTTACCCATTGTGTGCTCTTTTACATGTAACTTTCATTATTCTCATATTTGTATGAATTCCCCTTTCCTATAAGGTTTCAATCCCATATTGCCAGTACTTGGATAATAAATGGTATAAAATGGAATATTGAGTTGGAATGTGTACAAGGAGATAGGAAGAACGAAAAATACTTTAACCTTCAAGGACTTTAAAAATGTTGCAGGATCTAAAAGTCTTGTTGACATCAACAAAAAAGGAGTTTGAAGACTTACAATCTCAGTTTCAGAGAGACTTCAAAATGCTTGGTGAGACACTGTTACAAATAATTTACCACTAGAGTTTAGATAATGTGTTAGCAGTCCTATTTTTCACATCTTTACAAAATCTTGAAGCCATAAATAACATCATAGGAAAACTTTCTTCAGGATGATCTTTATTGCTGTAAGTTTTGCATATATGGATGTTAGAATGTTGTTGCCATCATATTTCCTGAGATGCTATCTGGTTTTCTAGTTTTTGGCAATCTCTGGAGCCTGTAAATTGAACTGAATGTCAAGAAGTTCATCTTTACAAAATCTGCCCCTGACGTTTTTTGTTCTTATAGGCATTTCAACATTGTTCCAGTTAATAAACAGGAAGTTTAAACATAGAATCTAACTATATTCTTCAATTGTTTCAGGAATTCAGGTAGAGGACATGTCTTTTGCTGCACTTGGATACCACAGGGTATTGAAAGAGAACAGGAACTTATATAACATGGTTCAAGATTTGAAAGGTTAGCTTATGACAAGAAATTGTGAAGTATGTTTCTGAGATATTGTTTCATATCAGTCCACCCTGATAAAGATTTTCCTTAGGTAATATCCGAGTTTACTGCAGAATTAGGCCTGCCTTTGGTCCTAAAGGAAGTAACATCGTAGATTTTGTTGGTGAGGATGGTTCACTAGTGATTTCAGAACCATTGCAGTCTCAGAAAGATGGAAAGAAGATTTTTCAGTTCAACCAGGTCTTTGGTCCTACTGCCACCCAAGGTAGTATTATCCCAATTCTCCATTTTTCTACATTTTATGTATCAAAACCTGATGCTTTTTAGACATTACATCTCCTCTTCCAGATGATGTATTTGAGGACACTCGGCCCTTAATCAGATCTGTGATGGATGGTTACAATGTATGCATTTTTGCTTATGGTCAAACTGGATCAGGAAAAACATATACCATGGTGAGATCTTGATTATGTGGCTTTAGCTGGATTGCTTTTAGTGCAGCTGCCACTTGAGCCAAAAAAAAAAACTTATTTTTGGCTTTCTATTTATCTGCAATGGTAATATGTTTCATGGGCCTGACAATGTTTTCCCAATCTGTAATATCTTATATGATGACAGAGTGGTCCACCAGGTGGCTTAACAAAGGATATGGGAATTAATTACCTAGCACTCAATTACCTCTTTCAGATGTCTGAAGAAAGGAAGGATATCGTGAATTATGATATTCAAGTTCAGATGGTTGAAATATATAATGAACAAGTGCGAGACCTTCTTGCAGAAGATTCATCAGCCAGCAAATATCCTTTTACTTTCAATTCTTTAAGTTCTCAAAAGCCTATTCACATGATAATTAAGCTTTCTCCCCTGTTGCATGTTATGACTTATTCGGCCTATTCATAACTCTTTGTATGCTTAACTGTGCACAAGTTAGAGATTCGAAGTTGCATTGGTGAAAATGGCTTGAGTCTTCCAGATGCTAAATTGCACTCAGTGAAGTCCACGGCTGATGTCATTGATCTCATGAAACTTGGAGAAGTGAATCGTGTTGTCTGTTGCACTGCCATGAATGACCATAGTAGTCGTTCTCACAGGCAAGTCTGTGGTGGCTAATAGAAGCAGACCTTATTCTATCCATAATTTGCTTGGAGAAGCCAGACTTCTATTTTTTCTGAAGCTGGTTAAAATCCTTACATATTGATTAAGCAAAGATGAAAAATATGCACTTTTAATTGCTTAGTTTCTTCCATATTGTCAACAGGCCAGATTAAATTAAATCTCTTTCAACATATTTCTGCAGTGTCCTAACAATTCATGTGCATGGCAAAGATGTGTCTGGAAGCACTCTCCGTAGTTGCCTGCATTTGGTAGACCTTGCAGGAAGTGAAAGAGTGGACAAATCAGAAGTTGCAGGAGATAGGCTCAAGGAGGCACAGCATATCAATAAGTCTCTTTCCAGTTTAGGAGATGTCATCACTGCCTTGGCACAAAAGAATTCTCACATTCCATACAGAAACAGCAAACTTACTCTTCTACTGCAAGACTCTTTAGGTTGCAATTTGCAAATAAGTAGCACTTCTTTTTTATTGATTTACCAGTAAAGCAAGTTTTCATCCCAGAAATTTTCACCTCAGGTGGCCATGCCAAAACATTAATGTTTGCTCATGTGAGTCCGGAAGGAGACTCTTATGGAGAAACTCTCAGCACTTTGAAGTTTGCTCAGAGGGTATCAACTGTGGAACTTGGTGCTGCTCATGCAAATAAGCAGAGCAGTGAGATTATGCAACTTAAAGAACAGGTAGATATACCACTGAAATTGTCGATTCTAGATGTTAGGATTCTTCATTGCAAGTATATTCTTTTAAAACTCAGCATATGCTGCTCTTCACCAATAAATATACCTTGGTTCATGTACCATACGTAAATTCACCTTGTTGGAAAAAATAATGATGTCAATGATGCTACAGCAGTTTGTAATTTCTTAGTAAATGATGTTACATAATTTATGCATCCTCACTTTCTTTCTTATCTTCTACTTTAATATAATCCATTGCAATTGAATGGTTGAAATTAGTTTCATTCTGAGATTGTATCAGTCAATAACTCTCGGAACATGTGAGGTGTAATTATTGAAACAGCTTTTATTGTTGGGTACCAATCTTTGACCTTATATTGATGGCTCAGAGATTTACTGTATCAGATCAACTCTATGATGCATTGTGCAGGTTGAGAACCTCAAAAAGGCATTAGCAAGCAAGGAAACACAGAATGCACAGATCAAGCTGTTGAAGGAACCTAGATCTCTCAGTGAGAACCCAAAAACAATTACCGAACAAACTCCTCCACGTGGACGAAGACTGAGCATTGAGAATGGCAGCAATATGAAGCCAGAAAAGATCATGAACTTTGATGGAAGAAAGAGATCCAAAACCCCTCCTTTACCATCTCATCCCCAGAGATTAAGTTTGGAAGGCCCTGGATATGATAAGAGGGATAATCAGACAAAATTACCAGTTGATTTAAGCAAGCCACTACATTTTGAGGCAGTGACAATGCAGAAATTAGGTCATTCTCAAGATGTGGAAACAACAACAAAGCCATATGGGCACTCTGCTAATGGAAGTTCCATGATGGAAGTACATCATCTCAATGCTTCTCGAAGTCCTAGATCTTCCCATCAAAAGCACTTTGTTAAAAAAGATTGTAGAACACTAATTTCACATCTCCAGCCGCTAACAACACCAGAACCAAAAGTCACTGCCAGAAATGAAGTCCAGATACCAGTGCAAAGTGAACTTACTCTTTCCACAGATTCTCCCACTTTGGTTAGTGGTGCAAATGGAAAAGGATCACAAATGAGGAAATCCCTTCGGAATATTGGGAAACTGATTATTGGCTCTGAGAAGAGGTATGCATGAGATTTTGGCTGTCAGTCCTTGTTGTAATGCATACCCCTCTCTAAATGATTGTTCCATCGATTTAAGTAGGAGTGCTAGAGTTGGGATGATAATTGTTGTTTTTTATTATCTTCTAAGATCATGCTATACTTCTTCACTTCTTATCATTTGAGAATGTTAAAATGATTACAAGAGCAGTACAATGAAAATGTAATGTAGAGTGTAATTTTCTTTAACATGATATGTTGAAACTCTGGAAACCTGCAGGAACCAACAGCGTTTCAGAATAGAAGAGTTGAGTATCAACTGCTCCAGCAACAATACTGAACCAAGGTCACCATTGACAGTTAATGCCAGAGCAGCAAGAAGGCAATCACTTACTGGAATTCAACCATCGGGGTCTGAAAGGTCACGAAGATCTTCATTGGGAGGGAAGCCAATTGACTCTGACAAGTGTAATTAAAAGCATTGTTTAATCCAACCGGTTCCATGTTTACAATTTTATATATCCTACATACATAATGACAACACTGTCATTCACCCTGTGTTCTGTGCTGATGCAGATGACACTAGAAGGAACAAGTCACCGTCTGTAGTACATTCGTCATCGAAGACAACAAAGAGATGGGTTTAGCTTAAGCAATTGTGGAGAAGAATGCAATGGTGCTTCGATTTGAAGACCTCATGTCCATTCATTTGTCAATGAAGACAACAAAGCAATTGATTTTAGCATAACATAGCTAATGGCAGATGATATGTTGCTCTGGCTCAAAGGGCACTGACATGCTCAGAGTTTTAGTTTAAGGGACATGCTGCAAAAAGCTGCCAATAAGAAATCTTGTACAGGAGAAAAGAAATTTTAGTTGGCAACATTCTCAATTGATTGTCAGATACTTCAGTGTCCTAGCAAGCTTGTTCTTGCAGCCAATTCAACCAAAAAATTACAAGATATTTGATTTTGTACTCATTACATCACAAAGAGGATCGCGAATCTGTGCCATGCCGATCTATGCCTGGAAACATGTTTGATTTAAGTACGGTTTCTATCAAACTATTGCTGCAATAACAACATAGCCTTTTACTCTATTGCACTCAGACATCGGAATATGGTTGATTCTAGCGTCTAATATTCTCTTGGTTTATTAACCAATATGGTTCCGTCCCATTTAACACAGGAAAACGACTATGGTCATCCAATACCGTATGGTTAACGAACATTTGGTCATGCAGGCAAAAGATTAATCCTTAGAAAAAGGAGGAGTGCCCTGGGACAAATCAGTAATCACTTGCTTTTTTTTTTACCATAATTAACGACCACCATTTTAGTGTCTATCTGGAATGGTACTACATTTTTCTCTACTAGTAGAGACCGATGTTCTTTCCTGTCAAGAAAGCAACAGGAAGTGAGTAGTGACTCTGAACATTCCAGTTGCTGTTTGCGTGGTGGGGCTGTTGGAATCTATCGTCACCTTAAGCCTTAAGCAGTCCCTCCCGGATCCAGTAGAAACCGCAGTCATATTTTATGCGGTTAAAGGTTTACCAATGTCATCATACGATGCTGACTTCGTATTTACTTGATCTTTGAGTTTTTTAACAGCTTTTTTGGATTAGCTGAAACTTGAAGGAAATAAAATAAGGAAAAAAAAAAAAAGGTCGTCTCTGGTGTTTGAATTTCATGTGAGAAAAAAAAATGGAAGGATGTTCCCATCAAATTATAATAGAGGCTGTAAGTAGCACTTCCAATTCTGAAGTCGGAGAAATAAAATTGAGGCAGCAAAAGCCGGGGATAGAAAAAAAAAAAAAAAAGACCACCCTTATTACGTAGCTCACATTATTGCCTCCAATATAAAAAAATGGGCTGTGCAGGAATTGGAAAACGTCTTTACAGCCGTGGCATCATATACAAGAAGCTTATTATTTGTTGCTTAATGTGCAGATGTATAAGAACGGTAATCTTTACAAACAAATCCTCTTTTCCATTGTGGCACATACAAGCAAAAAATCTTTCTTGCCTGGCTGCCATTCTTATTCTGTCTGATGAACTAACATCAGATGAATTGGTGAGAGAAATAACCCCATAACCAAGTTGATACAAGTACCTAACGTCACTGTGGTTGGAGACGAAACTGATGATCAAATTTTCTGACACAGTAATTGAATGCATATATCAAATGTTTCTGAAATCTTCTGAGGTTTAGTCTCACATTTTGGCTGTCAAGATAGATTTCCTTCGTGTATTGCCATCCTTTTTGGTTCACACTGCTGGGATGTCGAAGAACAGGATCATTTTTATCATATTTGTCATACAGTGAGCTCTCTCTCGGAAGAGTTTGGTACCCAATATACCTCAAGCCAAGCTTCCTTGCAGGCTCCCCATAATAGGCCTCAGCTGCCCATTCTGTTCCCAGGGGGATCACTTGGATAAACACAGAACCAGGCCTCATGAACAGGAAATGAGTCATGGCAGCACCATGGACACCAATCATAACTTCACTTGAATTAAGTTCCCGATAAATCTTGGCCAATTCTGTCCTCCGGTCAGGCCTCATAACATTGACTTGAAATCCAATTTCTTCTCCCATCTTCACCAATAAATCCTCATTAGATAAAGATCGAGAACCATTTCGAGATAAAACAACCAGCTTAGGTCTCTCCTTTTTTGTTTCCTGCACTACCTTCCTGAATGCCAAAGGCGTTCCTGCTGATGGTGATAAAGAAAGCACCTTCTGTTTCCGTTTTTCTTGAGCTTCTCGCTCCTCATCATGAATCAAACTTTTAATCCGAGGCCTATAAGCTCGGTCTAGAAGGTTACGAAAATCAACGATGCTCTTATTCCCTTGCATCAGTGACGGATTGACAGTGAGCTCATCATGGATTCTAAGACCAACAATGGCTTCAGGAAAGCAATGAGTTCTCTTGTCTCCACTAAAATCAATAGGAGGGTAATCTGAAAGTTGTGAAAGGATGTCTTCGTACTTGGTAAACCACCAATTATGATATTCAAGAATCACAAACCTAACTTTCTTGTTCAAATTTTGGGACGTGATGTACAAGGGCAAAATCCCATCGTTGAATTCATGGTAAACATTACCCGTATAGCCTCCAGTGGAAAAGAACACTGCAGGTACGTTATGCTTGACATCACAATGATGGTTAATGACATAATTCTCTTCCTTTGCAATAAGATGCAACTCTTCAATTGTATCCATGACACTTGCTTCCCATTTTCGGGTGTATGGCTTGATCTTTGCGTGTTTATATTCCTCATTTTGGAGGATTATGCTTAGAACATGTTCAGAGAAAGTATTTGAATTTTCTCTAGAGGCATAGAGAAAGATTGAAGAGGAGGCAGAGTGTGTTCTCACATCCCCAATCATGAAACAGATATCAGAACGGACGCTGCTTCTCTCACAACATATAGTTCCTGAATTTTCCACCAAAAATTTACAAAAGTAAAGTAAAAATAATTATACAGAATCTATGCAAGTAAAAGTTAGTCTTGACATGGGTTTGGGGGGGGGGTGAGGGGGGTGGTCTTAAAGGAGACTAAATATACAAGTGGGACATGGAAGGAGAACTAACCATCAGAGATGGAGGAACACAATGAAGCACTTGTATCCATATCAGAGACAACCCCATTATATTCTGCACCAAATGTTAATGTATTTACACAAACCAGAAGGGCACATCAAGATGTAGCATACCCCCAAAAAAAAAAAAGAATAAAAGCAACACAAATAATGTGAGAAAGAACGAAAAAACAAAGAAAACAAAAAAAAGAGAGAAACCAAAGAAAAAAAAAAAAAGGCAAACGTGAAAAACGAAACAATAACCAATGAAAGAAAATAGAAGCAAGCAAAACAAAAGAGAAGGTGGGGGCCTTACTGAAGAGAGAGAAAGCAGAGGAAGGGCAGAGCAAGTTATTGGCCAAAATAAAGCAGCAACAGAGAAGTGAGAGAAAGAGTAGAAGAAGAAGTTTGTGCAGCCTTGTTCTCTTGTAATAACCAGAGTTTGAACGCACAAAATTAAGTGCCTCATATTCTTCTACATGCTGTACTTCGCCCTTTTTCACCTGATGGGAACGATGGTGGTGCACCATCTCCAATTACTTAGTGTAATGTTTTTCTTTCTTTTTTCAAATGTCTTTTAGTCCTTTAAGCCACCAGCTTTTCTTCTCTGTGCAAGCTTTGAGGGCTTAAAGCAAACTCAACGAGAGAAAGAAGGTGGTGGGGTATGGCTTGATTCAATAGAAGAGTGGAAAAAAGATGATATATATAACAGACATCTGTGGGTCTTCTTCACGACCCCTTTTGTTTTTCCTTCTTTTCAAAGTTTCCTCCTTTGCGGCAGAGTCAGAGAAAGCCAGCCCTTTGCTTTTGATGGTTTATATAAACAGCAAAATGGAAAAGGAAAAGGGGAAGAACAATAACCCAAAAAAAAAAAAAAAAAATGCTGTAGACAGAGATGTATGGATGCACGAAACAGTGGGTTTAGCTAATCTGTTGGGCTTGCTGACGGGGGAAGGCAGTTTCTGGGGTTGTCCTGTTTCTCTCTCTCCTTCCGAGAGAGAGACGTTGAGACTCCAGAGACCAAAGCGGAAAGATACGTAGCCAGAGGGAGAACTCACAAGGCATTTCATACTGTTTTGTCCAATGAGAGGAAAAGGCTTGTTCGAAGGAGCTGCGTAAAGGAGGCTAATTCCCTGTTCATTCTTTGAAAATACAAACTCACTTTATATTGTTTTCCGCCAAACTCGGGTGTACCCGTTCGAGGGGCAATTTAGACAGTAACTTGGTTATTATTATAATAATATTAAGCTCAATTTATTATTATTATTCAGTCGATACACAACTTCTAGTTGGTTTTGCAAATTTCAGTAATTTAAGGTGAGTGTGTGGCTTTCAAAGCACAAAAATGTTGCCAAAAATATTTCCGCAAAGCAAGAGAAAAATATAAGGTAAAAAGAATCATTTGCATTGCATTTATTAATTTATGATTATTATTATTTTTTTATCGAACTTACTTACGTTACACCCAGATAAGTTAATATCTTGAGTTAAAATTAACTAATTATTTTGGAGCGAAAATGAACAACTTGAGAATGCCAACATTTCTGACACAAAACTCTTGTATTCTTTTCTTTCCTAGCCATACGGAATGCACCATAACCTTTTTCGATTCCTTTTTGAAACCGTCTTCACTTGTTCGATACCAACACTTGAACTTCATTGGCTTTTTCCCGTCTGAGATAAAAGCTTACATATTGCATTATCGCATTTAAAATACATTAAGTTAATTACATTTATGTGACATAAATGTGTCTTAAAAGTAAGTAAATATTTACATTATTGTGTTTAAAATACATTTAATACATTAATCGGATCGCATTCATGTACTAAAGTTCATATTGATATGTGAAGAGGAGGAGAATGGAGGTTGCTAGGGGGGGTGGAAACCAAGTTCTTTGAAGTGATAATCATATATATTAAAACCTAAAGCAATTAGTGTTTCGATTTATAATTTATCAATAAGATTTCAAAGACACAATTACATCCAAGGCGTGGTTTATAAAAGAAAATCGTTGCAATATTATTTATAAGATGGCTGTCATTTTCAAATTGGTAGGGTGTACAAGCAAGCAACGTGTCACATTGCATTTGGGGTTAGTCAAAACCAGAGGAAACAAGGAATGACGACTGGGAACCTGGGATTATATTAAATTAAGTTTAATATATAAATCAAGGTCATAGCATGTCATTCTCCAAAACGACGTCATTTTTTTTTTTTTTTTTGGTTCTTTACGAAAAACATATTTTGTTTTTGAATGTCTAGGCACCCGGTATAAGATTCTGTCTGGTTGAAAAAACAAAAAAAAACAAAAGGAATATAAGGAGGGTATTTTGCAGTTTCCATAGAAAAAAGTTGCACCAAATACGCATTAGAAGGTAGATTAACATAACATTCTTGCTGCCGTGACGAGCTTTCTTTCTGCCAAAAGATCATTGCTTCTTAACGCTTCTTAATAAGTTGGATTTCCTCAATAACTCATCAGAAAAGGAAAAAAAAAAAAACGTATAATTATATTAAATAGTAGAAAATTCATAAAAACACACTACATTAGACAATGTAATTATATAACTGACATTTTTTTTTTCTTTGAATTAGGATTTATCAAGTATCGAATTAACAATAATCATTACATTTATACTGTTAACTAAACTTAAGAGTAGAATAACTATTGAATTTCATTTCTTTGAATATGGTAATACATGGTTGTTTTAGTGAAGGAGAGGAGACACTTCATTCTTCTTTCTTGCCAAACATCCCAAATAATTTCAAGAATTATTATTATTTATACACCGAGCTTAAATTTATGCTTACTGTGTAATATGATTTTGCGTGTAGATTACTGTGTAATTATATGAGAGCTGAGGGAACATAAGTTTAATTCCTCCACCAATGCCCGGGACAGAGCTTCTATACATCGGTTTATTTTGTAGTTGACATGTTTTTACATATATAATAATAAATTATAATTAACGGTTATGATAATTTGCGTGTGTATATATATATATATAATATCAGGATAAAGTAACGGATCGTGTTGCTCACCCAAAAAAGAGAGGCAAAATACCCGCTAATTGAGGCATTGTTCCAACCCTGTTTTGTATTTTTGTGGGCAATGTCTCTGGGAAGTCAAAGTTACTTGCTAGTTTCATTGACATTTTTTTTTTTTCTTGGGTGATGCATTAAACCATTAATCATAATTAACATGGTGTAAGTGCAATACGGTATTTTAATTTACTTTTTAAAATAAAAAAATAAAAAAAAAAGGGGAAATGATTGAAATATGTAAGAAGAGATCAACCCCCATTTGTTTTCTTACAACGCTAATTAGAATGTATCAAGGGAAGAGTCACTCGGGCCAGGGGCTACAAAGTTCCACTTTTCTTTCGATTTTTGAGCCTGCCTTGTTAAATTGAGATATTCAGGTTTTTGGCTCCTGGGGGCCACGAGCATGACCTGCATGTTAGAGGGCAAAATGCCAAAGTGCGAAGAAGATCCCAACAGCCGTTAGAGTTCAACCGTTTGCCTAACACGATCCATTCCCAATTTCCTTCAGTTCTGCCCAAAAAAAAAAAAGTTGGACCACTGTACACATGATACGGGATACAGCCCCGTGAGAATAATAACGTACAATGTTTTTACATTAGGGATACGAGGAAGACAAAAAAAATAAAAAATAAAAATGATCGATTTCTTTTTAAAGTTAATTGCATCTGATTAAAAATCGAATTTGAAATCTTTGATCATGGGAGTATTACTGAACTTATATAATTCATTAGTATTAATCTCGTCTGAGCAAATTTAATGTAGGCATTTTGGTCCTGTAAAACTATATAAACTATGCAAACGGGAGTGGCACCTATCCACTCGTGGGGTTATTGACTGGAGATGGGCCTTTGGAACCTTTTGTGGCTCAGTTCATGAAATCTTGTGGAGCAACGATCAATCGGGTGAGAATATTTTTTTTTTTAAGCATTCTTGGATCACAGGATAGCCGTTGCTTTCTATGATCATCGTTTAATGGTAGATTCTGTCCTCCTAACTTACAGCCACACGGCCTTCCGCCTGCTCCAGTTGGGAGAAATTGGTCCATTACCAAGCACTTTAAATGGGCCATGGGAGAGCCCGTTAACGAACTGAACATCGAAAGCCATTTTGGGCCCTTCAAGGGGAGTTGGGCATCAAAATTCAAAACCATAAACTAGTATTTTGAACGGCAATCTAGTGTTTACTCGGAGTCGATCCCCAACAAATAATAAAAAAATAAATAATAATAATAATAATAATAAATTAATTAAATATTATCATTAAATGTGATAATTTAATAATTAAAAAAATTATTTATTATTATACTAAAAATCATGAAATTTTATTTTAAAAAAAAATATTTCGTAAGATTAAGTGTAATATTTTTTTTGATAATATTAAAAGATATTATTTTTATTTTTTATTTTAATTATAAAATATGTTAAAAATTTTGAATCAATTTGCAAGGATTTAAGAAAAATTTATGGCATATGTGATGGTTACACAATCCATTTTCACTAAAATAATAAATTTTGAGTGAGTTATATAATAAAAAAATAATCTTATTTATATAAATTTTATATTTTTATAAAATTAAAATATAAGATTTAAAAATAAAAATAAAAATTTTTAATTATTAAATTTTACTTAAAAACCAATCTTTCATTATTTTCAAGCACATAAAAAGGCGAGCTTCAAGGCCCTTTACAGCTCTCATATCTGAAGGTGCCCAATGGTAAGTCCAACTCAGGCCTTCTTCAACCACACTCTTTCTGTATATATTTATTATTTGGGGATGAGATATAAATTTTTATTATTTTAAAAAATGAATGCGAGCAAAGAGATTCCAATTCCCATTCATAAAGAATAAAATACAGTAAAATATCAATAAGTTGGCGGTAAATATTCCTTTTAATATATAACCCCCCCACCAAAAAAAAAAAAAAAAAAAACAATGTTCAAGGTCTAATCGGGCAAGGACAGACAAGACAACCAAAACTGCAGGGGCAAAGGTGAAAAACCTGTGACTCTCCGACCAAAGGGAGCCACTCCTCCCTATTCTTAACCTAACCACAGGAGACAGCGCCTAAAGTACGTCAAACAAATCCAACGGTTCAAGAACATTAGAAACATATGTGTTCGTCGTATATATGTCTATAAAGCTCTGCAAATGTTCAATTTGCTTCCTTCCTTTGCCGCTACGACGTTAATCTCAACACTTGCGAGTTACAAAGTACGCGTCCCCAACAAAACAGAGGGACAGAGAGTAACCTGAAATAAATAAATAAATAAAGGAAAATTTCGAATAGATAGATAGATTGCAGGGGAAAATTGAATATCGGGTTGGAAATTGGGGGTGAGAGGAGATGGGAGACTCGTTTTGTTCAGACTGCAAGAAGCAGACGGAGGTGGTATTCGACCACTCGGCAGGGGACACGGTGTGCTCGGAGTGCGGCCTGGTGTTGGAGTCACACTCCATCGACGAGACCTCCGAGTGGAGGACTTTCGCCAACGAGACCGGGGACAGCGATCCCGTCCGCGTTGGTGGCCCAACCAACCCCCTCCTCGCCGACAGCGGCCTCTCCACCGTCATCGCCAAGCCCAACGGCTCTTCCGGAGACTTCCTTTCTTCTTCCTTGGGTCGCTGGCAGAATCGCGGCTCAAATCCCGATCGAGGCCTCATTTTAGCCTTTAAAACTATTGCTACTATGTCCGACAGGTTTTCTTTTTTCCTCTTTCCTTTTTCTTTTTTCTTGTGGCTTCGTTTTTGTTCTCTCTTGTGATGTGGGTTTTTGGTTGGTTTGTTGAAATGAAAATGAGTTGGATCGCCGTGTATGATGTCTTCTTGTATTCATCAAAATGCATCTCTTTTTTTGAGTATCTGGAGTGATTGGAGGTGTTGTTTGGTTGCTTAGACCCTGAAAGTTTAAGAACGGAAATCTTGATGTGGAATTGTGTGAAAGTAAAGATTCTCCTTTTTTTTTTTTTTTGTATAATTGGATTGAAGTTTTGAAGGGAAAAAACTTGATTTAGTTCCTTCGAAAACTGAATTGAATTCAATTAATGTTATGTTATTGTATTTTTGGTAAGTGAACAAGGAGAAAGCTCGGATTGGACCCTCCAGTTTCGAGCATGCCTGTGTGTTGTTTCTGGCAATTCAGCAGAGGGCTAGTGTAATGTGTTTGATTTCATCTGGAATCTGTAATCTGTGCGATGAAGAAGCTTAATGGATTTTGACAGACTAGTACTTGGTTGAACTGATTGAGCTATTGTATTGCTCTCCCTTTGCCCTTGCTGTCTTCCCTTTCTTCTCTTTAAATTCATCTAAGTTTCTCCTGTTTCCATCTTCTTTACGTCACTATATCCTTTAGATTGTACTTTTAATGATCGGTTGTCCAAGTTCAAAATTTTAATAAGATCCTTCAAAACGAGAATCAAATTAGGCATTGACCCTTTAACTTGCAATTGATATGTGGTGATTTGGATTGACTAAAATGAATTTTATCATTTTCTCTTTCCTTGCATTTCTAATTTTGGAATGCTTTCCCCCCTTTCTTTGATTGCATTCTACAAGTTCAAGCTAACAGAATATTAAGTGCGGTATACTTTTCTTTCCAGTTTTAAATGCCCATGCTTTGATTAATTCTCTTCCATTTGTCAAGTGTTGTTCAATGGAGTAAGTTCAAATTGCA
This sequence comes from Rhizophora apiculata, assembly GCA_037832385.1. Taxonomy (NCBI): domain Eukaryota; kingdom Viridiplantae; phylum Streptophyta; class Magnoliopsida; order Malpighiales; family Rhizophoraceae; genus Rhizophora; species Rhizophora apiculata. The sequence continues at coordinate 4,833,572 of CM075424.1, read as the reverse complement.
CATTTTCCTTTTTAGACAATACTCAACTTTAGTTCAATTGGAAATTTTTTCTGTGTTCAAACGAATAGTTTACTGCTGATGTAGAACTTTCCTGTTATAATTTCTTTCTGTTTATGCATTTAATACATTTCACATTAATAAACATGTAATCTATAGTTAATGCGGTTATATTCCGACAGCTTTGCTGCGAATCTCTGCTAATAACATGGTTATATTCCATAAACTTTTGCTGCTAATCTCTGTTAATAACAAGGTTATATTCCTTAACTTGCTTTTGTGTGTCTAAGAGAGCTGCTAATATATATCTAATTTGGTGAAATTTTTGTTTCAGGTTGGGTCTTGTTGCAACAATCAAGGTGCATACTCGCAGTCTTCATATATATATATATATATATATATGCATGTCTACATTTTTACTATTAATGATTATAGAGGTTGCTTTTACTATTAAGCAAACATCTATCTGTACTACGTTGTGAATGGGCCCTTCAATCATCTGTAGAATGTACCATTCTTCTACATTTAGGGTTTTGTGGATTTGTTCAGGATGTAGGAAATGTTAAGTAGGGTCATACTTGGTAGCAGCCAGTTTAGAAGAACAAGTTACTGCCCGTATTTCTTTTGCATGTTGTGCGGGGTCGCCATTTGTTCTGCTCTTTCATTCCCTTTTCTGTTTTAACTTTCCAACTTCTGAGTTCTAAGTATTGGCCTAGTGAAGAATTAGAATTCCAGAAAATCCTCAGGGCTTGGGCAGATTCTTAAATCTCACAATTAGATATCATATTTTTAGCAAAATTTCTACATAGAATATGAACAGCAGTGTAATTTAGCAGACACCGCTGCAACATAATTGCACAATGCTTTGTTCTTAACAGAGCTGTCAATGACTAAGCAAGCATGTAATAGACAGCATAATTTGAAAACCCAAATCTTTTTGATGACTTGGAGAATGCATCAAATATTTCAATAGCCTATGTTGATCATTTAGACTCTTTGTCAAACAAAAGGTTTGCTCATTAGGTGGAAAACTTGGGAAAGGGGAATCTATAAAGCTGCGAGGGGAGCCATGGTGTAAGGATAGGACTACTTTATTTTGACGCAGATGTAAGGGGTTCAAATTAAAAAAGAAAAAAGAAAAACACTCTCTATGGCTATTGTAGAGAAAATTGCATGCATCTAGATCTTCCAAGACCCCACAATACGGAAGCCTTTTATGTTGGAATACATTTGCTTTGTGATACTGAAAATTTGGTTGGTCAATTATTAAGTATGAATTTAATATTTTGTAAAAGAAACTTCACTTTTTTATTTCATTGAGAAGGAAACAGAAATTGATTTAGGGATGGGATGGACAAACCATTTTTGTTTTTGCTACCTGATATACTTTTGAAACATTCATATTTCCAGCTTTATTCACCAAACACAACCTTTTGATTGGTTTCATTCCTGACTTGATTTGAGAGTTTGAATTGTTATGGTCATCTTTGCACCCCTAACAATATTGCTATCATTGAAGGATCGTGCTAATGAGATCTATAAGAGGGTTGAAGACCAAAAGTCCAGCAGAGGAAGGAATCAGGATGCTTTATTGGCTGCTTGCCTCTATATTGCTTGTCGACAGGAGGACAAGCCACGTACTGTAAAGGGTACAGCCTAAGATTCTTTTAGCATTCAGATGCTTTTCAGTTCTTTTATCTTGTGTTTGAGCTTCTTGAACCTGTGGGTTTCAATAGAGATTTGTTCTGTTGCCAATGGAGCCACAAAGAAGGAAATTGGCCGAGCAAAAGAATATATAGTTAAACAACTGGGATTGGAAACTGGTCAATCAGTGGAGATTGGCACAATACATGCTGGGGATTTTATGGTAGGTTTGCCTTCTCTTTTCCTTGAAAGAAAGGAAATTCTTTAATCAAAATAGAGAAGCTTACTTCTTCAGTAGTTTTTCTTTATTAAGGAACACAATACTTCACATGTAGGAATAGGTTTAATTGTTCGGGTACAACCATATGGGTAGGACTAGTCATTACTGATATTATCCTGGATGTTTATGCAGAGACGTTTCTGTTCCAATCTTGGTATGAATAACCAAGCGGTTAAAGCCGCCCAAGAGGCTGTTCAGAAGTCAGAAGAATTTGATATAAGGTAGTTATGTTTTTCTTCATGTCATCTCTTTTTTGGCTTATAATTTTGCTTCTGTTTCTATTGTCATTATTCATTGAAGGAAGGTTATTAAAACTACCCTTGTTATATGATTGCCTCTGTGTAATAGTAATATCTCTCTTCATGCTTACAATCTAGTTAGTAAGGGCTATGATCTATAGAGATTGTTATTTCTGATTGCCATATAGAAATAACAAAGGTACAATTCAGTAGCAAGCACAAGATTGGATGGTATGAACTTGCATTATAGTTGTGGTTAAAATGGCTGGGGATATAAACCATGAGATGAGTGTATTTAGTGAAGGTCTGCCCCACCGGGAATGGAAAATGCCAAAATTATGCCCATTAGATATGTGAATAGTGAATCTGAATTCCTTTATTTGGCAGATGCTTCTCATTCTTGAAGAGGAGCAATGAGGAAGCAATAATTTTGTTTTGCAAGAACTTTCATCTTATCAGGATGTACAACGCATTTGTCTCTAGCAATGTGTACTTTTGAATCATCTCACTCTCTCTCAAAATATAAATGCTAGATATTTAGATACAAACATGTATACATAAATGCATTTGTGTATGTGCAAATAAGAAAAGGGAAAGAGCCACTCCCCATTTTTTGTTGGCAATTTGGACCTTTTTGACATTTTTTGTTACTTTATAATACTGGCAGGAGGAGCCCTATCTCTATTGCAGCAGCAGTTATTTATATAATAACTCAACTTTCAGATGACAAGAAGCCGCTTCGAGGTTGGATAATTCTATGCTCTTTGTTGAATGACAAAAATTTGATTCATTTTTTTCTTGTTGCTGGATTAAAGAATATTTCAATCACTTTATTGAATCAGTTTTATTTGCATAGAATCTATTTGGTTTCCTTGCTAGGTTTTTGAAGGAGACATTGTTTTAAAGTTAAATAGACACGTATGTCTTCTTTTTGGTTTAAATGAAAAACAGTGTTTCCACTCATATGGCGTGTAACAGTTGTCTGTTATCATTCCCTTAAAATATTGCTGCAAGTAGTTCTATTGTTTTCTTTTACAACTAAACTTGTTCTATAAATATACATTTCACTAATAACAGCGATACGGATGCAGATATATCGCTTGCTACTGGAGTTGCTGAAGGGACAATTAGAAATTCCTATAAGGATCTTTATCCTCACATTTTGAAAATTATACCAGGCTGGTATGCAAAGGAGGAGGATCTTAAGAATCTTTGCAGTCCTTGAATTGCAAGCGAACAACAATGAGAAATGAGAGTACAAAACGATTGAATCAGTGTGGAGTTTTCAATCCATTGTGGTTGTAGGCTCATGGTAAAAACCTGTCGAGACACAGAATCGATGCAACACAAACAACACAACGACTCATCGTGTTCATTTGCTTCGGTGGCCGGTCACATGTTGAAATGGTAGTTTCATGCACTGGAAATGTTCTTATACTTTATATTAAGGTATACTTTATATTAAGTCTCAGCTCATGCATTGTGCAGATTTTAAATATTTTTTCTCAAAATTTGTTTAGAATGATTTGATTGTTTGAAAGGAAGGACAATCGGTATCTTCCTTAATATTAACGTGATTTCGGCTTGATGCATGTTGAAATAGTTCTTAAGGACTATATTTCGTTAATTTTTGAAGAAACACTTTCAGATGTTCCATATTTGATACTTATTCTCCTTAAGAAAGCTTATAATACATTGGTTGTATAGAAAATGTTCTGGATGGTGTGCAGGAGTCCAGAGCAATTAGGATCATAATACCAACAAGGTACATATTAAAAAGGCAAGGTATTTGACATATAGGGCTATTTTTCAAGATTGAACTTGGTATCACGGTATGCTCTCGCTGGCACGACAATTGATTAAAAAAAAATAAAAACACATGTTCATAGACTAAAATTTCTGTGATTGTTTTCCTAGTGCTTACACATTCATGGTCAATGAAAAAGAATCTTTAACAATTTGTATCCCGACGGGTCTTAATGGTAGAAGTCAAGAGACAGTAGAATAGCTTCCTAATAGATGACCATGCTACTTCATTTTCAAGCAACGCGAAAGCTAATAGAGATTGAAAGTATATTGGACCATATCCCCTTAATAAACGGAATAAAGAATCGCAAGTGAAAAGAGTATAAACACATGTATTTATAGCCAATCGAACGGTGGATTCAAGTGGACCACCAGAGCAATGTAAGAAGTCTCAATCAATATGTTTTAACTTCATTTCTCACCAAGAAATCCCACTCGAGCAAAGCAGTTCAATGACTTTATAACCAACTGTTTTGGAGCGAATATTGGCCCCATCTTCAGTCATGAATGCGAGACGCATTGCGCAAACAATTTTCTGAAAGATGAGAGAAAGTCATACGTCACTTATTCTCGTTTCGAGATCCATTGGCATCACGAAATCGTACCTTTAGAACATGGCGATATATTGTGGTTTTGATTGAAAGAGAGCAATAGAGCGAGAGAAACTATATAGGAAGTAGCAATAACAAAGAAATTTTGGCAGAGGAGAGTGGGAGAACAATAAGATTTGGGAAAAAAAAAAATGAAATTAGTGAATTATTAAGAATCAAATTTTACAATTATGAGAATCTGGTAATGTCCCTCAATTGTAAGAAGAAGAGAACAAAACAAATATTTTTAGTCTATTAGGAGACCCAAGTCACAAACTACACAATGAAAGAATTTTTTTTTTTTATCTCCATAAACCCCACCCTCCTTCAATGATTAGAATTTGAGACCTAAATTCTTTACAATTGAGTTGTACAATAATTTAAAAAGCAATTGAATGACTTCAAATATGTAATTTTAATAAATAGTGAAACTTTGCCTCCGCCATATTGCTAGCTTGGATTATGTAAAGATTAGCAAAGTTTCTACTGTAATAATTTAGGGTAATAATTATCAAAAAATAATAAAAAAGAAAGAATAAATTTTTAGCTTAAAAGAATGAAAATTTTCTCTCCATTTTCCCAATATAATTTACACTATCAGTTATGGCATCCAACAAGCCTTACTTGAAATCGGTTGTGCCAAAATATGCCTATTTGACAACAAGGGGAGCTTGGAAATCAAAACTACAGAGCACGTTTGAGTCTCATGCGCCAAAAGTATTTCTCAACGGTAGTCATGAGCTTATTCTACAAACTTGCGATTTTGGAAACCTTTCTTATATAACTCGGATGGTGTGCGGAATGAAATGTACATTATGGATTTAAGATTTTACATTTTGGACTGAAGTACCAGGAAGTAAAATCATGGGTACCGAGGGCGGCTCATGCTGTTTCCATCAAATTTTCATAGGAGCCACATTAAGTTTGCTTCGTAGTTTAATACACGTAGTCATCAACCATATTTTTCACCAATCTCTCATTTTTCAGGATAATGAATGTAGAGAGTAAAGAATAATCGAAAAAGGAAAACAAGAAAGAGACGTAGGCGGGGATGGTTTACCTTCATCACCTATTAGAGGAAGAGCTGATTGAATAAAAAGAAAAGGAAAAGAACCAATTTTATGAAATGGTACGCTAGCAAATTTAAACACACATCCTAATACAAGAGCAAGTTACCAAGTTAATTTTAATGTTTATTTTGGCAACCCAACGTTTATTTTATATGAAAATTTAATTATTAGTGAGATATTAAATTCAAATCTTAAATTTTTAAATTTACTGGCTGTCAAATTAAATTAGTTGTTGCTATATATTCTCAGTTCATCGTCTCCCAACAACTTGGCAGCCAGTTTCATTACGGTTACCAAATTAATCTTAACGTATGTCTTGTAACTCAATTTGGTGACTACTGTTGAAGTAATACCATGCATTCGGTGTTAGCAGCATGAAAGAATATATTAAATATAATAACAATAGAAATTAAATTAAATAAAAATTTAATATTTAAAATATATTTAATATTATTTTTAATAAAAAATATTTCAGAGTAATTCGATAGACGTTTCTATTAATATTAATATAAACTTAAAATAATAAAATAATAAAATAATATTAATTTAATAACTTAATAAATTTTTTTAAAAATAACATAATATAATAAAAATAATGTAATTTTTTATCTTAAGAAAAAAAATATTATTTATAATTTAATTTTTTATAAATATAAATATTTAAATAATAAAATAATATTAATTTAATTAATTAATTAAATTTTAACGATTAATAAAATAAAATAAAAAATAATATTATTTTTTATTTTATAATAAAAATTTTTTTTTATATTATTTTTTATATAATTTATCGTAAAATTGAGTATTAATATAAAAATAATAATTAATAATTATAATAATTAATTTATTTATAATTAATTTAAATTTTAAAATTAAAAATAAAAAAATATTATAATATTTAATTAAATATTAAAAATAAAAATAATAAAAATTTTTTATTTTAATTAATATAATTTAAGAAGTAAAATATATTTTAAATTTAAATATTAAAATTTTAAGAAATTGAGATTATAAATAATTTTTTATATTGAATTTAAATTTTCGATTATTTATTTGTGGATAAAATTTTTTTAAATTTTTTTATTTTATAATATATAAAATAAATATTATTTTATAAATAAAAATAATAAAAATTTAATAAATAAATAAATAAATAATTATTTATTTTTTCGAGTCACCGCATCTACAGCAAGTTCCATTGTGCGCAAACTTGCGGATAAAACGCTGCTCATGTCCACAGGAGAAGTTTGCGAAGGAAGCTCTGGGATAAAACGCTGCTCCAATCAATTTCCGAATACTGTCGTTTCCACTAAAAAAGTTTCTTGTCTTTTATCTACGCTAGGCAGACAAACATTTTTTATTATATTGCTCGACTTGACAACTTTTATATATATAAACGACAAATATCCACCGAATCCCACTGCATAGGTTCATATCCTATCCTTAACCACTACTACTATGCTATATATATAGACTCGGCGAGATGCGAATTTTAGCTATTAATTGAGAAGCATTAACATGATTTGTCTTAGTATGGTGCTAATTTAGACGGATTTTAGCTTGATTTTCGATAAATATACTAGACGAACATTAACTTAAAGGTTTTTAGCCTGAATGATTTTTAAAATGAGTTGAACGCTGAAGAATATCAGAGAAAAGGAGGTACTCGTGCATACCCGGTCATGGCATGCGGTAAGGAAATGATCTTGGCAACTCTCATGAGTTAAACCTCAGTTCTTAGAAGATATTTCGGAATCGCACTTTTTATTTATTTATTATTTTGTTTTTGGATGAGAGAGGTAAGAAAATAAAGGTGTACCCAATAAAGAGCGAACTCTGAAGTTATATTTTTAGTTTCCCTGAATATCTCAACAAAAATTTAAACGAAAGAAGCAAAAGTTTATTTTTGCATGCATTTTGGCAAAAATTAATTGAAAGGGTTGATCACCAGGGATTGTGAGTTTCAATCTTGATATGTTCATAATTCAACGTCGGCTTCAACCTCAATGTCAAATTTCGAGCTAAGAAAAAAAACCGAATATTAAAGACTTTAAAGTCAGGCAAATTACCAAAAATACCGAAGACTTATCTGATCAGTATCTCAATAGTTCTAACTGATACGTGTGAGTACGAAATCCTCAATACAAGCTCATGGAACAATATGTATATAGTACACACATCATTATTTTTTTTTTTTTTTAATTTTTTACTCACATCTGACATTCAATTAATTTGATGTATCCCAAATTAGAAAATCTTATTATTATTATTTTTTTAAATATCCATTCAAGCAAATTTGTCCCTAAACTTAAAGAGAGAATTAACCACAATTATAGCCTGGTGACTACAAAATATGAAATTTGAGTTAAGATTTAGGATTCGAATTCCAAAACTCTGATTGCTAAATCTCCCTCTCAAACTAGACACAAAAAGAAGGTTTCTCTCCATTGAGAAAAAAGAACACAAATTATGGAAGCATGAAAATGGAGAAAAACAAAAGAATAGGATAATTGTGAAGGTATGAGAATGGAAACCCATGTCGTACTGGAAATGTCCTTTAATGGCATACAACACACACGGAAGGAAATCAATAGCAATTGTAAGATTGGAAGTATGGAAATGGAAACCACAATCACGCTTTTCAATGCCCTTGATGACATTCAATAACAATTCATGGAAGGAAATCAATGATAATATTGCAAAATACAAAATTGCAGGGAAAATAAAAAAGAGCCCCGTGAGGAAGCTCTCCTTTAAAGGGAGCACACGTGGATCTGAAATCCATTAAATGGCATCTAGCAGTTGATTGATTGATTGATTTATTTATTTATTTCTTTTTGAGTTAGTTTATTTACTAATTTATATCACTCTATACTTACATGCACCTCAATAAATTTGAGCTCTCTAGGATTTCCAAATAGTGAAACTACAGAAACAAACTCAAGCCATTTGTCAGGGATTGATGAAGATTTGATATTAAAGGATGGTTTTTTCTATTAATTTTTTAAATACTCACTTAAGCAATCTAGAGGAGCACAATTTCTCGTGTGTGTGTGTGTATATATATATATATATATATATATAATATTATATTTATAAATATTGATAAAAGAAGAATATGTAAAATATAAATATAATAAAAATTTGATATAATATATTTGTTATTATACTTAATTTTTTATTTTAGTTTAATAAATTATTGTAATTAATTTTTTATAATATAATAAATATTTTTATTAATATGTATTTTAAATAATAAAATAATAAAAATAATATTAATATATTTAATTTAATAAATTTTAGAGACTAATAGAATAAAATATAAAAATTTTAATTTTGAAAAAGGTGAGAAAATATTTTTTATATTAATTTAATAGAATAAAATATAAGAGATGTGATTTTTTATATTTTTTTTAAAAAATTATATTAATTTTAATTTAATTTTTTAAAAATAAAAATTAATTTTTTAATAAATAAAAATAATTAGTAATAAAAAATAATTTTTTAATACAATATAAAAAGTTAAAAAAAATTAGATAATTTATTTATTTATAAAAAAAATTTTAAATATTTTTATTTTATAAAAAATAAAATAAATATTATTTTATAAATCTTTTACAATATTTTTATTTTTTTACCAACATTAAATACCTCCCTCGATATAATCAAGAAGCATCTAACATCGTAGAAAATCAACAACATTTCGACTATGACCACTCACATTGCCAACCAAGTTGTGGTAGTTATGGTACCATTCCCAGCACAAGGCCATCTCAATCAGCTACTCCATCTATCCAGGCTCATCCTGTCCTACGACATCTCCGTCCACTTCGTGGGCCGTGCCACCCACAACCATCAGGCAAAGGTCCGGGTGCACGGGTGGGATCCTGGCGTTGCTGCCAACATTCATTTCCATGATTTTGAAGCCCCTCGTTTTCTCTGCCCTGCCTTCAAACCACATGCCAGAAGCAGGTTCCCTTCTCATTTGCAGCCTTCTTTCAATGCTACATCTCATCTTCAAGAGCCTGTGGGGTTGTTTTTACGCGAAATCGCCAGCAAAACAAAGAGGGTAGTTGTCATCCATGACTCTCTGATGGGATCTGTAATTCAAGACATCCGTTACATATCTAATGCAGAGTCTTACACTTTCCACAGCGTGTCTGCTTTTGTTATATATTTGTTCAAGAGGGAAAAGTTGGGGAAGCCTTTAGTGGCAAATGGGTTGATTCCAAAGGAACTTCCCTCTCTCGAAGGATGCTTCACCGACGAATTCTCCGAATTCATTGCTTCTCAATATGAGTATCAAAAATTCAATTCTGGGTATATCTACAACACATGCAAATTGATTGAAGGAGAATACATGGAATTGCTTCGGAAAGAAACTAGGCAGGAGAACTCCATTAAGCACTGGGCTTTGGGTCCCTTTAATCCGGTGGGAATTCCTGAGGGAAAAATCGCTAAGAAAAAGCATTCAGCCTTGGGATGGCTGGATAAACAGGCACGAAACTCAGTGATTTACGTGTCTTTTGGCACGACAACAGCCATGAAAGACGACGAAATTAAAGAGCTGGCAATTGGGTTGAAGCAAAGCAAGCAGAAGTTCATATGGGTCCTAAGAGATGCCGATAAAGGTGATATATTTGATTGCAATAATAACAGAAATGCTCTGCTTCCGATCGAAGGCTACGAAGATGCGGTGGATGGCATGGGACTGATCGTGAGGGACTGGGCACCCCAGCTCGAGATTTTAGCACACCCTGCAACAGGAGGGTTTATGAGTCATTGTGGATGGAATTCTTGCATGGAAAGCATCACCATGGGTGTACCAATTGCAGCTTGGCCTATGCATTCAGATCAACCGAGAAACGCCGTTTTAATTACAAAATTTCTTAAGATGGGTCTTGTTGTCAAAGACTGGTCGGACCCCCGACATGAGATGGTGACATCGAGTGTAGTTGAAGGTTCTGTGAAAAGGCTGATGGCATCAAGAGAAGGGGATGAAATGAGAAAGAGGGCAGCAGACTTGGGAGACGCCGTGCGGCGATCGACCGGCGAAAATGGTGTTTCCCGGAGAGAGTTGGATTCTTTCATCGCCCATATCACCAGGTAAGCTTAGCAGCAAAGCCTCTGCATTCGCCCCAACCCTGAGTTTGCTTATACTTTGCCATCAAACAAACACAAAAAAAATTGTGATATTTTCTCCTATTCTGTCCGAATTTAGACCCCCATTAATTTCGGTTGGTTCCGCGTAGACGCACGAATCAATTGTGCTCACAGATTCAAGCATGCCCGAATTCGGACAGAGTAACATTTCCCTATTTCCGAGTGCATAAAACCTGAGATTATTCAATTGATGTACTAAATATCTAGAATGTAGAATCAGTGTAGCATTGTTCTCGTGTAATTATATGAGCACGTGGTTTAATTTTTCTTATGTTCATTTTTATCAGCTTCTTGTTTCCCTGATGTGCCTCGTCTTCGTTTAAAAAAAATATAGAGAGTGAGCGAGCTAATGGTGGTGGGGCCGCAAGTGCCTAAGAAATTTCCTATTTTATTAAAATTTTTTATTTTAAAACACTATAAAAAATTATCAAACAATTAATTATATTTATTAATAATATATTTTATTAACAAAAATTAATTGTAATTCCAAATAGACTCTTAATTCCACGCAAGTCTCGTGCATTTTTGCCTTTTCGATATTTTTCACTTTCACTTGCACGTGGATGGGTGTGTTTGGAAAGAGGCAGTTCTTAGTAATTAATTTTTCTGGAAATCTGAAAAAAATAAAAAATAAAAAAGAGTCCATTATCTACAGCAATAGTTTAGCCACTCTTTTATTTGTATTTTTTTTTTTTTTTTGGAATGATTTATTTATGGTACAATATTTATAATTACAGAATTACCAATATTTGGACTTGACCTTAAAAAACTCTTCAAGAACTTGTTTAGCAAAATTTCATGTACGGAAACTTGGATTCACTATTGTATAGTTTAAACAGATCATATTTAATTTCATATTTTTAACTTTGTGTTATATGATACAATTAAAGGACACCCCATTGAGAGATTTAAAAAATTATTTTCTCCACTTAGGCTTGGAAATCAAATTATAATCAATAGAATGAAATATATATATACACACACATATGTCAAGCTGTTTTTTTTCTTTTAAAAAATACAGATGCCTAGTTATTTGTACATCAATTTTAGATTTTTTTTTTTTATTCAATCAACCTCAAAAATAGAGTTCACCGTTAAAATATTATCAGATTTAAATAATTTTTTTTTTTATAATTCGGTACGAGTGTTAATAAATTTAAAATTTACTATTATATTCATGATATAAATTTCTAACATTTAGGGGTGAATATTAATAAAAGAATTGAACTCAAACTATTACAAAAGAAAATACCCTAAAATATTACTAGATTATAAGGTCAAGCTGTTGATTGACAAGGTGCATAATCATACATACCTTAATAGTCTTCTGTAGTCGCCAATCAACCACGGTCCACAGGCACAACTGGCGCACCATCCGCCAACTCAGCCTCCAATATCCAAAACCAACATTAATCCCCTATTGCCGACTTGCCATCTCCGCATTCAAGGTCCTATTTACATTCCTTGAAAGCAAAAAGAAAAAGATAAAAATTAGTGTTACTAAAATTTTTTATGCCCTAAAATTATATCTAATGGGCTGCATGATTTCTATGTTCTTCTAGTTGATTCCATTTAAAAAATATTGTGCTTGTCCAATGGACGGCTGGATAATTTTCTTTTATCGAAAACATAGAATTTATGCCGCTGTTTTATTTCAAGTGCGTCAAACCCTTTTTAGTGGAAACATATAGAAGTGGAAGTAGAACTTCACGATATGGATTCTTACATCAACTTTGTCATTTCTTGATTGAAATGCGCTTTTTTATTGACTTAAATAAATGTAAAATATTTTTATATAATATATAAAATATTTTATATTATAGTGAAAATTTTCTATATAATATATAAAATATTTTATTTTGTAATTTTATATTATTTTATTACGCATTTTTTACATATTAGAATAATTTTTTTTATATAATATAAGAATATTTTGTATCTATAAAATTTCGTTCATAAAGGATTTCCTTCTCAATTATCCATCCCGGCCGCCCGTCTGATATTTTGTAACCTTCGTGCTGAACATTGTTCTTTCGTGAAGTCCACGTCATTGATTTGTGTCTATTTCTTCTGCCGCCCACTCGCAAGTAAATGCAAGTAGCAAAATAAAGTTATGAGATAAAAACAGTGGGAAGAGGACACTGATAAGAGAGAATTCATGAGTATCTTGGAAATCTTTTTTTTTTTTTTTTTTTTTTCTTTTGGTTTTGTCCGTTAAAAAACCACGTTTGACCATCGGAAAGAGAATTAAATTTTTAAAAAAATAAATTATAAAAATAGAATATACGGATGCAATATTATAAGTAAATTAAACGGTTCACACGTTGTGTGGTTTCTAGGTCCTGGTTCTGGTTTGAACTTAACCCTTACAAATGTGAACAAGTTACTACCTTAAGTCTCATCTTTTATAAGGCCTAAGGTAAATATTCACTTATGATTTTAACTTGGCTCTCCATACCAACGTGGGAGTTAGCCTATTAATATTCACTAACTAACAACATTGAAATCTAATATGATTAGTATGTTGAAGAAGTTGAGAAAAAATTCTCTTAATTCTTGCTCTGTAATAAATGTCTTTCCTTAATTTTATATAAAAAAAAATGTTTATTCTGCATAATATCATTTCTTAAGATATAATATTTCAGCATAATATTTATACTCATTAATTATTTCTTATTATTTCACCTTAAATTTAGATATAGACACATAGGTTTTACTTTATTTTTTTTTTTTTGGATAAAAATTTCAACAATTTTCTCCAAAAAAAATAAAACTGAACTAAGGATGACAATGATTTCCACTTCCCACGGGACCTGCTTCGCCAGGCTCCAACGGGGGAAGGATCAAAGGAAATTAATTGGAAATTGACGAGTCCTATCCTGATTCCCAAATTTTTAATTAGGGATAAGGATAGAGATATTATTTATATTCTTAGGTCCGACCCTAACCTTGACATTGATTTCAAATTATTATATTACAATTTTTTTCCTTTATAAAATAATTATATAATATTTTTTTATAAGAAGACAATTAAGCAAATTAACATACTAATTATAATTCTACCATGCGTCCACTCCAACCATTCACGTCTGTCTTATATTCACTGTAGAAAATGTTTCCTTCTAAAAGAAAGATAGTCTCTTTTACTCGGCCTTTACATCTATCTTTTGCTCTATTATCATCATCCTAACTTTCGTCATATCTCTCTCAAGAAGCCAAATCATAAATTCACTTAAAATTAGTAACTAATTTGATATTTTGAAATTTGATAATTTATTTTAAAAAGTATTATTTTTTTATAAGAAAAATAGGGATGGGGTGGGAATAGGGATAAATTTTTAAACTCTCCCCTTGTGGGGTGGGAATCATGAGTTCCCGTGTAAAAATTGGACTAATTTGCTTATTTTCTCAATACCATTTTAAATCAAAAATCATAATATTAAAAGAGTATAACTTTACACAAGCTTCAATTCTCCCTGTTCCAAAATTCTCATGATTTGGAATCCATGAATTTGGTAAATTTTATAGTCTCGTATCAAATCAACCCTAAGAAAAAAAAAAACACCAATTTTTTGCGGTTTGCGAATGCCTCAACACATATGCGGCAAGTAGCCACATTGATGGTACACCCGGAAGTTCATGAGCCCCGGTGAGTCTACCGTTTGAGCATACCCTTGGTGGCTTAAAATGAAAAATTGTTTGTTATATGATCTCTAAATAGCACACTAAAATAGATACGTAGGGTCAGGTGACTCTCTTTAATAATAATGCTGCCACCTAAAATGGCTGGACGCTTGCGGTGTGTTTGTTTTGGAGGAAAGTGAAGAAAAGGCAAAAAAAGGAATTTGTGAGCGTGGAAAGGAAGATCTCTCACAAATTTGCATTGTCTCTGGCTTCCTTCCCTTCCATTCAAACATCGTGATAACTTGCATGATTTGTCGATATAGGTCAGTAATTTTCAAATTGTTTGATTAAGGTCGGTAACGTTAACAAATTTGCTAATCTAAAATTTTCGCTAACAATTAAAAACATGATGTGGTGTGCGAAGCTCGCTACCAAGTCAGTCAGCCACTTCCTCATTTCCCCATGCGCATGAAGCCTACCCACTCTCTCTCTCTCGCTCTCTCAGCCACGACTCCTGCTTTCTTCCCAACCCTAATTTTGTTTCTCGAGGATAACTTCAATTATGGACGACAACCCAAGACATTTCTGATGACTTATTCCTTAGAAGAAGATAATACCAGATGTGGCGGTTCAAAGATAGGCCTGCGGTTATCTCGTTTGTCATCAACTAAAAATGCATCCGGGACCAGACATTCTGTAATGGGTAAGTCACGCGAGTGCCAACCTAATCCTTCGTGACAAAAGCCTAAATGATGCCGACAATATAATGCCAAATCAAAATAATTTTTGCAAAGTTAACTCTAACCCCTACTAACCCTTCCACCTATGTCTAGTTTGGAGGCATGTCATGTCAATAGAGTTGTCGCAGGCAAGTTTGGTATTTCTGTCGGCAGCTAAAGTTGACGGACAACCCCTCATCAGATTAGATTCCAACCGAAATTGTTAGTTGTTAGGTGATAAACTTAATACCCATGGAAAAAAAAAGTGTATCTGTCCGTGTCTGCATTAATTTTTTCTTTTTTCTGAAAATTCAAAATTTTCCTCTTTCTGAAAATTCAAAATTTTCCTCTTAAATTAAGTAAATGTAAAATTATTTCGATTAAATGCGCAACAAATCAATTATATTGCGCAATTTGATTGATTTTGTTGTATAGTCAACATAAATATGCAATAAATTCGATTGAATGTGCAATATATCGATTATAATGTATAACAACAAGATGTTGCACAATCAAATTAGCATGAATACAAAGAAGGGCGAATCGTTGAACTAAAGCTTGACACAGTAAGTTTACTGAATCAAAGCCAAAAACCCTGCAATTTTATAATATCTTCCATCAAACACAGAATCTCCTCTGCAGTAAAATGAAGCCTTCTGGTAGCCTTACTGCAATGCCAGTCGTTCATAATGTCTAACACTCATTCAAGGTAATTTTGACCAAGGGCTAGTTCACAATAAATGGTGAATCCAATCTTAATTGTCGCAAAAATATTCTTTCTACATAATTTTTGAAACCTTAACTTCATAATCTTGCACGCTTACTCTAGGTAAATAAAGCATCTTAGGATTGGATGGGCTGCTTGGTACATCTAGGAGATCTTTCAATACCAAAATTGCCATTTGTTAGTCCCTTAAAGCCCGTTAGTTTGAAACATGCAAACAAATTGGCAGAATTGGCCCGATGACCCCATAGTGTGTTTGCCAAAGGAGCAACATTATAAGAGACCACACTGCGACCATCGAGGTGAGAGCTCTGCCAGCTTTGGCCCCAGTTTCCTGGCATTCTTTGCCATCCGGCTGTCCAACCCTTATTGGCCACTGGATGCACATCACCTGCTCTACCTACATTGTGATGAGGACTAAATTGAAGTACGAATGTCCATTAATGATGAACTTAATGCCCCCCCTCCTCCTGCACCTTACCCTGTAAAGAACATTGCATAAGGTACAGAACATGAGCTTTAACAATTGAAAGTTCTACAGTTTGCTTGGAATCTATATCATCGTGAAACCACTAATAATATTCAAATTATAACAAATCAATCAAAGCTTGGTTGAAGCCAAGCATGGTTAAAGCTGGCAATCATTATAAAGTCAACTATAATTCTTACTGGATATGGTTCAAGGTTTAGAATTATTTAGATCCATGGAAAGATACATATGACGAGAGGCAAAGGTGCCGTATCAGGCTATCTCATCTTGCTAATTTAACCTGGCAAAGATTCTTTACCTAACCAATTATTTCAACATGCATAAATTTTTTTACCCTAAAGGTATTGTACTTTTTCCGAACTATACTGCATCGTTGAAAAATAGATTGTAATGACATCGTGATCACAAGTTAGTAATATCGTCCCCACAAATCTTTGACAACCAAAAGATGCCTCTGGTATAGCCAAAATTGGATGATCAATGAAACGGAATAAGTATCACAATTCATAATATGAAGAAATCAAAGAAGAAAAAATCTCTCCTTGAATGAAAAGGGGTCCTAGAATTGAAAATCCAGGGAGAAAAATGTTGGAAGAGACTACCCGTGAGGACTCCGGCAACGATGGCTGCCGGCGAGATGTCTCCCCCTCACTCACTTTAATCGATGGTCTGTGTTATAGGATCCGTTAGTTAGTTTATACGAAAAGGGTTATTTTCAAGTTCACTAAACATATATTTTACTTGAAACAAATAAGAAAAAAATAATTTTTCCATAAAAAATTTTACGATATTTTTCGCAAAACAAATGAATCGTTAAATGATACAACTCCATTTACCATTCTTTTATTTTTCACAAGAAGATTTACGTTGTTTTGAATGTCTTTGTTTTCACAAAAATTTTCTTAATTAAAAGGAATATTGGTGCTGGGGCTAAATGGTAGGATTAAGTGTCTTTGTTTTGAAATACTAAAGCAAATAATATATCATAAACAATCATGCAGCACTCCCAAGCAACACAAGGAATGTATTCTGTGAGAATTCTCTCACTCGAGTCTATGACAACCGATCTCGGGGCCTGGTATAAAAAGGGTTGACACAACCCCTTCATCGTCAATAATAAGTTAAAAAGACATATCAACCGAAACTTGAACTGAAAACGAAAAAAAAAAAAAGAAAAAAGGGAGCTTGGCCGCAACTTATCGTTTTTGTAGGAACTAAACTTTGATTTTTATTTTATTTTATTTTATTTTTTGGTTTTACTCTTAATATTCTAAGAACATATCTTTTTACCCTATAAAAAGAAATCATTTAAGTTTGTTCATGAAAATTCTCTTTTTGCCTATTAAAATCAATTTTTGAAGTTTATGCATGAAAATTTTGAGTCGGTATTAACAATTCCCAATCACATCACAATTTATATATCGAAGGAACTAATTAAACATTAATATTTTGAAATTATATTTACATATTACAAGAATATATCAATCAAAGTTAAAATACAATTTCAAATATTTAATATCACGTTATCTTATAATAATTGTGTTTGATCAAATTCACATTCTTAGCTTTCAAAACTAAAATCATTGTTTTTTTTTTCATATAAAAAAAATTATTGGTGATATCTACAATATTAGAAGGAAGATTGTGCTAAACATAGTAAAAATAATTAATTAGTTGGACAAATGTTCAAATTAAAGTTGAAAAAATTAAACTAAATTAACTAATTAAACTGTAAAAAATGACAATTCATTTATAATTTGATTTGATTCTTTCTTATCATCAGTTAAAATAAAAATTAGTATAAAAATTAATAAATTGGTTAATTAAACAAGAAATCGATAAATTAAAACTAATTTTTTGAGTAAATTTATTTGATTTTTCAAAAATAATTTTTTTAAAAAAAAAAAAAAAAAACACCTTTATCCCCTACTTTCCCAAATCCTTAACCTCTCACTTTTACTGTCCTAAGCCTTTTGCTCTCCCAAATCCTAAATCCCACTTTCCTCTTGCTACCTCAACTCTTGTAGTTACGCCTTATACTAACCCATCTCTTATTGTTGCACCTTCTATTGTCTTTCTTGTTGTTGTGCCTCTTATTACCATGCATCCTACTTCTGCATCTCCTCTTGCTCCTTTTGTTGTTGCACCTCCAACTATCCCTACTGTTGCGCCTCTTACCACCACCTATCAAGATTGGAAAAATAGGCATTTACTTACAAACATATAATTAGAGTGTTGATAATTATAGTAAAAAAACCATACTTCCTTGGTCGCGTGGAATATGAATTAATATTATGTCATTCCTATCATTTTTGTTTTTGTATTTTTTGCATCATTAATATTAAAAAATAACAACTCAATAAAATAAATAATAAATATTAATTTTATAAAATATGACTTTTGATTTGACCAAATGATATTTATATAAATAAAAAATTATTTTTTATATTTTTTTATGTAAATTTTAAATTTATATTATTTATTTTTATTTTTAAAAAAAATTAATAAAATAAAATATACAAAATTAATTTTTTTTAGATAAATTTAATATAATTAATATTTTAAATTAATTTAAAAATTAATAAAAAAATAAATATTTAAATAATAAATTAAATTTTATATAAATTTAATTATTTATTATTGACATAATTAATTTATTTTTATATAATTTTATTAATTTAAATATAATTAATATAAATTTATTTAATATTATTTAATTTATTTATATATAATTTTATTAATTTAAATATAATTAATATAAATTTATTTAATATTATTTATTTGATATTATAAATAATATAAAAAATAAAAATAAATTTATAATTAAAATAATAAATAATAATTATAAAATTTAATTATAATTATATTATTATTTTTAAAATTTTAAATATATAAATTTTAAAAAATATTTATATTTTATTTTTTAATTATAATATATATTTTTAAATATTTTATTTTAATATTAAAAAAATTAAATTTTATATTTTTATTTATATATACATATAAAATTTTTTATTTAAAATTAAATATTAATTTTATTAATTTAATTTTTATTATATTAATTAAATTTTAAATTTATAAATTTTTTAATTAAATTCAACTTTTAAAACATTAAATCTCACTTACAATTTTTATACGAACTAACAACACAAGTAGAAATCCAAAATCATTGTTCGAAGGCCAATTGTCAAATTGAACGGAAAATGAGCTGCCACTATATATATACACTGCTACGGCAGACATCCCTCCCTCACTCCGATTCACTGCCGTGTCTCACGGTGACTTATACGTCTCTAAAGAAAGTAGAACTCTCTGGCAATCTATATCTGCTCGCTGCAGGCGCTCTGTTGTTATTTTTTGTTTTGTCTTGAGGAGGTAAAGAGAGGGAGAGAAAATTAGATGGAGAAGCTGTTGAAGGACTTTGAAGTTGATCACAAGAATCCGTCAGAGGAGGCGTTGATGAGATGGAGAAGGGCGGTGACGATCGTCAAGAATCCTCGCCGGCGGTTTCGTATGGTTGCCGATCTCGCCAAGAGATCGGAGGCCGAACGCAAAAAGCGAAGCATCCAGGTTCTCATTCTCTCACTTTCAGTCATTCCTTTTTTTTTTTTTTCAATTTTTTTAAGTAAATCAGTGCCTGAGACCTCGATTGTTCGGTAATCTTTATTCGAGCACTTTAGGTTATAGATTAGATGATTATGACGTTAAAATGGCGTTGGAATTTTTAGATCCCAGCGACTATACGAGGCTTTTCCGTCGTTAATTTCAGATTCAATGCACTGCCGCATATCTCTGACGAGGTTAAGCCTATCATGTTTGAACCTCTTGAATCGTTTTCCCTTTTTTTTTTTTTTTTTCATTTTCGTGGGTTGAATGACTATAAATCTCAATAAGAAAGAAAATTGCGATAATCTGGTTTAAATACTGTGCAATAATTACTATGATATTTTCATTTTTCACGTATCTCAGCTAACACTGAATTCTAAATTTAGCTTAAACATGCTAAAGTTAATTCTAAAATAATTTAAAATTATCAAAATTATCTTTTTCCCTCGTATATCAAGAATTCCTCATACATAATAACTCTGTTTAAACTTCCTTTACATAATAATCCTTTTCCATTCGTAAATCATCTGAGAGTAGCAAATTAAATATACAAAATCACTGCCAAGAAAAAACGAGCAAACATTTAAAAAAAAAAAAAAAAAAAGAAGGAATTTTTTTTATTGAAAAATGGAATGGGGTCGTAGTAGTGTATAAACGCGCCTTTAGGAGTATGGGTGGGGTATATCTTCGTTGGCAGTGCAGATTACAATCTTGATTCTTAATGGCATTTGTCCCTTCTATACCGTGACTTTCCTTTTGGCATGATTCGCGCTTTGCTTTGCGTGCCATTGTTTTTAATTCACATTGCCATTTTTAAACATATTTATTTGTTTTAGGGAGCCAAGAATAACTCAATCGGTGACTTTTTTTTGTTTTAAATTCATATTACTAGTAGAGAGATTCCAGGTTTGTATCGTACGAATGACAGAGCATATCTACTATTGAATAATTTGAGTAATTATAATTTTCAGGATAATAAGACATTTATGATTAATTTGAAAAAAATTATTTTTTAGGGCTTTGCTGAAACTCACCATTTTTTTTTTTTTCAACTCCTTGTGTTGAATCACTTCATTTCCCCTGTAAGAATAAAAAAATGCTTGCAGATGGGACGATGGCCATTTCCCGTGGGTTTCGTGGTGGTCGCAAGCATATCCGTTGAGAATAAAGAAAGAAAGATGCAGACGTAGGAAACTTCCTTGAACCTTCTTTTGTTTTTTAAAAGTGACCCTTTTTTTATTTTTTGTTTTTTTTTTATTATTTTTTTTTAAAGTTGAAAAAGAAGCGACAAAGTTTGTTATTTAACCCAGCGAGGAAGTTCAGGTCACTAGAGGACAGAGTCATTGGTTAGGTTACCGCTTACACGTCATTTTCCTCTTGCGTTATCTAATCTGAGGCGGACTTTTTAAACGTTATTGCGTTAGCTTGGGTGTCACGCATACGCGGGGTGTACGAGGTACGTTTGAAAATGAAGTCGTGGGACGGCACCTTCAAGATTTGTGGTTGAGATTTGTTCGAGCCAATGTTGATAGGATTTAACGAGCAGTTTCTTTTTAATAGGCTGGCTAATTTGCTAGGTGGAACGTACGTGAATTATAATTTATTGTGGTAGATTTTCTGGTCAAAAATCAAAAATAAAAAATAATATAAAAAAATTTAGTGGCAATTTAGCTTTTGTCTATGGGCTTAATTTTTTTCCGTCAAAGTATGAGACCGTGATATTATCTCAATGGTCTTTTCTTTTCTTGCTTCTTTTTTCTTTTTAAATAGTTTTATAGCATATGGAAAGAAAGGTAAGCAATAGTTTAGATCTTTTGGAGAGTGAACTTATACAGTAGTAATTATTCATGGTAAAATTTGACGAAAAGTCACAAATATTAGCACTAGGAGCCGATTCTTGTAATGTAACCTTTTTAAAAGACTGGTGCACGAGACACTATCGTGAGGAATCAATGCATCCATTAAAAAAAAAAAATAAAAGACTAAAAATAGCATCATGGAATTAGTTTCAATGAGGGAAAACATTGATCATGGTTACAGCCTTTGTGACTACTATTGTGATCCTCACTACTGTCAGTCATCACTATTGGTTCATAAATGAATGTTCGTAAATCATTTTCCTTATTGGTTCTTTTGAAATTTATTTAAAATATAAATAAATAAAAACTCATACACTAGCGTTTTACACATAGAAAAAAAGTATTACCCTGTTAATGATTCTCCCCTCTTTAGGCAAAATTAGCGAAATGCATGCTTATTCCATTTAGGTATAATATCCAGTCGAGAGACTGTTACTTCTAAGGCATGCCAATTGATGATAGTAAATTAGTAACAAGGCAGTCTTACGGAGCAAGATTTCTGGTCATTTGGGATTTTACCAGAGCCTTAGATATTGAGGTAGACTCTTTGCTCATTCAGATATTTGGAGGGAATTTTGAGGAAATTCTTATAAAATTTTTGTGCTTATGCACTGGCTTGTTAAAGAGAGTCGATTTCAGCTATATGACATTTACTTCCTTTAACGTGCTGAATTTGGTCAAATTTCATAAATGGTGCAAAGTACCACACACAAAAACATGAAGCATTTTGAACTTTTAGTGTTCATTTGGTAGAATTGCTGAAAACCACTTTTCTTGCTCATTAGAATAAAAGAAGGAAATATCACATTTAGTTTTGACAAGAGATTGATTTCTTAAAAGGAAATGGGGTAATGGTTTTCTTTCCTTCAAAAGCTCAAAAAGAAAAAAAAAAAAATTTTTAGATTTAACATAAACTGCAGTTGAATTAAATTCACTATACCCACTGCACTTATTGATTTCTTTGAAAAGCAATAGGTTTTTATGTTAATATTCTACCTTTTAGAAGCTAAAGCCAAAAGGCAAAAAGCTTAACCATACCTTTAATTTTTCATTTAGGGAATATATCTTTCTCATTTGGATAGCAAATGAGTCATGGGAAGTCCTGGTTTGGATGTTATCTATTGCAAAACCAAGGACGTTGCTCTAACTGCTTTGAATACTACTGTAGAAGATTGCACTTCATTTATGAATTTCCCTGCTATTGCAGCAGTAAACATCTCTATTTTTTTTTTTTTTTTTTTTTATGGTTAATGATTTCTATTTGCCTCTTTCTCCCACTACCAGGAAAAGATACGAGTTGCTCTTTATGTCAGAAAGGCAGCTCTGAAGTTTGTTGATGGTACGGGATTCTGCTTCTAGTGTTGATGCAGACTTTATCTGCTTGCATCTCTTTAATGTTTGTTTTATCATCCTACCTCACTTGTCTTTGTATTGTGCAGCTGGTGCTGCAGCTGGCGTAGGAAATGAATACAGGGTTTCAGATGAGGTCCAGAAAGAAGGATTTGGAATTAATCCAGATGACCTTGCCTCCATTGCTTGCAAGCATGATATCAATGGTCTTCAAATCAATGGTGGAGTTGAGGGGATTGCAAGGAAAATATCTGTCTCAGTTAATGAAGGTGTTCAAGCAAGTCATGTACCTAAGAGGCAAAATGTTTATGGCTGCAACCGTTATACAGAGAAACCTCCTAGAACATTTTTTATGTTTGTCTGGGAAGCATTGCAGGACTTGACTTTAATTATTCTTATGATTTGTGCTGCAGTTTCCATAGGTGTAGGAATTCCTACTGAAGGATGGCCGAAAGGCATGTATGATGGATTAGGAATCATACTTAGTATTCTTTTGGTAGTCATGGTTACTGCTATTAGTGACTACAAGCAATCCTTACAGTTCATGGACTTAGATAAGGAGAAGAAAAAAATCTTTATTCAGGTCACAAGAGATGGGAGAAAACAAGAAATTTTGATTTATGAGCTGGTTGTTGGAGATGTTGTTCAATTATCAGTTGGCGACATAGTTCCAGCTGATGGGATTTATTTATCTGGATACTGCTTAGTGATTGATGAATCAAGTTTGACAGGGGAAAGTGAGCCTGTCAATGTGGATGAAGAGAAACCCTTCCTTCTTTCAGGAACTAGAGTGCAAGATGGTTCTGCGAGGATGCTAGTGACAGCAGTTGGCATGAGGACTGAATGGGGGAAGCTGATGGAAACTCTAAATGATGGTGGAGAGGATGAGACTCCACTGCAGGTGAAGCTGAATGGTGTTGCTGTAATTATTGGCAAGATCGGCTTGGCTTTTGCTGTGCTAACATTTTTGGTACTAACCATAAGGTTTCTGGCGGAGAAAGCACTTCGTAAAGAGTTCACAGACTGGTCCTCAAGTGATGCATTGACTCTTCTCAACTATTTTGCTATTGCTGTTACAATAATTGTGGTTGCTGTTCCTGAAGGATTACCACTGGCAGTGACTTTAAGTCTTGCCTTTGCAATGAAGAAACTGATGAACGACAAAGCACTTGTTAGGCACCTCTCTGCTTGTGAGACAATGGGATCTGCTAGTTGCATTTGCACTGATAAGACAGGGACTCTAACAACAAACCACATGGTAGTTGATAAGATATGGACAAGTAGAAAAGCTAAGGATATTAGAAGAGACACTGCTAACATTTTGGAAACAGAAATATCTAAAGCAGTCTTGAGCTTCCTTTTACAGGTTGTATTTCGGAACACTGGTTGTGAAATTAGTAAGGATGAAAATGGGATGAATAAAATTTTGGGAACACCAACAGACAAAGCATTGTTTGAGTTTGGCTTGCATTTGGGTGGTGATGTTGACGCATATCGCAGAGATTTTCAGATTCAAAAAGTCGAGCCTTTCAATTCAGTTAGGAAGAAGATGTCTGTTGTTGTCGCTCTTCTTGAAGGAGGGCTACGAGCTTTTTGCAAAGGTGCATCAGAAATAGTATTAAGAATGTGTGACAAGGTTGTCGATGACACCGGGAAACCTGTTGATCTGGATGAAGTACAGGTAAAAGATATCTCAGACATCATAAATAGTTTTGCCTCTGAAGCCCTGAGAACTATCTGCTTGGCTTTTAAAGACCTTGATGACACTTATGATGCTAGTGTCATTCCTGATTATGGCTATACATTGATAGCAGTCATTGGAATAAAAGATCCAGTGCGCCCTGCAGTTAAGGATGCAGTTCAGACTTGTTTAGATGCTGGAATTACTGTTCGGATGGTGACTGGTGATAATATCAACACAGCTAAAGCTATTGCTAAAGAATGTGGCATACTTACTATGGATGGCTTGGCCATAGAAGGACCAGAGTTTCGTTGCAAGACCCCTCAGGAGATGAGGGAAATTATACCTAGAATTCAGGTTCTTGAATGGCTGCATTGCACAAAATTGATCATGTAGCTATATGTAATGTAAGATGCATAACTTTGTTAATTGCTTGTTATGGGAATAGGTAATGGCCCGATCATCGCCCTCGGACAAGCATACCTTGGTGACCAATTTGAAGATAATGTTTGGCGAGGTTGTGGCAGTAACTGGTGATGGGACTAATGATGCACCTGCTTTGCATGAGGCAGACATTGGACTTGCTATGGGCCTAGCAGGAACCGAGGTTTGTATGTTTGCTGTCTTTACTTTAATTGATAATTCTAACCAGACAAGATGTGGAGCCTTTTTTTCATTCTTCCAGTTGCCCTTTTTTTAACTCCAGTTTCCATTGTTTAAGTAGTTTTTAACACTAATTGTAGTGTCTCTTTTACATTTAGCCTTTTTATTAAATATTTGTTTACATCTTCTTTTACCAGTTGTATAATCTCTTGACATAACACATGAATCGACAATGTCTGTGTCTATTATGCAGATCCTTTCTGACTTAATTGATACATAAGTCATTGTATTTGAGTGCTAACAAGAATAATACTTATATAGGTCCATCTTTTTTTGATGTAGGACCTATGCCCTCATCATGATATCTGAAATGGAGTCAAGTACTTTGAATACATACTTAATTTCACACAAATATTATGGTTGTAATTTGTTGGATATCCTTTCTGTTTAATCACTGGAAATAAGGAATGGAATGAATTGAATATGCTAGGAGGATTTTGCAAAGTTAAGGTACTCCGAATTTTTTCTATGGATTTTTATTGTCTGTAGAATTTTTTAGATTGTCTTTTAAAGCTTGAGAAAATCTCTGGTGGTTAGATCCATCAATGTGGTCATGGACTCAATCTATGAAACTTTAATGTGGCTGTTTCAGATTCCACGAATTTTTACTGTGTCACCTATTGGCAATTTTGTCATGATAACATAATTTGGATGTGTTAATACTTTAACCATGTTGGCATTTTAAAACATTTATTGTGGACTTTTCTATATAAAATTTTGAAATCTTACTGAATAACAAGCATTGAGGAACTTACTTCATTGTGAATCTAGCATCTTATATATCCGTATATGTATGTATGTATGTATGTATGTATGTATTGTGAAACTCTTTCTGGCATTATTCACAATTACTCTTTATGTTTTCCTTAAATGAATATTTTCACAGCTTTTTATATTCATCTTGCAGCTACTGTGCTAGTTCAATTCATTTTAGCCTTCTCAAAAATGAATGACTTGTGGATAAATTCTGTTTTTTTAATTGTGATTGTTGTTCCTTTGGCCTTTGGCCAATCTCAGCACTTGCAAGCTTGTCACACTTCAATATGTGATTGAAGTGTAATAAGATTATAGCCAGTAAAGTTACATTGGAGTAGTGTTGATTCTGTTGTGTGAAGGAAAATGAGTTCACACTTCCTTTATCTGATTAATAAAGCTTCCAACTAGCTTGGTTGTTGTTTGTTACGTCTCTAAATTTTTATCACCAGATTTCCACCATGTTTGAACGGTGATAAGAGATTTCACTTATCATCAATTTATAGTTGTGTCATTTAATCCATCATTAGCATCTTAACTTCTTGAGTTCAATCCATTTGTTTCTTTACTTAACCTTAGACTTTAGCAATGCATTATATTTCACTGATTATTGTTTGATCTTATATTGTTTATGGCCTTAATTTTCCAATATATTCTCTGCAGGTTGCAAAGGAAAATGCTGATGTCATCATAATGGATGACAATTTCACGACAATTGTTCATGTTGCTAAATGGGGGCGTGCAGTTTATATAAACATTCAAAAATTTGTGCAGTTCCAGCTCACGGTTAATGTTGTGGCTCTTGTAATCAATTTTGTTTCTGCATGCATTACAGGTTTGTTGGCTTTAAGCTAGGAGCTCCTTGTCTGCAATATCATTCAAATCATGCCGAACATCAAGATCACTTGTGTCAACTTAAATCTTCCACACAATTTTCAGGGTCGGCTCCCTTGACAGCTGTGCAGTTGCTTTGGGTAAACATGATCATGGACACTCTTGGTGCACTGGCACTGGCTACAGAACCTCCAAATGATGGATTGATGCAAAGGCCACCCGTAGGGAGAGGGGAAATGTTCATTACAAAGGCCATGTGGAGGAATATATTTGGTCAGAGCATCTATCAGTTAGCTGTCCTTTCTGTTCTCAACTTTGGTGGGAAGCAGCTGTTGGGACTTAGTGGTTCAGATGCTACAAGTGTCCTCAAAACTTTGATATTCAACTCATTTGTGTTTTGTCAGGTATGGCTTTAGATGCATAATGTTTTCCTTTTTCTACATGTGGATTGCACTATAGTAATGTTGTGTTGAATGACACCTATTCATGTATCATTTAAACATTTTCTTAGCTGATGTGCTAAAGACTGGCACTTCCAAGGTGAACCATTTTATCCTTACTTAGACTGTCAAGGTAAGCCATGATATTGGGTGTCTACCTTTCCAATTGTATCTACAGGCCTGCACTGTGAGGTTGAGGGTGGGCTTGCAAGTGTCAAAATTTTGGGCAACAGGTATCAGCTAGAAGCATAAAGCACCAATATTTATCACGATGAGTAGGTAGATTAACAAGTCTTTCTATTCCTTAAAGAGACTAACTATTTGTTAAGCTAAATTATTGGGATGTTATTGGTGTTTTAATTTTTTTTCAGCAAAACAATTAACCTTTAGACATCAGAAATTAGTATATTTATAGACCATTCAAAAGTTAATTTGAGTTATGTAACAAAAAATCTTTCTGCTTCCAGAAGATTTTAAAAGCAAAATGACCAAGGATTCATTTTGCTTCCTTGCCTACATTGTTCCATTGGATAGAGGCTGTTCACCCTGGAGACCTAATGCAGTAATGAATATGACCGGCTGCGGGAGCCACTCAGTCCGATGGATTTTCAAGGGCTGCCAGGGGCGCACTTGACACCACATGAGATGTGGCGCTCTTCCAGCTGTTGGACCTTACCTCTGACTAAGTCGTTGCTATGGTGGCCTGGCTGTTAAACAGAAGGAAAAAAAAAAAAAAAAAGCAAGAACAGTACTTTTTAATAGGCGGACCAAACCAGAGACCTCATGGCTGATCAAAACCACTAAGGAGAATATTCTGGTCCATTGATTACGATTGAATTATGGTAGTAATAAGTACAAGAACTAGCATCTGAATTTCTTCACTTCCAAAGTTTCAGAATCAAACCTTGACATGTTGATGCTGTTTTAGATTAGTATCAGCTGCCTACTCCGGAATGAAATGAGAAATAGATTATGTCTTTCCGTTTTCTTGGGTTTGGTTACTGTGCTTCTACATGTAGCAATGTGCCATGACAAACTTGACAACCTCCCAATGCAGTTTGTTCTGAAAATTTTAAACTTGAGCTCGCAATATGCTGTTGTGCACACGGTTATTCATTTTGTTTTTCTCTCCTCTCAGGTGTTTAATGAAATAAACAGCCGTGAGATAGAGAAGATCAACGTATTCAGAGGCTTGTTTGACAGCTGGATATTCTCAGGTGTTATGGTTTCAACAGTGGCATTCCAGGTAATCATAGTTGAGTTCCTGGGAACTTTTGCAAACACAGTGCCCCTAAGCTGGCACCTATGGCTTCTAAGCATTGTGCTTGGAGCAGTAAGCATGCCAGTTGCAGTTGTCCTAAAGTGCATCCCGATCGGAAGAGATGTGCCAAAGCACCATGATGGCTATGACGCTCTCCCATCTGGTCCAGGCATGGCTTGAAAGCAAAAGGCCGAGGGAGCTGTAATTTTGCTAGAAAGTAGGACAGCAAAAGATCTTTCGCGGGTGTTTCACTTTTGTTTTATTAGATAATCAATGATCATGTTCCTAGACATTGAATGCGCGAGACTAGTGCTTTGATTACTCTAGGTATAGGACATTTTTATTCTTAAGAAATTTAAGAAATATTTATCACAATGTATTTAAAAATAAAAATGACACAGAACAGCTAAAATATTTGATTGTTTTTTTAAACAAAAGTATATGCAGTATAGCCAACGTAGCATCTCCATGGCAAACCTTAAGAATTGTCAACGTTGACATCATCACTAAAGGTAATTACAATTATTATTTTTTTTAATGTTAAATTTCTGAGATTACACATTTCAACTAAGAACACAAACCCAACACACTGATTATTACAAAATTAGATGAACATCAAGATTTCTGAACCAAGTCAAATCATGCAAAGTTAATATGAGTGCTTGAATCGCAATCCAGGGATGATACGAACATTCATATATATATAGAATAGCAATGAAGGCATTGTCAGTCAACACTAGGCCTTCTTGCCGCTGTCAATTACTCCATGCGGATGGACCTTCTCTCCGAGCAGCAAATTGGAAGTTGCCTGAGCAAGATATGATCACAAACACTATTGTAAATCCTTCAAATTGGGATTTGTTGACAAGGTCATGGCATTTAAAATGTCGACCACTGTCCCACCACACTGACACTCTCCAAGAAGATATACCCGACTGAGGACTTTCGTGGTTGTTCATACGTTAACAGAGGGACATGTTCCTACAGCAAAATGCAGATAACAGTGAGGAGTATTAAATTCACCGTACTGACTAGTTTTTTTTTTATTCCTGATTACCAAAAGATACAACGGGAATGAAGGCAGTATTTCCAGATGAATGTCAACCTGCCAAAGGCAAAAGACCAAGGAAATTAAGCAGCATTGTCAACAGCTTTCCATATTTTCTATTCACAAACGAAAGCTTAAATCAAAGCTCCATCTCCATGAACGAGCTTTCCAAATTTCCAGCTCTGGAATTTTTCTTCCAATTTTGATGAAGAATCCACCAATTCATTTATCAATACTTGAACAAGATCGTCAAAACTACGTAACCCAAAGAACTTCTCCAATTCTACTAAACCCAAAGCAATAAAGTAAACAAAACCCACAAGCTCCAATTTTCAGTTTTCTTAATATCTTCTTGGAAACGAGAGAGAATTCCTCAAAAAATTAAAAATAAAAGGTAACTTTTGATTTCATTTGACCTCATGTTCCTGCATTGCATGTGGAGTAAAAGTGAGCGGAGGTCCATGGTTGTAAGCCCCACCAACGCCACCTCCTCTGAACTGCTTTTCGTAGAACATATTTTTCAACATTAAAAGAAAAAAAAAAAAAAAACAACAGAACATATTTTTCGTTTTTCGGCTTAAAAAAATAGGAATCAAAACTCCCCAAAGTTCTAGTAACATTCCCATGCAATTTACATCTATAAATATTCCTGTTCTTTTAGTTGTAAGACTTAGAATATGGGGCATGAGACTTTGACCGTGTTACAAAATTTTATAGGGCACATTTTTTAGTCTTAAAGTCGACATTTGGCATGCCATTAAATCCTTCATTTGTTCTTTTTAATTACTATTGAACTTAGTGCTCAACGCCTTTTTTGGGTTCAACGCACGTAAAATAAAGTATTTTTTCCTTCAAATAAAAGATAAACATGAATCTTCTTTTGTTACTTTTTGTGTAAAAGGTTTTTTTTAAGGAAACATTTTGTGTAAAAGGTTGTTTAACCAAAAAGAAATAGTAAGAAAAGGACAAAAAAGATTTATTAATTAATTGCAATATTACAAGGCCAAAATAAGAGTGTAAAAAAATTGGAGGATCTGGTGGATAATTTCAAAATTAAGAGACAATTACGATTTTGCCACTCATTACAAGTTGCACAACTACAAAGGGTTCATTCAGTCACAGTCACAATCATGATCTCACTCGTTCTCCCACGTAAACACAAATAGAAACAAAACACACTGTCTTCTGATCTCGTGCCCGAATCAGATCAACCAAACGCTACGTTATGAACAACCGGACACACAACAGGGAAACGCCCGATTGCCATTGATGGAGCTTGCAAGCTGAGAGATCAAGAGAGAGATTCAAGAACCCGTGGAAGTAGAGGGAAAAAAAAAACGTGAAAGAAGGGAAAAAAACAGAATGCTATCCTTTAAAAGAGAAGCCCTTTACATAACTTGTCTGATTTTTCTCTGGTACTCCTCAAACATTGGAGTTTTGCTTGTTAACAAGTACCTTCTCTCAAACTATGGCTTCAGGTTCCCAATCTTCCTCACAATGTGCCACATGTCAGCTTGTGCCATCCTCCGTTACCTGTCCATTGTTTTCTTCAAGATTGTCCCTCTCCAGGCCGTCAAATCCAGGCCTCAGTTGCTCAAGATTGCTACTTTGAGTGTTGTATTTTGTGGGTCTGTTGTGGGTGGCAATATCTCCCTCAGATACTTGCCTGTTTCGTTCAACCAGGCAGTGGGTGCCACTACCCCATTCTTCACTGCTGTTTTTGCCTACTTGATGACCTTTCAGAGGGAGGCTTGGATTACTCATGCGGCTCTTTTCCCTGTTGTTGGTGGGGTGGTCATTGCCAGTGGGGTACGCCTATTGCTCTTCTTTGTCCCTTTTATAGATTTTCAATTATTGAGCGGAACACCTTGTGGTTTGAAATTTGATGTTAATTGCTATGAAATTTACCGCTACTGTATGCAATGCCAACTTGATAACAAAACTGCAGATTTGGGATCATATTTGCATGTATTCGTGGCTAATATTCAATGTTTCATGTTGGGGCAATGATCTCTTGAAATGGCATCCGCTAGGCGTGTCTTGTCTGTAGATTAAAAGAAGTAATAGCGTGGAAAACAATCTATTGGTGTAAAATCCTATAAGTTTGATGTGGAATTCTGGGCATGGTGAATTATATGCGGACTACTTGATAAACATCACCGCTTGTAGGCATTGGCTGGAATCCTTAGCGTCTCATGTGGCAGCCTCAAAACAGAGCCACAATTTGTAGAATTGTGGTAGCTGAGGAAACTCTTTTTTAATCAAAGTATTCAGAGTTTACTATTTTCAGGGGAAAAATAGGAGGCCTCAAAGAACCATAAATGTTGTTTCTGTAGGCCAATATACTCACTTTAAAGCCCTTTTCTCTGATTTAATCTGTATTGCACGTTATATTCTTCTGCCTATTATGTTTTCCTTTCTTTTCACTGAGCCTTCCTTCAGTTCCTGCTACAGATTTTAACTTTGAATTGTTTTCTCAATCACAGGGTGAGCCAAGCTTTCACTTGTATGGTTTTATCATGTGCATAAGTGCAACTGCTGCTAGGGCCTTCAAGTCTGTTCTTCAAGGCATCCTGCTTTCTTCTGAAGGGTGAATCCATTATTTCTTTGGTTGATAATTTTGAGAAGTGCATTTCCCTGCTTTTAACACGTGTGAAATTGATTTCAAAACTCTGTCCTATTTAAAATCCAATCACTTGTTCTTCTATGTCACGTAGTTGAAGAAAGACTAATGTCTTCACTATTCTTGTTAAGAATATGTAATTTTTTAAAACAGTTGTGCCCTGTCCTTTTCTTTTTTTATTAATTGATTTTGATATTTTTAGTGGGGATAAAGTGCTGATAGGAATGAGGGCCATTCTGACTCTCTTCATCCTCATTTATGTTTCTGAAGTATCAATGGGAAGAACATACAAATTTTGACGATGTTGTCACCTGTCAGTTGCTTTGCAGCTGTTAAAATCTGTACCAGGTCTTCTTGGTTAGTCTTTGACTAATGGATTGTTCATTTTTGGGTTTCTAGGTATCTCATATTT
Source organism: Rhizophora apiculata (assembly GCA_037832385.1). NCBI lineage: Eukaryota > Viridiplantae > Streptophyta > Magnoliopsida > Malpighiales > Rhizophoraceae > Rhizophora > Rhizophora apiculata. The sequence goes on along the minus strand of CM075424.1, from coordinate 4,800,696 downwards.
TTTGGGTGTGTGAATAATTTTGTTAGGAGGCTAGCATAGCACTTTAATGTGCAGTGAAAGATTAGTATAATTCAGACAGTTGACATGTACTTCCTTGTGAATAGAGGCAGGTCACGTTTAGGTTGAGCAAGCGTTTTTTGGGATTCACTGCTATGCACTTAGTCAATTTCAGATAGTGTCTAATGTGCCTGAATATTGAATCTTTTTTCTTCAAGGGTTAAATACTTTACCCTTTATGATAATGCACTGTTCCTCTATGTGCTAAACTTTAATCAGGGAAAGGGAATGGGATTTTATAATTTGTTCTTCCTTTTTGCTCTTTTTTTTTTTTTTCCTCTTTAGATTTGAAATCTTTGTAAGGTGGCTTTCATAGTAGGTTTTAGTTGAATATCAATCACAAATTAGATCCGCAGAAGGACCAAATTTTCTTTTTTTGCACCGTTAAAACCACATTTGTTTTGTTGGCTCTAATTCCATGTTATGATTAATGGCAGTTGTAGACAGATGCTACAATGACTTTTCTGCATCATTTTGAGTTGATAAGTTTTCTTCATATTGGCATTCAATACCAGCCATGTGGATTGGCCCTTGCCATATTATTCCTTTAACTTCCCACTTCAGTTAAGTGTGAATTGGATAAAATGATTCTTTTTGTTATTTATTAGTGAAATTCATGATGATGATCATCTGATTTCATTTTTTCTTAATCTTTGTTTCTTCTAAACCAAAGGCATGTTGCTTACCTGTTCTGGTTGCCTAATATGTACACTTTCTTCTTCTTGCAGAGAAAAACTGAACTCAATGAATCTGCGCTGTTGTATATGGCCCCAATTGCCATTTTAGCACTGTTGCCTGCAGCAATTATAATGGAGCCTAATGTATTAGAAGCCACTTTAGAACTTGGAAAGGAACATAAGTTTATGTGGGTGCTGCTTCTTGTTAACTCAGCTATGGCATATTCAACTAACTTGTTGAACTTCTTGGTCACTAAGCATACAAGTGCGCTGACACTTCAGGTTCTAGCATTGTTTGCCCTTTATGCCTTATGTTTCCAATTATTGCAAGAATCTTTTTTTATCATTCCATTCTATTATGAATTAAGTTTGATGTGAGATTGAATTGTTCTAAATCCCTCTCAACCAAAGATTCCCAAGTCAACTTAAGTTTTCCTCTCTCTCCTGTCTCGCCATTCACCTGGATTTGGTAAAGAGGGTGACCACATCTAGATGGATGGCAAAAGAAGACATAGAGAGCGGTCTAGGTGACTTGGGATATTGGGTTGAAAGGATTGAGAGCAATTAAAGCCAACACCAATCTTAGTTCATGATAGAACAGAATGAAGAAGAAGGATTCTTGTAGCTAACTCCAATTGAATTTGAGATTAAGGTTTTGTTATTGGTGTTGTTGCTTTGTTTGCATAATGTCATGTTGAAATTAAATTTTTATCTATAATTTTGAAATTGATTATGCAGCTTAGTTCTTGGAGTGCTTTATTTGCAATGTAGGTCATGGTTTAGTATGTTTTGCAATACTCTTAGATGCCATCTGTAGTCTTGAATTGTCCCAACTTGTCAAATTCATGACCAAGTGCTCCAATCTGAAGGCCTTTTAATGATTATGCATGTCGGGAGTATCTTCCCGAAATTCTGTGTCGGCTCTAGCTTTGCTTTTGTGAGCCATTTTACTGGCTTCTGCAACTAAAATAACCAGAAAACTGTTGGCCTGTGATCACAAATGTGTTTTTTATAATTCTGGTTGGCAAATTTTGATTTTGTTTGTCAAGAAATTTGCAGAAGCCCGAAATGAAACTTTCAAGGTTAACTTGAAATACAACATGGCTGCAGTGAGTCCAAATTCGTTGCATGGAATCCTAACTTCCTTTTTCTCTGGAGTGCTGGGATCAGGTGTTGGGAAATGCAAAAGGTGCCTTGGCTTTTGTTATCTCACTATTCATCTTCAGGAACCCCATCACATTTGTGGGCCTTGCTGGGCACACAATGACTGTTGCTGGGGTGGTTGCTTATGGGGAAACAAAGAGAAGGTTTAATTGAAGATGCCTGGATTTACCAATTCTTATATTGCATTTATGAAGAGGTTAGTGAAGTTATATAGGTCACAGATTATTTGATTTTGATTTACTGAGAGAGATGGAGAGTTTGACATTATTCTGTTGTATCTATTTGTCTACAAGCATCATCAATATATTACATCCAATTCCATTTGTCTCTCGATCCCGTTTAATAGTTCTTGTCTCTGATTTTGATTTTTCCAAAAGATAAAATACCAGGAAGAGATGGCAAGCTTGCGTTTTTTGGGATGCAGAAAGGACTATTTGCATCCGGTAACATTGGCTCAAATTATATTCATATAGATTGGTTTTAAAGAGGCAGGGATGCTAGATTCTTGTTAACTTGTTTCATCATCATCATCATCATCAGTTGTCTGAAGTATGATGTTCCATGTCTTTAGTTACATGGCATGTCTGTATCTTACAAAAGGATGGCCGGCTTATTTGCACGTCTTTATTCTAAGCTGGGCTCCGACGCCTTACACAGCCTCAGATTGTAAGGAGTTATTTTCCATTGAGATATGACCGTCAAGACTGGGCTGCCACGGACTCAGCCATCCTGAGCTGTGTATATATTCAAGCAAATAGTTTAGACCTGTGTGAGACATATTGATTTGGTGATTTATAGTCCTCCCCAGGAACCTAAACCCTCTCTCAGCATTAGTATCTCCCTTTGCTCCGAAAGGGTGCAGCAGCAAATAACCACAATCATTATATGTATGTATCCATAACAACGTTCTTCACTCAGATTGGATATTTACAATGCCTGGCTAAACTCTAGCTCCATGAATTGATCTCCAGATTCCAGCTCTCCCACGTCAGCCCGTAAAATAACCCGAGAGGGGATCCCACTTGATGCAATAAAATTTTGAAGCCTCCATCTCTGCAGTAGGAGATCGATACAGCCTCGGTAGAATCAACATGAGCCGCCTCATTCTCCCCCGTCCAAAATCCATCTCATAAACACTAAGCCTCTCCATCGGAGGCGGAGCGCCCCCCCCCCCCCCCCCCCCAAAAAAAAAACTAAAAAAAAGGTCTAGTAGCATCTGTAAAAAAAAATAAATATATTTTAAAAAATTTTAATTATATGTTAAAAATAAAAGATTTTGTTGTATTCATTTATAATATAATAATTAATTTTATGTTTTATAAAATAATTTATCTTATATTTTACAAAATAAAAAAAAAAAGATAAATCTTATATATGAGTAAATAACTTAAATAAGAGAAATTTTAAATATGAATAAATAATTTTAAATTTAAACTTAATATTAGAAAATTAATACAATTAACTTAAACCTTTTGAAATCATAATAGTTAAATTAATTAAATTAGTTATTTTTTATTGTTAAAAATTATTTAATGATAAATTAGTTATTACGGTGACAAAAATAATAAAAAAAGAGATTGTAGGCTACTCTACTGAAACAATATTTATAAGGGTGAAAATTATTTTTATAGATAATATCAAATATATTTCATAAATCAAATTTTTTTTTATTACATCTGGATTCTAAATATATATATATTTGCTAACAACACCTCGGTGGAAAATACCAAGGTCATAAGCATTGGAGTTGAGATGGATCGAATGCATAACTGATCATGGAGATAGATATCTTGACATGTGTTGTAAGGGAATTCTGTCTAATGAATTATTTTCAAACTGTTAGTTTGAAGTGTAGATGTTGCGAGAAGATGTCACCCGGCCCAAAGCGTAGATGTTGGGCATGGATTTACGCGTTCTACATTTCACCGCGCCATCTAATGTGCGTGTGTATATCAGTTAGGCAATCATTTTTTCTTCTTTTTTTTTTTCCAGGTAGGTATTGATAGGGTTTCCTGAGGATGTCTGCTCTCAGCATGGAAGTTGAAAGCGACGAAGTGGCCCAAAAAATCCGTCTCACCCTGCTAGCTTCTCGATAGACATGACAAACATGTGCTATCCAATCTCTGCACAACAATTCCTGGCATCCATATGGCAAATTGAGTTGAGGGTAGGTGGTGGGCACACTCTTTCTTTGTTAGAGCATCTACGATCCATGTGGAATCAGCATTATCTCTAGAAGACCCTTATTGCATGGTCAAAAAAATATGACCTCGCCATGGACGACTTGGATATTGAAACTACCACTCCACTTCTATTTAAGAAGGAAAAACGTCGATTTGCGGGATCACGCTTAAAATTTACAGGTGCACATAAATTAGACGATACGAGTTTTGGGGAGTGAAATTCAGGTTCAAGAAAGAAACATGAAATATCATAGGAAGGAAAGGCTTGTGTGTATATTGAGTTGAGGCCTTGAAGGTTAATGGGGTTTTCCCTTTTTGGAAACCACTTGCCTCTTAAGCCCTACGGGGAGGAATTGACGAGTGCTTCTGAGCCGTAAAAAAGGTTCCTTTTTCCAAAAGCATTTCAAAGGTCAAAGTACAAAGAGAATAAGCAAGAGACAGAGTAAGGACGATCTGTCAGCTGCCAAGCCAAGCTCAAATTCCTGCTCCGATTTTGTGGTTCCTGTATCACTGCCTTCTCCTAGGTTGGATTTGAAGGATTTGAAAGTGGTTGATCTTGGAGCCATTGCAGAGGAACTTAAACTTTCCAAGTGCCATAAGCGTGGCAAGAAAGATTTGCTTGAACGGCTAAACAGCCAGGCCGGGAATTGCTGAAACTTCGAGTGTGCGCACGTACTGCTGTCTATATACCTTCGTTAAATTCATCATTTTTATTTTTTTTTTTTTGTCTTTTTTGGGTGAATCCATGGTCTAGGATGTGTTTTTAAAGCATCTTTGGATGCCTTATGGATTTAAATACCTCCATTAGGTCTCCCCGTAAGACGCAAAACGAAGAAATATATTCCCATTTTTCCACAATGGCCAAAGCTCTGCACCCTACTCGCATTATGTAACTGCACAACGCCGAGTGGGTGGAAGTATATATACACATACCGATGAGAAAGAAAGGTAATTAGAGGTACGATGCGGGGAGCCCTTCAACTAGAAAAGTCCAGCTATAGGACTCCAGTAAGCGGTGTCCTGAGTTTTATTCCCGGCAGTCGTTCCAACTCAACAAGATTCCCTGCAGAAGGTGAGAAGGGAAATCCGACAAGTAGGGGAACAGGGCCTTTAAATAATCGGTTCATCTATTGCATTTCCTGGGGTATCAATTGCATTATTTTTAGGTCTGCAAACAAATCGAGTTTAACTGAGTTTCGACATGCTCAAACTTGATTCGTTTAGTTAACAAGTTGAGTCGAATTGATTTTTTTTTATCAAGGTGAGTTTCAAGCTTTTTATGAAACAACACGTCTATTTTTATAGTATTAATATATATAATTGAAATTATAAAAATTATTGTTATAAAAAGAATTAAATTGATGAAAAAATATTAAGTAAAATTAACTAATAAAAAATTTTAATATTTAATTTTAATACATAATTATAAATATAAAATAATATTTAAATATATAAAAATTTTATTAGAAAACAATCAAATCATTATTGTTGTAATTTATATAAATGTATCAAATATATAATACTAACATATTGAACAAATATTTTAATGATTATAAAACAAGATTTAAACTAACTGTTCACATGATTAAATAAATCAAATTTATTATTATGCAGTCTTAATTCATTTATCAAATATATTTTGATACTAAGTTTCAAGCATATTTTTATCGAATAGAGTCACTGAACTTTCAACAAAAGGCATTAATTCGTATGCAGTCTTAACGATTATTGCCGCTGCTTTTGCTGCCACTCTATTGCTACCTTGCGATCCATCCCTAAGCATGACTGTAAAACGAAATAGTTTTGGCAGAACCACCATGTTTGCAATGTCGCGCTTGTGGTGTCAATTAGTGGGAACCCCATGGAATGGAGCATAAATTAAAGAATTGAAAGGTCGTGTACGCACCAAAGGTATTTCTCTTTGCCATTTTGCTTAATGGAAAAACAAGGGGATAAAACACCCAGAAATTGCTCTTTTGCCAGAAAAATGGTCCCAATAAATGTAATTCCAAAGCTCAAACGAAAGGATGGCTAAAGGTCCATCAAAAATAAAAAAGAAAAACAGAACACAATAGCTCAGGAACCTAACGAATATCAAACGTATGTTTTCTGCCAAAAATTCTAAACCAATCTCTTTAACATAAATGAACATTTGGAGAGTAGCCGACTGCTAATTAACTGGTTTTTCTCATGCTTATTCCAATTCTCTTTTAATGTAATAGCTAACTTCTATTCATGTTCAATCAGAACATACCTCATGTGTCAGTGTTTGCTTCACTCAAAAGTTTTTTTTTTCCCTTTCCACCCACAACAACAACCAAAAAAAAAAAAAAACAGAGAAGTGGAAGGGTTCTTGTCTAGACCGTGTTTGCAGCCAATTAAGAGACAAAGATGTATTGCTTCTGCATCAAAGTCAACATTACACAATCCCTTGTGGACAAGTCCAGCAATCCCATCTCCGTGTTCTATCACTACATATTCAATTCACAATTGCATTATCTTCCAACTTGGAAATGGCAAATGCAGTGCCCTCTGAACCACCTGAGCAAACACCAAAGGGATTACGATGTACCAAGCTCATCAAGTTGGCAGCAATTGCAATGCTCCATTGCCTTGTTTGCATCAATATAAATTGAACATCAATGCACCTATGAAGCTATCAGTTTTTGAGCTTCATCAGACTCATTTATCTGACAATACTCACTACATGATAATATGATATTAAACTGCAATACTGCCAGTAAACCTACTATTGGATCCCAGAAGATCGGCCTTAATGGGTACGAGCACTAAACTAACAAGTAGTGCATATATTAATGTGCATGTGGCATGTTCAATATGTTCCAAAGATGATCATCAACAATTGATGTATCTACGTTGGGACTTGTGCAATCTGGGTGAATATTGGATTAATTGCTCATTAGAACAATCATTCCCCTACTATGTTATAGTGTTTAGTTACCTATATGTTCATGTTGTATTGTTACTTTCTAGTTGTCAGTGGTTTTTGTACTATAGTGAAGAAGGCATATGTAAGTTCAAACAAATGAGAACTTCTTGAAACAATATGTGGGTAAACATCCCTCTGATAAAGACTAAAGTTTAGCATTACATAGAAACACTAAAGCTTGACTAAGCCAAAATTCCCAGAGAAGTTTTAAATATAGCTGTTAACTAAGAGAAAGCTAATGAGGGTATTACCTGTCATGTTTTCGAGCTTGGCTTCACCCTCCCTAATGGCCCGTACAAGATGAATAACACGATACTGGAGCTTTGCATTTTCCATGGCAAGCCTCTCAGCCTGAAATCAAAAGTGAAGATAGTGTAGTTCATGAGGAATAATACCAAACAGAGACATGCACTACCTTAACTTGCTCTGAAGCTAGCTCTGCATTTGTAGCTTCTAGCTTTGACTGAAGTTCACTTATTGTATTCAAAAGTTCCTCTTTGCCTACATCTGTGTGAGCGTCCAATATTTCATTAGCAAATGGGGACATTGTTCTGTAGCAAGTAACAGTACTGAGTAAAAACAGGGCCCCCTAACTTGCCTTTCTTACTTCCAAGAGCAGCCTCGAGTCTTGACAAGCGTTTCTGTGATATATACAAAAAAGCCAATAAGAAAAGGCAAATTCCAATCGAGCAATGGCTAATATCTCACTTATCTGTGATCTTATTGCACAATATTATTCATGGACAGAATGCTGATAAACATTTGACAGATCAAATAAGTATAGAAAAATCATAAACTCTTTTCCAGGAAAATTAAGAGTCCTTGTCAAAGCATCCCAATTATAATCCCTCATTTTAATGGTATGCCTAGAAGGAGGTGATTCTTTCTGCTTAAACAAAACAAGGTAACTACTGCATTTCTCCTGCCAGTTGTGTCCTCTATCCCTTCCAATCCCTTCAAAAAGAACATGTCAGAAGATTTGCAAATGAAAGATAGAAGCAATGTAAAACTACCCAAAACATTTTAGGACTGATGGGCACACAGCACAAGAAAAATTGAACCAATAATGATTGAGCCAAGACTACAGCCCACCAGTAGCGCATGACGGAACTAAAATGATGTTAACCATGGATGTGGCTGAAATAAATGGCAAAAAACTTGGGAGGGTGAGCCAACCTTTGATACCATATTATGAAGCCTCATAACCGTTCAAAGACTTAGATTATCAGGTTGTAAAAACCCAGAGACATTATAAACAATGTTGAGATTTTAATCAACATAGGATTTTATGCTCTTATTGCTATCTAAGTCAAACCAGAGCTCTATTGTCCCGCCTCACCACCCTAGGTGAAAGGAAGTAGTCATCAATTTCCCATCCTTATAGAACCAAAAGCGCCCAAATCCAATAGGTAGTTCAGCATAATAAACAAACGAATTTACCAAGATTTGCTGGTCTTCTCAAGAAAATAACCACAGCTTTCGTTCTCTTTATACAATATTTATAATGGAAAGAAAGGGAATAAGAAGAAAAAAGCAAGCTTTTGAGAATCCAAATTCGCCAGCAATCCTCGATAGCCTAATGCCATTCTCCCGTAACAAATAGCTTACATAAACAGTATTTGTGAACCCAAAAACATTAAAAGATCAAAAACTTCGTATTATACACTGCAAAAAGGAAGAACAAGACCAACAAAACAAGAAGCTTTTCAATTATTAGACTGACAAACATGACAAATAATACCAAAGTAAGTACTGTTGTTTTGTTTCGTTAGAAATTGGGAATTGGGAATTGGGAATTGGCAATTGGCAATTAGGTATCAGACCTCAGCTTCTGAAGCTCTTTCGTAGAAGGGTTCAAGGATCTCAGCTGTTTCCATTGCCATTGCAAATCAAAGTTCTAATCTTTTTCCTTTTTCCTCTTTCTCTCTCTCTCTCTCTCTCTCTCTTTTTTTTATTTTTGATTCAGGAGTTTCCTGTTGAGAGTGAAGACAGGAGGAGCAACAAGGCAAACTTAATATACCTCAGTTTTCACTCTTACGCTTAAACCCATAGCCCCAGGACAGCCCAGGACATTGTCTGAATTGGGCTGTCCTGGGCCTTGTAAGAGTTGGAAGATTAAGTTATTATTATTATTTTTTAATAATTTTTAATTAAATAATTTTTTTATAATAATTAAAAAATTTTTAAAATTTTTATTATATATATATTTTTTATTTTTATTTGTTATTAATTAAATAATTTTATGTAAAAAATTTATTATTATTAATTTAATTTTAAAAAATTATTAATAAATTATATTAAAATTTTTAAATTTAGATAAATATAAAAATAATAATATATTTTTTAAATTTTTATAATTTAATTTTTTTTTAAAATTTATTTTAATTTAAAATAATTTTAAATAAAAAAATTAAATTATTAATATATAACTATATAAAATATATATAAATAAATAAAAATACACACATTTTAATATTTAAATTATTAAATTAATTTTAAATTTTTTGAAATCTTTTAATTGAGTTCTAAATTTAAAATTTTTTTTAATTATGTACTATCATTATATAAAATTAATAATTTAATGATTTGTCATTAGAAATTAAAATGAAAAACTTCAAAAGCACATAACTACGTTGCAAAAATTAAAAAATTTTACAGCTAACCTTTTACTTATTCTGATAAAAATACAGGGACACCTAGACTTTAATAGTTTTGAATCGACTTAATAAAGGCATCCTCCTTTTTGCGAATTTCATACTTACTGAGTCAATAGGAATAGGATAAGCAAAACACTTTCCTATAATGAAGGGTCTTCTATAATGTTTATTGTTTATTAAAAGATTTAAAAATAATTTATAAAAAAAAATGCTAGTGTTCATCCAAGCACCACCCTTACAAAGATGCAACTCTCGACATGTGATGGAAGCAAATCTAATCGTCAAATATGGAAAAGATTTTTATGTGATAGAGAAATGTTAACGAACAGTAATTTTTTGAGTGAGACTGAGGTAGATCCGAAATAAAATTATATAATTATAATTATTGACTTGTATATTCAACTCTGTTTTTATGCACAAGCATTACTTGCACGCAACAACCCAAGCCTATGTGTTAAATGCGAAACAGACGCAAACCTATATTATAAAAGGAGATTGTAACGGTAGCCACCACCGAGAGAAGACATAAAGGCCGGCAATTCAAGTTACGATGCATTATTGGGAAAGAACTTAATTTGAGAAAAAAAAAAAAAAAAAAAGGGAGCAAAAAAGGAACACAAGTTGATGTTTTGTAGGTCACCAACCCTTCTATATATATATATATATATATATAAAGAAAAAAAATTGAGAGGTCATGGTAAAATTATTGGCCAGCACCTGCTTTTTCATACCCATCCTCACAAAACTTGAATGCAAAGATAAAATCAGTCAACCATATGCCGTATAGCATTTAGCAACCCAGTATACATTATAGAACCATTATATTCTAATAAATCATGTTCACTCGGTCATTAGCATGTAAACCGCGATTAAGCTCATGGTGACCACCATTGCCACAAATGTAGGCTGATCAAGGCTGACCAAGGAGAGAAGGCCTATAGAAAGCATGGCTCTGTGCAATCTCAATGAGTTCTCGGGGATCATTCAAGGTCTCATCCCTCAGTGCTTGAAGTATAGCTTGTGATGACTCTTCCCTGAATAACCAAAATAAAACCACAACAGAAGATTGGATTAATTGGTAGAACAAACCAACTTGCAGCATTGAGAGGAACAAGTTATTATCAGCATAATGCATGGCTCTAGCTTACAGATGTTATTTCCTGAATAATAAACAAAATGACATTGCAAAAATTAAGCCTACAGCATCCATCATGTATGGCCTGTTTCTTGCTTGTTTCCAACAAGTAACCTGAAACATACCTATCAAACTCATTTTGTGCTATACAGAAATATTCCGTCAAATCCAGAACTTACCTGGTTATTAATATTTTGTATAGCGTTTTCAAGATGGGGCAGAGCTCTACAGGTGCAACAGGCTTCTTCTCACCTGCGTGCAATACACTCAAACTTGACTGACTCAGCAGCTCATAGAATGCTCCAACTGCAGAGACACCCTGCAACAAAGAAAGGAAAAAAATGCAGAGTCAGAAATGATGTTTGGCTAGACTGAAGTTGTGGTCGGGGACCCAATTTAGACATTGCAATAGGCAGTTGGGATAAGAGATCAATGTTCATCCTATTTCTTCTTTGAACAGCAAGAAAACAACAGTAATTTCACGAGCTTTCCTCATTTGACTTGGTTGGTTCATCCATTTAAAGGGTTGCACTTTCAATGATCTCCAATACTCGAGCGTTTGCTTGATGGAAAGACTCTTTGACCTATGAATTCATTGTATTTGCACAAACACCATGAATTGAGTATATGAATACAGCACCCCGACGACCTAACACTATTGGTTAAAGTTTCCACCTATTCTTATTAGCATTTTGGCAACAGATATTCATTAAAAACATGTTTCTATTGAATCAACTAGGATTGAACCCAAAATCCACTTTGGCATCAAATAAGACCAACCGACAAGAAAAAAAAGCAGGAAGAACTGCACTTCAGAAAAATTAAGTGTAACATGGCAGTATTGTTTTCGGCCTCCTAAAGGATCTATCATTGAATAGAAACTTTAAAGTAGTCTAGAAGAGCGGGTAACTTCCATAAACACAAGTTATGCTACACTGAATAGGGATGAATTGTGTCAGTAAACCTTCCGATTAAAATAGCAATCATCAGTTACCTGAATCATTCCTTTTCCACTGATGCTATCACCCATATCCCGACTAAGTTCTCCCTTGGCTAACATGTGGCCATACCATGCATTCCGACCTTTCAACAAGGTTACATATGTGTCTGCCAGTAAGGGGCCCGCAAGCTTCTCAGGCTCTTCTGCCAATAAATGAGTAATGCATATCATCTCTGATGTACAATGTGCAAAGTAAACCGACTTGCTGGTTGCACTCTCATTAGTCAGGGCTGCTACCATTCCTGGAAGGATAAAATTGAAGAGTGAGTGTGCAGATTCCGGAGGACTATAAAATCATATATTATTGAGATCCCACTGATATCAAGATTACTGGTCATAACCATGAGATACTTCACTCTTGAAAATGAGATTCTTACATAGTTAACTAGAATTATTTTTTATGCATTATTGCAACCTAGGTCGGCACCATCATTGCAACTTTCTCAATATGGTCCGAGTGCCCAAATCCCAATTATAAACTGTTGCATGTCCAAATTTTTTCCCTTGCTAGTCTATTAAATCAAATCAATCTAAACTCTCAAGCATACGAACAAAGACCAACATAATGTTCAATCCTTTCTGTTGAACTTGTATAGTGCCAGATGGTTTAACTGTTTAAGTATAGCACAGTGTCTGCTATTTAACTGTTTGAACGAGAAGAAACCAAAACTAACCTGCTCCTATTGCATAGACATTCTTCAGGCCACCCATGACTTCATGAGTGACAAGGTCACTGTTGTCCCATACAATAAAATGGGGTTGCCTTAAAAATTTTGCAAGAGGCTTTCTCCACTTTTCATATCCACATATTCGTGCATTAGCGTATTCCTTGTTATATATTTCGGAAGCAATATTTGGTCCTCCAAGGTAAAGTATATTCTCCATGCTTACTCCAGCTGGTAGACAAAATTCATAAAGAATAGAAATGAATGGAAAAGTTTTTGCAAACTGTAGAAAGCGACTGAACAGAAAATTATGCATATCAAAAAAGGGAAATTAACATTCAAGTTCATACATTTTGGGCTTAAAAGAACAGAATATGAACAACCAATTACACATGGCTTCAGGCATGTCTACTTTCAGGTTAAAATTTTCTTTCAATAGCGAGACGATGGCTCTGCAGGTAATTTGTTAGCATTTTCATTGTTAACAGCATGCCACATTGCCAGAATGGTTGTTCTTTGATAGGGATATATGATTTCTCATAAATTAGGCTGAATAAAGACAGACACCAAGGAGACAACGCCAAAGAGGGCAAGATTGGTGGCTATTTACAAGAAAACTACAGAAAATGGCACTCTGGTTTGCTACCACTTTTGACCAAAGTAATTGAAATCAATCTGGTAAGAACGAGGAAATTATGGGATGCAATAGATTAATATTAGTAACTTTACCTTGCTAGACATATTTACTTAATCAGCTAAAAACATATCAAGCTCACTGCACTAGGATGAGGGGAACACTTACTTGCTCTGTTGATTATTTGAGTGGGAGTGATAATACGGGGAACAGGCTGCAATGCAGCCTCTATACCCTTTGCCAAAGAGATGATGATGGGCATTGTGATTCTCTCCTTCCAATAGCGGCTGATCTCATCAAACACCACTCGTGTTTCTGTTGAAGGTAAGCCATTCACTACAATATCAGCATCCCATATAGCTTCTTGCAAGTTAGTGACAACCTTCAGAGGACAAAGTGGCGTATCGATCATGTTCAAGCAAAACCCATCTTTCAAAATCTCATCTGCAAACAGAGTCCGGTCACCTAACCTGGCCTCAACGTATTTCAGATATGCGCAGCGGCGGATCAACCTTCTCAATACATCATCTCTAGAATTGATCACTTCAAAAAGATGTTCTGCTGTGGCTCTATCAACAGTTCTTCCAGGCCTTCTCCATATTCTGATTTGAACCTTGTCACGGAATTGACCATAGTTATCTTGCAGTAAAGCTGCAAAAACACTTCCCCAAGCACCCGCTCCAACACCAACTATCCTTAGAGGATCACCGTCAGCCTTTCCAAGAAGGCGTCGAAGATCATCTAGCTTCTCTTCTTGGCCATTAAAGTTCTGAATAGGCAACACATTGTTACGAAGAGTTGTTGGCTCAATATTTCCAACCATCCTGTTATAATAGATTTTATTACAATCAATCAACAAATCAATCAATATGATAGCCAGCAACAAATGAAACTTGAAAATACAATGCTGTCAAACAATCAGTATCGAGATTCAACCATATAAACCCCCCCAAAAGAAGCCAACTTTCCGATTTCTAAACCCTAAAGAATTTGCTCAAACAATCTCAAAACCACTTCAACTGACTAACTTTCAATTTTCCCAAGTTTCCACCGGACACTAAAGAGTCAGATCTTTATTGGTAAACAAGTGCACCAATATCAAAGCTAACTTCGATCTTTCCCCTCAGATTTCCAAACCAACCAATCAAGATAATTGCTCTACAGCTTCAAACTAATGCAACCGTGTCCAACAGAAAAACATCCCTTTATTGTCTTATAGTTCCCAAGCATACCCCAGATGAGAAAGTCCAAAATGGAGAATATAAGACCATTGTTTTCGCCGTCAGAGTTTGTTCATCTACCCAACCGTAAACTTACAAAACACAAAAAAGCAGGATAACAATAAATGAGAATGGAAGTGAAGTCAAACGAACACCGAACTTATCCTGCATTGTTAACTACAATGCTTATTTTGTGTACCCCAAATCCTGTTCCTATCAGTCAATTTGCAAGATTTTTACTTTGGCATCGTTGGAGGGAAACAAAATAAATAAATAAACAAATAAATAAAACACAAGAAAACCAGCTGGCGGAGAGAATGTGTGAAAGGGGTCGACGGAAAAAGAGACACGAGAGGTGCGTGCAAAGGAGAAAGAAAGGGAAGCAAGAAACTGGTGAGTCACATTTGGAAGCAGCTGCTTATATATTTTATTTTTTATGGCTGTGTGCAGACTATAGAGAGGCAGGGAGAGATGAGAAGCATTGATTGGTACAGTTAGAGTTGGGTGTGGAGAGGTAGGAGGGAGCATTAAAAAGTCCTTTTTTGGTACAGCCAACTTCTGCCCAGTTAATGTATGGAGGATGGCTTTGGTTGGATCGCTTCCTTGTCCCATGTGACCGGGGCGGGGGCGGGGGCGGGGGCGGGGGCCATTTTGCCCAGTCAACTCTCTTCAATGTATCCATTTAAAATTACAGTGCGTAAATTGATGATAATAAAATTTATTATGGAAAGATATAGTTAATTGTTACATAATTATTTATAGTATTAAAAAATAATAAAATAAAAAATAATTAATTTTTTATGTAATTAAATTATAATTAGTTTATATAATACTAAAAAATTATTATTTTAAAAAATTATTAAATTATATTACATTTCTTATATTTTTTTTATTGTATTAAAACATTGTATTTTCAAATCATAAATTCAAAATGTGATGTGTTTATATCAAAAGTAAATTTTAGAATTTATTAAATACTAATAAAATTGTATTTGATTTAAAGTATAATTTTTAAACTATAACTAGAATTCTAAATATACCATATTTAATTTCCTCTTTCTCAATTCAATTCAACTGGACCCTTTAAAAAAAAAAAAAACAAATAAACAAACAAAAGAGAGAGGGTTACGGGTGGAACAACAGGATTTTGGGGACAAGTCCGGCGGAACCGGACTGATATCAGACCAACAAGCTACGAATGTTTAAAAAGCCTATGACAAGTATTCACATATTTCGCTGGTCTTGCACTCCTGGGCATGCACTCGAGCCTCGGGTCATTTTGAGTCATTTATTGTCATTTTCTTGTTCTACTCTCCCACGCGCGAATGTCCAAAGATTGAAAAACCCCAGAATTTGCTCCTGCATTTGCAATCTATTTTTCCTCAAAAACCAAACGAAAACATCAGCATTCAACTATCCATGATGAATGAAAGGCATAATAGAGCATGAAAAAACCTTTCAAGCTTGTTCAGAAGAATGTATTCCAATCCAAAGAATTAAGGGAAAAGCATATGTAAATCTGTAACATATATAATAATCGCTTTTGCTGATTATAAAAATTTCAGAGGTAACTACAGCCACAAACATTTTCTGATAACGGGCATGGGTTTACAAAACCTGATATATACTAATACCACTGTGACACCTGCCCATACATAACCTGAGTCTTCCAAGCGGCCAAAAGAATCGCATACGTACATGCTCAAAATATAGCTACCAGTCAATTTGGGAGAGGGGGGTGGGGTTGAAGAGAAGGTCAATGTTTTTCTGGTGAATAAAACATATCTACTCCTGCTTTCTCCCAAGGTGACCAGTTTAGTATCCTTCCAGCAGCGTGGCTGCAGAGAATAGAGATCTCAATGTTTAGTATCAGATGCAGCCTCCTAATCTGGCCACTGATTCCGTTGATTAAAAACAAAGCCTTGTCCATTCCCATTTATAGTCATCAACTCAATGTGTTTGCATGTGCAGAACCAACCTCATTCAAAGGGGGGTACTGAGCTGTGGCTAATCAACCAGAGGTACAGGAGTATGTGCTGGTTCAATATTTTCATTTACACTCTTTGTTGGTCTCTTCAGCCTCTTGGGTCTATGTGACTGCAGTTCGGTATCCAGAAAAGGATCATCCAATTCGTAGTCCATGGATGTGGCATTTGAATCATTCATCTTTTGCGAAATACTTGATGGAGTCTGTTTGTCAGAAGTGGCTTTCCTCTGCACACGAGACATTTTTATATAAATAAAATCAGAACTGCAGCAAATTTACCATAATGTATCTACCCAAATGAAAATCAACATCCTTTGATCTCCACACCTCAGTTTATCAGAAAGTAAACCGTAACAGCATCAATAACAACTTTTATAACTTTAAAATTAAGAAGCCACAAATTTCATTATACTTCAATCAGGTCAGCACAAGTCATAAACCTCGCACACATCTCATTTTTTTGCCCTTTCCATAATTAATTTCAATGTTACTAAGAGTATCAATGGATCTTCCTCATGTCCATTTCCAGTAAGTCTCTCCAGCAACATTGTCTGCTTAACACTAAAATATTGTTCCTTCTACACTCCAACCTTTTACCAGCAGATAAATTTAATTATGGTCTCCAAGCGAAAAAGGATTTATGTAGCCAATCTTAATTTTTGGACCAAGGATTTATTGTTGTTCACACAGGAAAATGTGTGAATGCCCCTAGCTCGATAATTCATATTTTATCTACTGTCCAGACACGAAGAAAATTGCACAGCTACAATAAAAGGAAGAGGTTGGGGAAAAAAAACATATCATAAAACTAAATAAAAACAAAACTGAAGTACCCTTTTACTATTTGATTTTGTTCTCTGGGTGTTTTGAGCAGGATCAGATCCCTGAGCTTCAGGTTCTGTCAAATCTTCTAAGGTTGCATCACCTTCTGCATCTAGCCGTATGGCCTTTGTTGGTTTTTTCTTCTGTCTATCTTTGGCCTGACAAGTAAAAAGATACTCTATGAAACTGTAAGGAAAAATGGGCTTCTTTGCAGCTCTATTGGTCTACCTCTCTAGCCATTGCATCTGTTTCTGCTCTCAATTATCTATGCACCAAGCAGGATTTTTTGATATAAGGGAAAGGGAGAGTTCTTGCAGGAGGGCAAAACAAAAGCACCTTGCTGATTTCTTGGAAAACCAAAACCTACAATATATTCAGCTTTAAACCTCACCTGCAGTGGAATTTCTCTCAACTTCTGCTCCAACTGGGCATCATCCAGAAGTAAAGACACAACATCCTCAGGAGCCAGGAGGTCACCCTGCACATGGCCACCAGTCATTACAAGCTGCTGGACAGTGCTTTTCTGATTTGCTCTTTGTAGAATCTTCTCCTCGATTGTCTCCTTACAAATAAGCCGGTATACAGTAACCTTTACCACAAGAAAGCGTGTTAGGAGATCTAAAATCATCTTGAAAGAACCTAAGAGAATTCCAGTTGCTTGTCAAACATTAACATGCACACCTACATTTGAGGAAAAAGATACCACATTAAATAGGCAAGAGTTCCCTAAAAAAACTTGCTGCAAAATTGTCTAATGCAAACCTAAAAAGAGAGAGAAAATAAAAGAAAATCTGACGACAATCAGAAGGGAACTAACATCCTTTGTCTGACCCAACCGATGAGCTCTATCCATTGCCTGTAAATCTAGGGTTGGATTCCAATCACTTTCATAAAAAATGACAGTGTCAGCAGCTGTCAAATTAATGCCCAGTCCACCAGCTCTCGTACTCAGCAAGAATATAAAAATATCATTCCTGCAACCAAAGAAATTGAAATTTCATATTGATTCAGAGCTAAAGTGAAAAGGAGCCAAAGAAATCCAATAATGCTTTTCAAAAAGATCATTGAATGAGAAGGAAATCCCTCACCTAAGCTGGAAGTCTCTCACCATGTCACGACGGTCCATAATTGTGGAGGAACCATCAAGTCTAAGATATCTATATTTCCTATAATTCATGTAGTCCTGCAATTATGCATCTGTTAAAAACACAAGCTTTGGACCCAAAAAGGCAGAGATTAGATAACCAAATAATTGACACTACATCATTGAAGATTCTACTTAAGTCCAAATTCTTTTGCTTGCACCATAGACAAACAAGAGAATGAAAATGGAAATAATATGAACTGAAAATTGATGTCAGCATCATGGATATTTCTAAAACTAAAACATAAAACTCATTGACGATGCAAACTAACAAACATGCCACATGTAAGCTAACAATTTGGATCATTTTTACGCATAGCAAAGGCCAAATTCTAACTTTCAATGTCCTGAAAAAACAATGCTTTAGTTAGGTTCCCTTTTCTGTCTATAGCTGTATTGTTTTCCTATACAGACTTTTGGTTAAACATAGCAGGCTGATCAAATTACAAAATGATTACTCAAGTGTATAACCAGCTTCACATTTGAGATATCTGCACTCTAAATTGTGTGACAGATATACAAATTAAAATATGTAAATCAAGGTAGAATAACTTTCACAATTAATGCATATCAACTATAATCCCCAGCATTATGCATCCTGTCTGTAGCAGAAGTTCCCAATAAGAACCTCCCTAAACCCATCCACCATTACAGTTCCATTTGAATCACTTTCGTTCTACCTATGTGCTTTTAACACATGTCATAAGTAACCGAAAGAATTACCTCAAGAATATTCAGCATTTTTGTCATTTGTGCAAACAACAAAACCCGATGGTTCTCTGCCCGCAAGCGTTTCAAAAGTATATCAAGTGTTTGAAGCTTCCCAGAGTCCTACACAGAAAAAATAAATGGATGCAGATATAGGCATTATGTTGTTTGTCTGTGTGTATGAGATAACTAGTAAAAACCATAGAAAAAAATATATCAATACCGTAAGTAATTTTGCAGGATCAAAGCTTTGCATTGGAGGACAGGACCCAAATATCCTGTATGTCAACTGAAAAGCAGGTTGTGAAACATGTAGCTGAGAATCAATCTCCTGTACTAAAGAATGCGGACCATCTGGTCTTCTTGGTCCATTAAATGCAGACGTTCGGGCAAAGCCAAGTAACAGTCTCTTAACCCAAGGTTGATGCAATTCTTCAATTGTTTTATAGGCAAAGCTTCTATCTGAGCATTGTGCACAAATCTATCAAGAACAAAAAGTTGTGGGAGATCAATAATCATAAGTTTACCATTCCTTGACTAAGTACAATGATATAATTCAAAGAACACAAATATACCGGAGGAGCTCTAGTTCGTGGGATGTATGTGTATGTTGAATGGAGAAGTTTGGTGTTTGAAAGTAGCCTGTCCTGATGAGTGGTAACTAAGGCCTCGAAAGGAGAATAAGCAGGACCTGTTGCAAAATTCCTTCTTAGCAATTTTACATCAGATCTTGATGGCATCAGTAGCATCCGTGACACAGCTCTTAGTTTTCCCCTCTCAAGGTGATTGCTATCAGGGTCACCTTCCATGTCTTCCACCAACGAGTCTAAGATTCCATCCAAAAATTGCCGGTCCCATCTTGTAATGAAAAACAATAGCCTCTCAATAAGGGAGCCAGTTGCCAGAAATGCAACCTCTGCTGGGGACAAATCCATCAAATGAGAAAAACCAAATGTTCCACTCTTAACAAGCGAGCTACCTGAACTACTCTCTTGTGCAAGTATTGATTGATAGACATTTTCTGGAGAAAATATATTAAAATTCTTCTGAAATGATTCTCTGTAGACACCATGCCTAACAGCTGAACAAAGTGTTTCAGTACTTTGGAGAACCTCTTTATGGATCAATTTTGGTATCTGACAAGAGAGAAAACTGGTTAGCATAATACAAACTGTAGGGTTACTGGATTCAATGAAGCCCATTAGTGAACCATGAAAGTCTTCATTCTTTATGTTGGGCAAAATGAAAGAATAATGCTCTTTGCCAATTTAAAAAAAAAAAATCTTGCAGGTACCTTGTATGTAATTGGATTCTGACCTCCTGAGTAATGTACATCCTCTAACTCCCCAAAGGGGGGAAGCAAAAGAGAATTTGGAATCTCTCCAAAGTAAAAATATGTACTTCCTTCATTCCTTTCAAACAACTCAGGATGGTTACAAACCTGCCATTAGCACAGAGGCAAAAATTCCATATCAGTCTATAATTTTTCTTCTTAATTTTCCCTTTCCCTTTTCCTTTTTTTTTTAACAGGAATAAATGAAAATAGTGAACAAAATATCACTAGACAATAAAAAAGGAGGAAAACAAAGGAGAAGAAGATGATGATGATGACTGTTACAATGACACATAGAATCCACAATGTCAATCACAGACCAGAAGGCAAAAAGCTCAGCATTTGTAGTAGCCTACCTTTCTTAGCTGGATAACTATATTCATTAAATTCATAATTTTTTTCTCGTTCAGATGCCCACGACTGCCATCAAACAATTCAGCCAGAGAGATCTTGTTTTTAATCGCTTGATAGAAAGCTTGCTGCCGAGAGCTCAACTTGCAGTGTACTGCAACCTCTGTTTTCCTAGTGAGCTCAGAAATCACATCCTTTTTAACTCGTCGAAGCATGAAAGGCTTCAAAATTGCATGCTGCAAAAGGAAGAACCAGTGTACAAGTCAGATTCCACAGCAAACAAAACCGTGGTGGTTCATAAATGGCTAGAGCTAGGAACAATGGCATGTCCAATGTTAATGGCTATGATGAGAAAATTAGAAACTCAGGGATACCTGATGCCATGAAATAACTAGAAATAACAGCCAGGGATAGTCTATAATATTTGTATAGTGAAACCTCTATAATTATATGTATAACAAAACCAGAAGCTGAGAGAAAGTGCAAACAATCTGAGCTTTGAGTATTTTTGGCTTTTGGCTTATGTGCCAAGTTTTTCAAAATTTAGGATTAAAAAAGATTTGATTGACTAAGAAAAATCTTATTTCTCAAATCCATATTAAAGTTGAATGTAGGAATTCGATTGGTTAAAAGAAATTGAATTCATATCAAAGATTAATATTGCAAGCAAAACATATAATTGAAGTTAAGAGTTATAATTAAAGTAGACTTTGTAAATTATATATAGGTAAAAGGATGACCAAAAAAATGGTCAATGATGGCCACTAAGTGTGGATGGAAAAAAAAGGGGGGGCGAGCAATTGTGGCAAGCTAAAATCCATGATGTCCTGCACAATAATCTGATGAACACTACTTGGAGAATGACTGAAGCAATTTAAGCCCCTAGTCCTGAGTCACAGCCTCACAAGTATAATTGGGTTATCACTTTTGCCTTCAAATGAATTTATTTGGTAGTTTCTAAGAATATTATTGGAGTCCATTCCATGACACAGAAACATATAAAGAACCCAAAAAGAATCCGCAAGGTACAATGAAGTTGGAAGGTGATAAGGAAGTAAGAAGTCAAAATTGCTCTTAAATTGCATAAATCATTAGTGGTTTCAAAAAGCAATTGAGATTGCTTTCAGTTAGATTTAGTAGTTGGATTGTTTGCTTTCTTGGAACTCTATATCACAAAATTGTGAACTCTGCAGCATAAGATGCAAGTCCAATTAATTTATGTTGGCCATCCTATTACTCATTTTCTGTTTGGTGGTGACATCAAGCTGGTTTGTTGCTTGATCCAATTTTTGGAGAAAGAACTCTACCAAATTGAAGAAAATTGTGGAGATTACCATTCATTAAGTAATGCTTTAAATAAGGGGGTAAATCAAAAACTTTACTAGTCAGGAATTTTTCTGTTTTAGTTTCTCATATGAACAAAATGTTCATTTGAATTTCATGAAATGGCAAAGTTAGACCAATAGATCCAAGTTCTTTAGGCAAATTTGTTGCACTTCTTCTAGGAGGCATAAACAGTTTTTCACCTCAGAAGTATCTAAACTTTGTTCAATTATGTTTGATGGAATATGTAATCAGAGCAATTTAGTTATTGTGCAGATGTGATCCTTTGGGGGATGGACTTCTCTGGCCTTTAAGCAAAGTAAAATATGAATTTCAGTTCTGAGTCTTTCCATCATCCATATACTAAAAACATATTTAATTGGTATGCTTATGTGTCTGCAATTAAATAAAGTTTATTGTGATTTTGATCACTACAATTTTGCCCCCCCCCCCCCCCAAAAACAAAGTACTAACCATCTTTTCTTCTTCAAAACTGCTTATATGCCGCTTTCCTGTTGTAACTTCAAATTATTATGCTTACATGTGATCAATAGATAAAGATTTGTTATAACATGTAGTTTGTGATGTAATGAATGTTGGTTTTTAATTGCTGTAGTTAATACAAACTTTGTCCCACAAGGTCAACTACTAAGCATAAATATAATAGGTTTGTCCAAAAACCATGAAACTTACAAAAACTGTTCAAAAAATTGAGCGTTAAGTAATAAATATCCAAAAGATCATCTTGTCATAAAGCAAGAAGTCAATCAACTATTGTCCAATTCAAACAGGCATAGAAATTAGATTACGCAAATTCAACAAATCTTTAAAGTGGCTCATGTAGCTTAACATCAGTATTTGAGCATGATTCAGGAACTCTGACAATAAACCTTGTCTTTTTATAATGAGTAGCAATTGATAACAACTTTTACGCAATAGTATTGTATCAGAAACTTATCATCAAAGATCTTAATCAACAATAAATTAATCATGCTGGCAATGAAATTCACATAAGAATAAAACTCACCAATCTGTTAAGCTGGTGTTCATTCAATGTACCTCCATGTTCTGCATGGTTCTCTATTCTAATAGCACAAAATGAAATGTCACCCTCACATGTAGGTATTGCACACCAAAAAAAGAGCCTCTAGTGACAGAAACATACCCTTTAGAAAACCACTCATTGAACTGTTCATGGCTGTCAAATAATGTGGGCATGATGAAATGAAGAAGGGCCCACAATTCAGCCATGTTGTTCTGGATTGGGGTACCTGTCAGAAGCAAGCGGTTACGACAATTGAAACTGAGTAGAGTCTTCCACCTTATACTGCAAAAGGCATTCATTTTGATCCAGTGTCAGTAGGATCTCAAAATTCATAATAATGCAGATCCACATAACCATTTATATCCCAACCCCCGCCAGATTATATACATAAATACAGTGTACTTATTTGCATGTGTGTAATTTAAAGTTACTCATACCAAAAAAGAGAAATGATATGAGGTTGATAACTTCTTTTACTGACCTCTCTTCTTACTGGCATAAATTGCATGTAATTGTGACTCCTTAAAATGGCATTAGTAAGATAGAAAAGAAAAAAAATCAACAGAATTCTACTCTTTGGAGCGACAATTGTTGCTATGAGATTAAACACAACAATCAGGAACTTCAAGGACAGAATGAAAACCTGTTGGAACTTTTAATAGCCTGAGCTTCATCTAGCACCATATATTGCCATTTGACACGCCGAAAGTACTTCTCGTCAGCCACTAGCAGCTGATAGCTGGTAATCAGAATGTGAAATCCAGCCTCCCTGGAAATTAAAATAACCCATACAAATAACAGCACCACCCAATTAATACAAAATATATAGTATCAGGGTGGCAAACCCAGAAGTAGCACCGTCAGGGCACCACTTTGCATATTTTCTGTCTTAAATGCTTGATAGAAAAACATACCCTTCCAGAATTACTCTACCCAAAATTGTGCACTACCATATACCCATTGCATTTAATAAACAAAGGAATTTTACGCATTGCATAAGCAACAATTTATTGAAAACATCAGAAAAGATGTGTAACTGAGTGAAATTCCTCTCAAACATCATATGGTAGACCAAATCTACACTTGTGGCAGACACTAGGCATCATTCTCTTTTATCTTTGTTGTATATCAACCATATCCAATTGCATTAACAGGCCAATGACAAATAAATAACCTGCGTGCACTAATTTTCATTTTTATCACTGAAATAAAGAAAGGAAAAACAGTTATCAGAAAAGAAATTACCGACGATATAGGCGCTTCGGATTGATGTTCTTCCTAAGTATCGTCCGTTCTTGAAGTGGACCCCAATATGGAAGGGTTTTCAACTCAGGGCAGAAACGACTAATTTCATCAGCCCAGTTATTCAGGACAGAAGCAGGTGCAACAATCAGAAAAGGGCCCCATATGTTTTTCTCCTGGTGTTAGACAGTAGGTTCAAGCTACTATGAGTGAACATACTCGAGAACATTTGCAGATAGACATCAATTAGAACACTCACCTCAGCCAAATGAGCCAAGAATGCCATTGCTTGAATAGTTTTCCCAAGGCCCATCTCATCAGCAAGTATGCCATTTAAACCCTGAAAGAGAGCATTGAACCTCTAAAGGATTAACAGAGCAAAGAATTGCAAACATTCATAAAGGGACTGCCTTATTACCTGTTCATAACAATTAACCAGCCACTGAAGACCCTTCAACTGATATTCCTTGAGGCTACCTTTAAACAACACTGGTGTCTGCACATTTGATTTAATAGGCATGGTAGAGCTGCAAACATGATTATGAAAAGTTTCAGCAGAATGACGCCAGCAAACCAAAAATGTGAAAAAGAAGCCTTCAAAAGATTTATTTCCTCAGGAATAGCAACATAAATAAGACTTACGGGTTATGCAGATCAATGTTACTAGATCCTGCAACCAAGACATCATTTGAAGGTCCCTCAGTATCAGCAACTTCACGCAGCCTTGAACATTCGGTATCAAAAGCACTAGTCAACTTTTTCTGCTTAGAAACTGCATCTTGAGCAGCTTTTAGTGCCACTTTTCTCAATTCAACCTCCTCAGGGTCCTTTTCCTCTCCAGGCTGAGATTTAGGAGAGCTCAAATGCACATCCTGGTCATCAGCTTCCTCCTCTCCCAGAGACAAAACTCTGGAGGGCTGCGAATTTGGCTTGTTTTGCATGAAGTGGCTATAAAGCTCTGTTTGTTGTATGAGAAAATTCAACCTTTGCTGCTGTCTCTTTGCTTCTCGAAGCTCATGTTCACGCTTCAAAGCTTCTGCTGCCTCCCTTTCCTCCTTTTTCCTCACTTCTGCCTGCAAGGAAAGAGATTGTGCAGTTCAATACTGTTGCACCCTTATTTTTATATTTCTATTCAATCAGGCAATCATTATAGTAATGCACTTCGCTAAGATACTAAAAACTTTGATGGTCCACTATGACTCACAAACAATTAACAAGCTAGAAAAGAGAAAATTACCATCTCCTTATCTACTCGCTTCCAGAAAAGCAGCATGTCTCTGGCCAACTTCCTAGTGCGAATTGCAGCACCCCTCATCAATTTAATTGATCTACTAACCTTCACTTTTACCTGGTAAATAAGATTATATTATAGAAGCTGAAATGATGAAATCATCCACTAATAGATTTATGAATAGTAGATGCAAAAGCACAAGTGCCTTAATAAGAATATACATGCCTCTCTTTGACAGGTTTCTGAGAACCTTTTTGCATCTATTAATTGCTTCCGATGAAAAGTTGTGAAAATCCTATGATGCTTAGGTATATCTCTCCTCACAATATTTACCCAAACTTTGCCAGTCTTTTCCATTTCCTCCCTCTCAATGACAGAAGGGTCTTTCTTTACTTTTGGTTTCTTGGGTAGACTCCGCTCAATGATCTGTAATCCATGGAAAATCAAGGAAAGTCATAAGAAAGCAAAACAAGAGCTAAAAAAAGAACCAAAAAAGATTTTTTTTGTTAAATATTCTTGGCAGAATATGAACACAAACCTCATAAGTCTCTCCTTTCTCCAAAACCTTCACATAGTAAACCTGCAATACACCACCCTCTGACAAAATAAATCGCTGTATATTTCCAGCTGACCCCTCTGGGATTGAGGAATTCAGTGCAGCTTCAGATATATTGAGACAGAATTTCTGGGCAGAGTTAGAAAGTGCCAATGCCTTCAATCTTGCCTGGAGTGATTCATATTGGGGGCAGGGCTCTCCCATACCCACTGTGCTTCTATGTGCAAACTTTTTATCATTCGCTATCATATCTGCCAATGACCCCATATCTAATGTACCCTTCAGGTAAAACTCCTCCACCTGGATGTCTGAGGAGCTTGGCAAGTTCAATGGTGCTGCAAGCTTCTCATAAGGTGGAGGTATCCTATAAGTGATTCCCTCCCTAATATCCATATAGGCAGGCTCATATAATACTCTGCAAACAATTGAAAAATATAAAGTGCTATGACTTGAGGAAGATGACAACCTAGAAAGTAATCAGAAATTGATATATTATGGTGTTAATTGTTGGAAAGCATACTTTGGTGTAAAAACTGGTTCATGAAAATCTCCACGCTTTTGTAAAGTACTGTCATTGAGCCATTCAGATGTTGTTTCTACATCGTACAGACCTCTTGGCTCATTCCCCAACTTCCTGGGTTTTGGGGCACCCAAAGTAGCCTTTGGAATGGTTGTCCCCATTCGGAGTGAAGGAGGCGCAGGAGTTGATGAGGTATCCTTATGCCGCCTCTTGTACTTCTGAATGTGTTCACCCAGCATTGATCTGTATCGCTCCTCTGTCATGTGTGTATTGTAGTATCTTTCTTCCTCCTCTTCACTGTTGTTTGACTGCCTCCTTCGCTTGGCCAAACTCAATTTTCTTTCTGACATAGTTCCATTGTCATAATTTGTCATTCCTCCACCTACATAAAAGCAACCACAGTACTCAAGGATGTATGCACAAACAAGTCACTCCTATCTGGCATCATCCATATCCGAAAGCCCGCACTTCACCCATATAACAATATCCACAAACCAAGAATAATGTTGAAATTTAGTAAAACATCCAGACAAATAAATTCTCAGTCAATCCTTATTATATCAGCAGAAAAAGCACAAATTCAACAAAAAAAAAAAAAATTACCTTGGCTACCTCTGCTCTCATCCCGACTACTATTCTCATAATAATCAAAATCATCATCTGGTTGTGGAACTTTGAAGCTCACCAAAGACTAAAAACAAAAAACAAAAACAAAACATAGATGAAAAAAAAAAAAAAAAACCCACAATGAAATCACATACACAAACAAAAATAGAGAAAAACGAAAGAAATTGAACAACTAAACCACAATCCAGCCGAATTCGCCACACCAAGTTCCACCTACCCCTCCTCCAAAAAAGAAAAAACAAAAAACTAAATAAAAACCGCAAAAAAAATTGGATGAATTCATCCAACATCACTTAAGCAAAAGACTAGATAACTGGGAGAAAAAAAAAAATTTACAAATACAAAAGCAAAAAGAACCCCAATTCAGAAGAGCAAATACCCATGTTGACAAACCTCAAGATCGAACAGATTGGAGAATGAAAAGGTGTCCTTGGCTCGTTGCCTCCTGTTCTCCATGAAATTGAGTCCGTACAGAGAACCTAAGAAGCAGAATCGCTGGGATGTTTTTGTGGAGCATTTGGGGTTTCTTTATGGAGACCACCCAGATCAAATCCTTCTTTCCATTTGGGCTTTTAATCGATTCCGAAACAGCCGAAAAGAGAGGCAAGCAATGGATTGGGTTTCGGGTTAGGGTGGTGCGTAGGATAAGGAGAGGCGAGGACCCAGATGGCGCATGGAAGCCCCCCAAAGTGCTAACGTGCTCAGGGTTTGCGTCATGTTGTTAACGTGCGCTGTTGCTCCCAACGTACCTGTTTCTTCTTGTCGCTTCAGTGTTGAGAGCGTTTCTTCCCTTTTTTTTTTCCTGTTTATTTTATTTTTTTTAATTCCCTAATTCTTATTTTCTTTTTAAAAGTTTAAACTGCAGGAGATTTGGTCCAACAACGAAAAACAAACAACCTCCATGATTAGGTTGAGATAATCAAAGCTTTAGTTTGAACCATGGACAGATTGTTTTATATTTTTAGTATTTTATTTAAATTAATTAATATATTATTTTATTATCAATACAATTTAATTAATATTAAATTTATATAATATAATAATTTATTATATTTATTAAAAATATATATTTTATATAAATAAAAAATTAAAATAACTTAAATTGTATTTTAAATATATATATATATTTAAAAGTATTTTAAAGAAAAAAATAAATAATATTTAAATTATAATTTTTTAAAAAAATATAAAAATTAAGAAAAATTTCTAAAAAATGTGACTTAAGTTTTTTTTTCTTAAAAATTTATTAGCATTCTACAAGTTTTAAATATATATAAAAAAATTATTTATAAAAATTAATTAAATTATAACATCGTTATAATGTAATAAAGTTAATTAAATAAATTAAATATATATTATAAATTTTAATTATATTTTAAAAATTATAAAAGACTACATTACTTTGATGTCAAATGCTAAAAATCTATTAAAAAAATTATAAATTAAATTAAATATTTAGATATTTTTAAAATTAAAAAAAAAAGTGTTTTATCAACTTTTTTTCAACTGTGGTAATTATAATATAAGTACATTAGATTTAAATTTATTCATTACATAAGTTCTAAATATTTTATAAGAAATATAAAAATAATAAAATTTGAGTTATATTTCTAATAATA
Source organism: Rhizophora apiculata (assembly GCA_037832385.1). Taxonomy (NCBI): domain Eukaryota; kingdom Viridiplantae; phylum Streptophyta; class Magnoliopsida; order Malpighiales; family Rhizophoraceae; genus Rhizophora; species Rhizophora apiculata. The sequence continues at coordinate 4,771,846 of CM075424.1, read as the reverse complement.
TTAAATTAAATTAATTTACTTTTAATATAAGTGAAAAAAAGTAATTAAGTATAATTAAAATTAATTTAATTATTAATCATAATAGTATTTTAATTAATTTAAGAATTTTTAACTTTAAACTTATATTAAAAGGATTAAATTAAATTAATATTGAGTGATTGATTAAATAATAAAGTAAAATTTATCATTGTATGTCAGATCATAAATGAATTTATAAGTAAAATTTTAATTTATAATATTATTATATTTAATTATAAATACCAGAAAATAATGATTTAAGTTAAAAAATTTATATCTATATCTTAGTATTGTTCAAACTAGGAGACACTTAAACGATTTTATGTAATTCTTTGAACAAAAAATGCCTACGTAGTAATATTTACCAAATTTTATAATTTTTTTTTAGACTTTTACAATTTATAGTATTTTATCTTAACTTAATAATTAGTTTATAATTTTTTTAATATTTTAATAAAATTAAGATTTAAACATACATTCAGTCTACTTTTTCACATTACAAAATCAAGTATACTTAACTTTCATTATTATTTCTTTACATTATCTTAACCAAATTACTTAGTTTTAAATATTAATTTATTTACATTAATAATTTTCCTTCAAGATTAGTGCTTGTAGTTGATTATATTAATATTATTAATTAAAATTTTGATAATAATTTGAGTTATGATTAACATGTAATAATAAAATTCACTTCACTTTTTAATCAATCAATTAGTTTATAAATTGCTAAATTAACTAAGATACTAATTATAGTTAATAATCAATTTAATTTCAATTTTACGTAACTATTTTCATCAAATCTAAATTGAATGCAAATTTGTTTAATTAATTTCCATTTGAAGAAAATTTTGATTTTTTTTTAATTTTATTACTTCTTATTAAATATCTAGAATTCACGTAATACATAAGTTTAAACCTAATATAAGTAACAATTACATAAGTTCATATCATTTTAACTTATACTGAGTCATTTATAATAATAAGATGAAAATTTATTTATAATCCCTTATTATTATTCACTACTTGGTAATTAGAAAGAGGATAAAAATAGATCATAATTCCTAATTTCATTTAATCAATTTATCAAGTTTAACCAAATTAATTAAACAAACAATCATTCAATTATTATATTAGAATGACCCAAACAATTCCATAAGGAAAGAAACAACGTACCACAACAGTTTATATCATTAAAATATCACAAGTCTTGAAATTTCCTAAAATTGTTCAAGAGTCATAGGCTAAAAAAATGAATTCCTTGTAAAGTAATTATTTAATTCTCTATATGTCCCTCTCTTTACTCTTAAAAGATGGTTATTTAAATTTTAAAGAACATACATAGTAGCCATCAACAAATCCCAAAGACTTTAAAAAATATATCATAAAATCTTAAATACATCTTGATATTATTTTCCTAATCTTTTTAGAATTTTTATATTTGAATTCAGACTAATTTCAAACTACATACAATTAGAATTAAGGTCTTACTTCTTCATAAAAGTTGTAGTCTTCTTCTTTACCTTTGCAATGCATCAAGTTTTATCTAAAAAAAAGGTATAGAGTCCATGTAATAAGTTAAGCATTAAGACTGACTAAATATAGTTTATGACAGATTCTACAATGAATTCTCCACTATTTATGAGCTAATTCTATTTTTCATAATGTAGGTTTTCACTATATTTAGGGTTTAATTTTAACTATTTTCTAGCATTCCATGAGTCACACTTACAATATAATTAAAGAGGATGATAAAATAAATAATATTCTTTAACTTTATTTATCTCTTTCTTGTATATTTACAACGCTAGTAAGATTTTCTATATTCACCTCGAATGGTTGAGTTGCTCCAATTTTGACCATAAAACCAATTGAAGATGATTACTTTGATCCCTTCAATTTTCTAACCAAGGCATGGAGAATTTTGCATAATAATAGCATATACTATAAATTTTCAAGAGATAACCTAATTAATGCGAGTGTACATCCTTGATGGATTTGTTAGTACTAATACATATATTGGTCTTACCTATATTCCTAAACATAATTCTTATGATCACTTTAACGATAGATCTCAAATTAACTCCCACTTTAGGCCTTTATTAACATTTACAAACCCTAAAAGATAAGGTTGTTTTCATTGTTAATTAGGTAAGTGCACTCTTAACTTTGTAAGAAATAAAGTTAAAGTTTCTCAATAATTTAACAACCATTTGAGATTAGAATATTAGTTGGCCTGTTTTTATTAGATCCAAAATGATAATTATGACTTGACAATACACTATCATATGCCAATCAAAAAAACTCTTACACAAAGAGGTCATCTCCATGAAACTTTTAGTTGTTATGGTTTTGGTCTTAGAGTACAAAGTTGGTCTTAGCCCTGGCAAACTCATCAAGCTTGACATTCCTATAATTGCAACGTGTATCGAAGCAATTACAAACAACGTAATAAGAAGGACACATACCCTTGCAATCATTATTACTATAACAAATTGTAGACACTTTTTATGCCTCTGTATCTGTAATGAAGCCTATAAGAAACAAATGTTGTGAACTACGTTAAGATGAAAAAAAGAAAATGAAAAATGAACACACAAATATGCATGTTAAAAAAAAAAAAACAAAAAGGGATGTTTTAAGAAAAAATTCTCTTAGATTTCCCTTTTTGCTTTCTCAAAATGGAAAAGAGAGAAAAAATATTCAAAATTTAATTCCCTTTATATTCTTTTTTCCTCAAAAGAAACAAAATATTTATATCATTTAAGTTTTCTTAAAAAAAAAAAAACTATATACAATTTAAATACATATTAGTTTTCTTCTATTTACAGAGCATATTGCTAATAAAAGTTCAAAAAACAAAAAATGCTTACATATTTTGTTGGTTCAATTTCAATTTAAGTCATTATCCTTATTGTTTGACATTGTTCCTTTTGATTTTAATTGTCACTACATATGTTTTTGCTACTTTTAGACTTCAATTTTAACTCTTTTCTAACGTTTGATGAGTCATAATTACAATATAATAATAAAAGACAACAAGTCACAATTTAAATTTTCACTATTTGTAGACTTTTAACTTTTGGCTAGCATTTGATTTCAAAATTATTGCATTCTTTTTGTCTTTCATTTGCATTCCATATGATATAAAGTGTATTTATTATTAACTTTTACAAACTGATGTTTGTGAGATCAAACTTTTTTATTTATATTGACTTTATTATATTATTTAACATATATTTAAATATATAATTATTTTTTGTAATAATATAATAAATAGAATTTATCTTAATATTCAAAACTAACACTCTTCAAATTTTAATTTCTTTTATATTTTTCTCTTTTCCTTTTTTTTAAAAAGAGAAAAATACTGTCATAAATTTCATGTTTGTTCTTTTAAAAAGGGAAAAAATTACTCCTTAATTTTTATTTTTTTCTTAAAAAAGAACAAAGATCTACAACACCTATTTTTCTTTAAAAGAAAATATCTCTCCAAATTCTCCATTTTGTTTTCTTAAAAAGAAAAAAAATAACTCTTAAATTTTAATTTTTAGTTTTTTAAAAAAGAAAAAAATACTTATAATTTTAGTTTTTTTCCCTTTAAAATAAAATATAATTAAAAATTAGTTTCTCAACCTATATTATAATACTACATTTTAAAGGGATTTAATAATAATTTAATGATAAAAATATTTAGAAAATTTTAAGAAAATTTCCCTTAAACTACCTGTGCGTGAGAAAACCAATTGAAATAATAACTTTGATCCCTTTAATTTTTTGACCATGGCATGGAGAATTTTCATAATGATAATATATACCATCAATTTCCAAGAGATGGCCTAATTGACACGAGTGTGAATCTTTGTTGGATTTGTTAGTGCCAATACATATATTAGTCTTACGTATATTGTTAGACATGATTCTCATGGTCACCTTAATGCTAGATCTCGAACTAGCACCCATGTTAGGCCTTTATTGGCATCTACAAACCTCAAAAGATAAGGTTGCTTTAATTGGTGATTAGGTAGGCGCACTCTTTACTTTGTAAAAAATAAATTTAAAGTTTTTCAATAATTTAACAACTATTTGAGATTAGAATGTTGATCGGCTCATTTTTATTAGATCGAAAATGATAGTCCTAACTTGACAATACATTATCATATGTCAATCAAAAAAGCTCCTAAACAAAGAGGTCATCTTCATGAAACTTTTAATTGTAAGTTTTAACTATTTCTAGAGTTTAATTTTAACTTTGTTCTAGCATTCAAGGAGTGACACCTAGCATATAATTGAAGAGGATGATAATATCAATAATACTCCCTAATTTTATTTATCTCTTTCTCAAGTATTAGCAACACCAATAAGATTTTCTTGATTCACCTTTGCATGGTTTAGTTGCTCCAGTTTCAATGATAAAACAAATTGAAGATAATTACTTTGATCCCTTCATTTTTCCAAACCAAGGCATGAAGAATTTTGGATAATGATAGTCTATACCATAAATTTCCAAGAGATAATTTGATTAACATGAGTGTGCATCTTTGATGGACTTGTTAGTGCCAATACATATGTTGGTCTTACCTATATTGCTAAACATAATTCTTGTGATCACCTTAATGCTATATCTCAAATTAATTCCCACTTTAGGCCTTTATTAGCATTTACAAACCCCAAAAGATAAGGTTATTTTTGTTGACGATTAGGTAGGTGCACTCCCAACTTTGTAAGAAATAAAATTAAAGTTTCTCAATAATTTAACAATCATTTAAGATTAGAATATTGGTTGGCCTATTTTTGTTAGATCCAAAATGATAATCCTTACTGGGCAATACACTGTCATATGCCGATCAAAATAACTCTTACACAAAGAGGCCATCTCCACGAAACTTTTAGTTGTGGTTTTGGTTTTGGAAAAACCTCATAGACATAGGGGCCATCTCCATAAAACTTTTAGTTGTAGTTTTGGTTCTGGAGTATGAAGTTGGTTTTTGTCCTTGCAAACTTGTCGAGCTGGACGTACTTACAACTGCATAGTGCATTCAAGCATTCACAAGCAGCGCAATAAGAAGGACACCTACCCTTGCAGTCATTATCATTATAACAAATTCCTTCTTTTCGTGCCTTCGTATCCATAATGAAACCTACAAGAAACAAATGTTTTGAACTTCATCAAGATACCACAAAAAAAAGGAAAAATAAAATCACAAATACACATGTAAAAAATATATATATTTTTCATGACTATAAAAACTTTTTTAGGTAAATTAAAGTAATAGATTGTAACCATAGGTTTTGCTGTCATGATTTACATTTGTTGAATTAAAAGCACCTAGTTGTTTTTGTCGGTAATTAGGTAGGTGCCCTCCTTACTTTGTAAGAAATAAAGTTAAAGCTTCTTAATAATTTAACAAAAATGATAATCTTGACTTGACAATATTCTGTCATATGTCAATCCAAAAACCTCTTAGACAAAGAGGTCATCTCTATGAAACTTTTAGTTGTTGTATTTTTGGTCTAGGAGTACAAAATTGGTTTTGGCCCTAGCAAACTCATCAAGTTGGTCATTCCCACAACTGCATTTTGTACTCAAGCACTAGCAAATAGTGCAATAAGAAGGACACATACCCTTGCAATCATTATTGTTATAGCAAAATCGTACTTTTTGTGCCTCCGTATTTGCAATGAAGCCTACAAGAAAAAAATGTTGTGAACTTCATTAAGTGACCACAAAAAAAAAAAAAAAAAAAGAGACATAAAACACAAATATACGTGTAAAAAGAAGTATGCTTTTCACGATAAGAAAATCTTTTTAGGTAAATTAAAGTTATAAATTATAATTATTATTTTCAGCTGTTGTGATTTCCACTTGTTTAATAAAAAACACATAGTCAGTCTATTGTAAAAAAAAAAAAACAGAAAAAACACAAGGATATATGTTGAAGAGCAGAGAAAGCGATATGTTGATTGCAAAGATGATAAAGATGACTATAATTTTAACTCTTATGTAACATTTGACAAGTTAGAATTACAATATAATAAAAGACAGTAAATCACAATATAAATTTTTCCTATTTTTAAAATTTTATGTAACTATTTTCATCAAATGTAAATTGAACGCAAATTTATTTAATTGATTGTCATTTGAAGAAAATTTTGATTTTTTTTTAATTTTATTACTTCTTATTAGATATCTAGAACTCACGCAATACACAGTTTAAACCTAATATAAGTAACAATCACATAAGTTCATATCATTTTAACCTATGTTGAGTCATTTATAACAATAGAATGAAAATTTATTCATAATCCTTTATTATTATTCATTACTTGGTAATTAGAAAAAGGATAAAAATAGATCATAATTCTTAATTTCACTTAATCAATTTATCAAGCTCAACAAAATTAATTAAATAAACAATTATTCAATTATTGTATTAGAATGACTTCCATAAGGAAAGAAACAACGTACCACAACAATTTATATCATTAAAATATCACAAGTTTTGAAATTTCCTAAAATTGTTCAAGAGTTTAACTATATAGGCTAAAAAAATGAATTCCTTGTAGAGTGATTATTTAATTCTCTATATGTCCCTCTCTTTACTCTTAAAAGATGGTTATTTAAATTTTAAAGAACATACATAGTAGCCATCAGCAAATCCCAAAGACTTTAAAAAATATATCATAAAATCTTAAATACATCTTGATATTGTTTCCTTAATCTTTTCAGAATTTTTATATTTAAATTCAAACTAATTTTAGATTACATACAATTAGAATTAAGGTCTTACTTCTTCATAAAAGTTGTAGTCTTCTTCTTTACCTTTGCAATGCATCAAGTTTTACCTAACAAAAAAGGTACAAAGCCCATGTAATGATAGATTCTACAATGAATTCTCCATTATTTATAAGCTAATTCAATTTTTCATAGTGTAGGTTTTCACTATATTTAGAGTTTAATTTTAACTATTTTCTCCCATTCAATGAGTCACACTTACAATATAATTAAAGAGGATGATAAAATTAATAATATTCTCTAACTTTATTTATCTCTTTCTTGTGTATTCGCAACACTAGTAAGATTTTCTATATTCACCTTGGATGGTTGAGTTGCTCCAATTTTGAAAATAAAACCAATTAAAGATGGTTACTTTCATCCCTTCAATTTTCTAACCAAGGCATGGAGAATTTTGCATAATAATAGTCTATACTATGAATTTCCAAGAGATAACCTAATTAATGCGAGTGTACATCCTTGATGGATTTGTTACTACCGATACATATGTTGGTCTTACCTATATTCCTGAACATAATTCTCATGATCACCTTAATGATAGATCTCAAATTAACTCCCACTTTAGGCCTTTATTAACATTTACAAACCCTAAAAAATAAGGTTGTTTTCATTGTTGATTAGGTAAGTGCACTCTTAACTTTGTAAGAAATAAAGTTAAAGTTTTTCAATAATTTAACAACCATTTAAGATTAGAATATTGGTTGGCCTGTTTTTATTAGATCCAAAATGATAATCATGACTTGACATCATATGCCAATAAAAAAAATTCCTACACAAAGAGGTCATCTCCACGAAACTTTTAGTTGTTATGGTTTTGGTCTTAGAGTACAAAGTTGGTCTTAGCCCTGGCAAACTCATCAAGCTTGACATTCCCATAATTGAAATGTGTATCGAAGCAATTACAAACAACGTAATAAGGACACATACCCTTGCAATCATTATTGTTATAACAAATCATAGGCACTTTTCATGCCTCTGTATCTGTAATGAAGACTACAAGAAACAAATGTTATGAACTACATTAAGATGAAAAAAAGAAAACGAAAAATGAAAACACAAATATGCACGTTTAAAAAAAAAAAGGGACGTTTTAAGAAAAAATTCTCCTAAATTTCCCTTTTTGCTTTCTCAAAATGGAAAAGAGAGAAGAAATATTCAAAATTTAATTCCCCTTATATTCTTTTTTTCTCAAAAGAAACAAAATATTTATACCATTTAAGTTTTCTTAAAAAAAGAAAATCTATGTACAATTTAAATACATATTAGTTTTCTTCTATTTACAGAGCATATTGCTAATAAAAGGCAAAAAAAAAAAAAAATGCTTGCATATTTTGTTGGTTCAATTTCAATTTAAGTCATTATCCTTATTGTTTGACATTGTTCCTTTTGATTTTAATTGTCACTACATATGTTTTTGCTACTTTTAGACTTCAATTTTAACTTTTTTCTAACGTTTGATGAGTCACAATTACAATATAATAATAAAAAACAAGTTACAATATAAATTTTCACTATTTTTAGACTTTTAACTTTTGGTTAGCATTTGATTTTAAAATTATTACATTTCTTCTTATCTTTTATCTACATTCCATATGATATAAAGTGTATTTACTATTAACTTTTACAAACTGATATTTATGAGATCAAATTTTTTTACTTATATTAACTCTATTGTATTATTTAATATCTATTTAAATATATAATTACTTTTTGTAATAATATAATAAATAGAGTTTATCTTAATATTCAAAACTATTACTCTTCAAATTTTAATTTCTTTTATGTTTTTCTCTTTTTATTTTTTAAAAAAGAAAAATATTGTCATAAATTTCATATTTGTTCTTTTAAAAAGGGAAAAAAATACTTTTTATTTTTTATTTTTTTCTTAAAAAAGAACTAAGATCTACAAAATCCACCTATTTTTCTTTAAAAGAAAATATCTCTCCAAATTCTCCATTTTGTTTTCTTAAAAAGAAAATAAATAACTCATAAATTTCAATTTTTAGTTTCTTAAAAAAGAAAAAAAATACTTATAATTTTAGTTTTTTTCCCTTTAAAATAAAACATAATTAAAAATTAGTTTATCAACTAATGTTATAATACTACATTTTAAAGGGGTTTAATAATAATTTAATGATAAAAATATTTAGACAGCTTTAAGAAATTTTCCCTTAAACTACCTATGTGTGAGAAAACCAATTGAAATAATAACTTTGATCCCTTCAATTTTTTGACCATGGCATGGAGAATTTTCATCATGATAATATATACCATAAATTTCCAAGAGATGGCCTAATTGACATGAGTGTGAATCTTTGTTGGATTTGTTAGTGCCAATACATATATTAGTCTTACTTATATTGTTAGACATGATTCTCATGATCACCTTAATGCTAGATCTCGAACTAGCGCCCATGTTAGGCCTTTATTAGCATTTACAAACCTCAAAAGATAAGGTTGCTTTAATTGGCGATTAGGTATGCGCACTTTTTACTTTGTAAAAAATGAATTTAAAGTTTTTCAATAATTTAACAACCATTTGAGATTAGAATGTTGATCGGCCCATTTTTATTAGATCGAAAATGATAGTCCTAACTTGACAATACATTGTCATATGTCAATTAAAAAAACTCCTAAACAAAGAGGTCATCTTCATGAAACTTTTTGTTGTAAGTTTTCACTATTTATAGAGTTTAATTTTAACTTTGTTCTAGCATTCAACGAGTGGCACCTACCATATAATTGAAGAGGATGATAATATCAATAATACTCCCTAATTTTATTTATCTCTTTTTCAAGTATTAGCAACACCAATAAGATTTTCTTGATTCACCTTTGCATGGTTTAGTTGCTCCAGTTTCAATGATAAAACAAATTGAAGATAATTACTTTGATCCCTTCATTTTTCCAAACCAAGGCATGAAGAATTTTGGATAATGATAGTCTACACCATAAATTTCCAAGAGATAATTTGATTAACATGAGTGTGCATCTTTGATGGACTTGTTAGTACCAATACATATATTGGTCTTTCCTATATTGCTAAACATAATTCTTGTGATCACCTTAATGCTATATCTCAAATTAATTCCCACTTTAGGCCTTTATTAGCATTTACAAACCCCCAAAGATAAGGTTATTTTCATTGACGATTAGGTAGGCGCACTCCTAACTTTGTAAGAAATAAAATTAAAGTTTCTCAATAATTTAACAATCATTTAAGATTAGAATATTGGTTGGCCTATTTTTATTAGATCCAAAATGATAATCCTTACTCGGCAATACACTGTCATATGCCAATCAAAACAACTCTTTCACAAAGAGACCATCTTCACGAAACTTTTAGTTGTGGTTTTGGTTCTGGAGTATGAAGTTGGTTTTGGTCCTTGCAAACTTGTCGAGCTGGACGTACTTACAACTGCATAGTGCATTCAAGCATTCACAAGCAGCGCAATAAGAAGGACACCTACCCTTGCAGTCATTATCATTATAACAAATTCCTTCTTTTTGTGCCTTCGTATCCATAATGAAACCTACAAGAAACAAATGTTTTGAACTTCATCAAGATACCACAAAAAAAATGAAAAATAAAATCACAAATACACATGTAAAAAATATATATATTTTTCATGACTATAAACTCTTTTTAGGTAAATTAAAGTAATAAATTGTAACCATTGTTTTTGCTGTCATGATTTACATTTGTTGAATTAAAAGCACCTAGTTGTTTTTGTCGGTAATTAGGTAGGTGCCCTCCTTACTTTGTAAGAAATAAAGTTAAAGCTTCTTAATAATTTAACAAAAATGATAATCTTGACTTGACAATATTCTGTCATATGTCAATCCAAAAACCTCTTAGACAAAGAGGTCATCTCTATGAAACTTTTAGTTGTTGTATTTTTGGTCTAGGAGTACAAAATTGGTTTTGGCCCTAGCAAACTCATCAAGTTGGTCATTCCCACAACTGCATTTTGTACTCAAGCACTAGCAAATAGTGCAATAAGAAGGACACATACCCTTGCAATCATTATTGTTATAGCAAAATCGTACTTTTTGTGCCTCTGTATTTGCAATGAAGCGTACAAGAAAAAAATGTTGTGAACTTCATTAAGTGACCACAAGAAGAAAAAAAAAAAAAAGAGAAATAAAACACAAATATACGTGTAAAAAGAAGTATGCTTTTCACGATAAGAAAATCTTTTTAGGTAAATTAAAGTTATAAATTATAATCATTATTTTCAGCTGTTGTGATTTCCACTTGTTTAATAAAAAGCACATAGTCAGTCTATTGTAGAAAAAAAAAAAAAAAAAACACAAGGATATATGTTGAAGAGCATATATTGCTTGAAGCTTTCTCCATTTCTTGTCTTGGACAATCTACTCTGTAATGACCAATATTAATAGCGAAAGAGTATTTAGTGCAATTATTATTTTTCTTTGGTTCCCTTGTGCATTTATTGAGTCAATTATGGTAAAACTTATATCTATGTCTATATTAGTATTATTGGAATATGAAAAAGTCTCAACTATTCTTACTTTTTTGTCTGGAGATTTCTTCCTAATTGATAAATTAAGTTTGTCACATGGCAATTTCTCTTTAAGTCACACATGAAGGGAAATAAAAGGAAAAAAAAAAAAAACTTCTAAATTTCCCTTTTTGAAAAGAAAAAAAGTTCAAATTTTGATTCTCTTTACATTTTCCCTTTTTTCTCATAAAGAAAAAAAATATTTATACCATTTGAGTTTTCTTAAAAAAGGAAAAACTATGTACAAATTAAGTGTATATTAGTTTTCTTAGCCAATAAAAGAAAAAAAAATGTTTCCATAATTTGTTGGCTCAATTTCAATTTAAGTCATTATCCTTATTTTTTGATACTGCATCTTTTGATTTCAATTATGATTACATATGTTTTTGCTATTTTTAGACTTTAATTTTATTTTTTTATGATATTTAATGAGTTACAATTACAATATATTAAAAAACAATGAGTCATAATATAAATTTTCTTTACTTTTAAACTTTTAACTTTTATTTAATATTTGATTTCAAAATTTTTATGTTGCATCATCTTTTTCATCTACATTCCAAATGATGTGATGTATATTTATTATTAATTTTTACAATTTAATGTTTGCTAGACTGAGTTTATTTACTTATATTGACTCTATTATATTATTTAACACCTATTTAAATATGTAATTACTTTTTGTAATAGTATAGTAAGTATAGTTTATTTTAATATTCAGCACTCACAACTGCATTCTTGATTCGAGCATTCGCAAGTAGTGCAAATTTGGGCACACTTTCCATTGCAGTCTGTATTGGTATTGCATCTATAAGGCATTGTTTGTGCCTCCGTATCAGCAATGAAGCCTACAAGAAACAAATGTTGTGAAATATGTTAGGATGAAAAAAAAAATTAAAAGAAATCAAAAATAGGCATGCTAAAAATGACGTTAATTTTCATGAAGGGAAACTAATTTCAGGTAAATTAAAGTTATAAAATACAATTATTATTTTTAGTCGTCATGATTTCCACTTGTCTAATAAAACGCACCTAGTTGGTCGATTGCAGAAAAACAACAAAAAAAAATACAAGAATATATGTTGAGAGAAGAGAGAAAATGATATACCGACTGCAAAGATGATAAGGACGACAAAGAGGCACAACTTGCTTGAAGCTTT